>CM022537.1:16508711-16981997 GCA_012273795.1 Dendrolimus punctatus
CTGGAATGAAAAATTTAGCACTAGTATTAATGTTGATGATATGGTTAACAAGTTTTATGACGTAATTTATTATCAAATAGAAAGACAAGTCCCTAAACGTAAATGCTTACCTCGTAAATTTCCTACATGGTTTGATAAACGTCTGATAAAACTTATAAATGAGAAGAATAAGGTTCGTAAAAGATGTCGAAAGTTTAATAACCCACGCGATAAGTTGGAGTACGAAATGATACGATCACGTTGTCATAAACTATATGATATTTGCTACTCAAATTATTTAAATTTCGCTGAAGACAATATCTCTAAGAACCCGAATCACTTTTGGCGATTTATCAAGGAACAACGTAAGGGATGCTCTGGTATTCCTGCGGTTATGAAATTAAACAATATTAGTGCTTCCAATGGAGCTGATGTTGCAAACCTTTTCGTTAAGCAGTTCTCATCCGTTTATCATTCCGCATCCAAAAATGTGACACTGCAAGAGCCTTCTGATACAGCGACTGGTCATCTCAGCCGCATAGTATTCACTGAATCTCAAGTACTAAAAGGATTGAGAAACCTTAGCGCACAGAAACCGGCTGGCCCCGACAATATACCTCCTGTTTTTATAAAACGTATTGCAATAGGTATTGCATATCCACTGACCTACATATATAATCACTCATTACTCACTGGTGTATTCCCTCTCGAATGGAAAAAAGCTAGAATCATACCTATTCACAAAAAAGGTGATGAAACTGATGTTAAAAATTACAGACCAATCTCTATTCTCTCTTGTTTTTCGAAATTATTTGAATGTTTAATATATCCTCTAATTCACAATCTTGTTGATAATAGTTTATCGGATTTTCAGCATGGATTTAGACAGGGTAGATCAGTTGATTCGAATTTAGTGTCGTTTGTTTCCTCTGTCTCAATTGAGGTCGATAAAGGTGGGCAAGTTGACTCTATTTATACTGATTTCAGCAGCGCCTTTGACAAGGTAAATCATGCTATACTATTATATAAACTTAAAAACGCTGGCATTGAAGGACGTTTGCTGAATTGGTTTCAATCTTACCTAACACTGAGACCCCAAACTGTTGTTGTAAGTGGCCATAAATCTAACATCTACTACGCTAAATCTGGTGTGCCACAAGGTTCCCATTTGGGGCCAATATTATTTCTCATATTTATCAACGATATAACTGCACATATCAAGCACAGCGAAATGTCATTGTTTGCTGATGATCTCAAAATTTTTAGAATTATTCAATCAAAAGATGATGTCACTCTTATGCAAACGGATATTAATAACGTCAAGATGTGGTGCGATAATAATGGCATGTCTCTGAACCCTAGTAAATGTTCTCACATTACTTTTACCAAAAAGAAGACACCTTTAAATTCTACATACTATCTGGATGGAGTAGCTCTAAATACAGTGTCGGAAGTTCGGGACTTAGGCATTGTAATAGACAGCAACCTCAAGTTTTCTGCCCATCTTGATGTAAAAATTAGTAAAGCTGCTCAAATGTTAGGTTTTTTGAAGCGCAGTACGCGAGGGTTTAAGCGGCCTAGCACACGCATACTTCTGTATAACAGTTTTGTACGAAGTCATCTTGAGTTTGCTAGTGTCGCATGGAACCCTGTGTACAGTGTTAATTCTCAGAGAATTGAGAGTATACAACGTGCCTTCACCCGCCATCTGGCTTATATAACTCCACAAATCGTGTACACTCAACCATATGTGGAAAGACTGAAATTCTTTCACATGTCCACCCTTCGTCATCGCCGTATAATGAGTGACTTAATATTTCTCCATAAGATAATCAATAATAAAATCAAAAGCCAACATCTCCTTGCTCGTATACGCATCAATGTTCCTTATAATTGTCCACGTAATTTTCGGCCTGGAGTATTTCGGATTCCCCCGTGCAGAACCAATCTTGGCCAGCACCTACCATTGTCAAGAATGTGCAACAAATACAATGAAATAGCCGGTAAGATTCCGAACATAGATATCTTTTGCGACTCTTTAGAAATTTTTAAAAGGAAATTAATCACATATTTTCATGTAAATTAAGTTTTTCATCTCATTTATCTACATCAATTTAAATTTATATAAATTCTGTAATTCTAATTTAGAAATAGTGACAAACTGTAGACAAAGCTGTGTACGCCTGTTATTGGCATGTATGCATTTATTTAATTGTTATATTTATTATTATGTCATAATTTTATTAATGTGTACTATGCTGTTGGTGTACCTATAAAATAAATAAATAAGTTGTAACTACAATCCAAGTACGAGTGAGCAATACGACCGCCCACCTTGGCGCGATAGTTTTTGGTGAAACACTTATCTAATGTTTCATACGCGAATGTCTTATACAAGAGCGAACCTTCTTTTAAGACTTGAGATTGAACAAATCTCACGAGGCAGGATATTAACTCGTTCAGCTCAGTTTCAACAAGATGTCCTGAATAACTATACTCATACTGAGTATAATTACCAGGAACTAGATATTTTACAACTACAACGGAATGTGAGATCTTCTTGAATATCGAGCAATGGTTTAAGAAGCCGTCAGATTGTTGGAGTTGAACGAAAAGCAAGATTTCTACCTCGACTACTGCAAGAGATTTCCAGTGCAAGGATGGCGGTCGACGCCATGAGAGACCGACTGTGTAGTCGAAGCAGCGCAGAATTTGGTTGTTTGTATTTGTCACAAACTTAATAAGATGCCATAGCAAGGCTGTGACGCAAAATTTAGAACGAGGCATTCGAACTCTTTTCTGCGAGACTAATTTTGACTGAACTGCTTTAGGATAATGCTTCAAATAAGTAGCAACGTAATTCGAGGTACGAGATAACAATGAACGATTTTTCGAATTCGAAAATGATTTATTCGACAAATTATTTTTTAAAGCCAAGCGAGAGGTTTGCGATAAACGAATAGTGCGAATATTTTGAAACGGTGATGCAGCAAGAGTCTCCAACGAACGAACTTCAGGAGCCTTGTGCGAGTTGGACGACAATGAAGTGGGAAGTTGTGGAGTGTCTACATTTCCCATCACGATCCAACCGAGTTTGGTGCTTAAGGCGATTAGACCTTCAGTACCACAAACGATATGTTGGCCCAAAAGGATGCGACTAAATATGTCAACACCTATCAAGGCATCGATGGAACCTGGCAAGTGAAAACCAGGATCCGCTAGACGAATCGACTTCAAGTCTGACCAGCGAGAAATATCTAATTTGCGAGAGGGCACTTCACTACAAATTTCTGGCATAGTAAAGGCCTTGATATCGATAGCGAAACGAGGTTCCCCACCGAATATACGAAAGACGGTGGAGTCAGTAGCGACAGTCGACGACCGACCGATACCTTCGACTGGCATGGTAGTCGTTTGTAATGGCAGTCCGAGACGAGACGCACACTCCTTTGTAATGAAGTTGAGCTGACTGCCACTATCAATTACGAGACGAATTTTACGAACTTTGCCGAAGTTATCCAAAACTTCAACAAATGCGGTTGCGAGAAGAGACGAATGCGATAACGAGGCCTGACCAGCCATGAGGGCGACTGGAGGCTGGTAGTGTTGACTACGCGACGAATCGCAGTCAACTAAAGGCGAGGTTTCTGAAACCGAATGTTTCAGAGTAGCAGTTGTCTCCGTCGGAAAATCTATATTTTCCGAGGGAGTAGTCGAACGAGTGGAATCGAAGTGTAGAGTTGTATGATGTGGAAAATTGCATTTTAAACAACGAGATTTTGAAGGACATGATTTTACGACATGACCCGAGCGAATGCAATTCACACAAAAGTTATTTTCCTTCACGATGCCGAATCGATCGCGAGGAGATAACTTACGATACGAAGGACAAGATAGTAAGACATGGTTAGCCTTACACTGTGGGCAAGGTAAGTCACTAGCGATGGTGTGAGCGACGAGAGTACGAGAAGTCGATTGATTGCCGCTCGCGGCGGCACGCCAAGTGCGCGCCACTGCGGGCTCAGGCATGGTCGGCTCAGCGAGCTCGAGCGCTTGACCAGCCTTGTTGAGAAACTCCAACAACGAGTCGAAAGAAGGGATATCACTAGATTCGTTCTGAAGTTCAAATCGACGTCGAGTTTCTATATCGAGTTTATTTATCAATAAATAAAAAAGTGGAAAATCCCAGTTTCTAACTGGCAAATTTAAATTTCTCATCACTGCAATATTTTCCTTGAATGTATCTACGAGACGCCGTAACTCACGCGGAGAACTCGAGTTCAACGAGTCCGATCGACGAGTCGACGAGTGCCGCGTAAGCATCTAAATAATTATTTTCAGACAATGGAAAACCTTTCAACAATTGTAATGGTTCACCGCGAAGCAAAGAAATTAAAATTGAAAAACGTTCTATATTCGACAAACTACGATTTTGATGAACGACTGTATTGAACATGTCATAAAATGTTCCCCAAGATTTCAAGTCACCGTCAAAATTTAGTAAGTTCAAACGAGGTAATTTGATCGATAAGTCCGAAGTATTGCGTTCCAAAACACTAGAATTAATATTACAAGATGTTAACAAAGAATGTATTTCAATAATTTCGAAATGTTTCTCATCGAATTTACGACGAATTTCATCCTGGATCTCCATTTCATCGGGATCCGTGATTTCCGAACATAATGATAAATGATTAGATTCAAAACTAGAACAATAACTTTCGAGTTTACTATGCCGGGACATAAATATAGGTATACGCGAGCTATCATTTTTCGCTTCTAAACCAGCAGAGAGACATTCATTAATACGACTGACCGCCAAGTCGCGTTTTAATTCATAGTTACGACGAGTGCATTTCGACATGTTGAATGAACAAAATCAACAGACGATTGAAGTTAAAAATCGATAATGTATGTCGTAGTAATTGTGTTAATAAGGTGAAGCTAAGAAATTACCAGAAATTAGAAGATTTTAACTAATTTTTAGTAAATCGAAATCAAACGTGCGATATTTTTAATGACGAAGATTAAATAAACATTTATACGATGATTTCAAAATTAAAAAATATTGATTTCGATACAACTTCTACAAAAGTAATTAATACAAATAAAAATATTTTGTTTCGATTAACACTCACTAGTGCGATATACTAATACGAACTAATAGGTTATTTAGAGTCACAATATAATAACATAAAAATCAAGTTATAAATGAGAAATTTCAAAGTTATAAAGTTTTCATAATATGACTGCGACATGCGTGAATCGCTCACCCGATCGGTGTGCGACGGGCGAAACTCCGGCGCAGGGGCGATTCAAAGATGGCGATTGTAAATGAACTAGGGAACGACTCGTATTATACGGACAAATTAAGCATGGCGTTATGTGGCTTACTATTGCGAACAAGCTAATACAATATTGAACACGTTTTAATTTGAACGGTTTATACACGACTGCATCATCTAACCGCCTTCCAACGTTGAAATTATATGAAATTGTATGATTAAAATACTTAATATTACGAATATTTGACAAATTACATTACGATAAATGCGAAGTTTAGGGTTTAAACTTGCTATATTAATGTATAAATTTTATTAAAATCGATTAGATAACGAGAAAATACGATGGCAAAATGAGCTTACTATGACGATGACGACGCGAATTATGACAAGTTTTTTACGATAAATTGAGCAAATTAGCGACATTTTCGACAACTAACTAGGCGCGGTTCGATCACCATTCTATCAGGGAGCTGAGACAATACTCCGACCTCCCAGATAGAAGGCATCCACGGTGAGATGGACCAAAATGTACAATCCCCAATGCTGAGATTGTAACTAATGTTATAAGCGGACTGTATTTGCGATTCTATGCGAAAAAACGATAAGTTGGCCAGTGAGAACAAAACTACAACGAGTAGGTCAACTCACCTTGCAAAGATTGAGTTCGAGTCCAAATGGTCGGCGCCGACTGCTTTCTTCGAGAACACAATATTGTTTATAACGAGTAATTTCACCACTCGTGACAACGATGCAGCACTAATGCACTGGTTGGCGACAATTGCGAATGTTTTATACAAAATCCAAAACGAGTCTGTGAGGTGAATTTAACAACGAGCGATTTCGAACTATTGTCCGTATACGACGAGCGCAGCGAGTGACTCTCGAAGCAATATCTACCCTCACTGGCACGCGACAAAAAATAATGCTATTTTAAACCAAACGAAAACTATCGCTAATTATTAATTAGCAAATACGAATTAAATTTAATATTAATTTAAAACTACAAATAAAAAAAGGAAGCGGTTTGTACACTAAATAATCCTTTTAGACAAGATATAAAATCAAACAACTTCGATCTAAATACTTTCATGGAATAGTCTGTTCTGTGATATAGTTAAAAAGGTCACGTCTGCTCGCGGAACGTTTCAGGAACAAATTTTAAAACTAGCGAACCTTTTCATACCATGACTACAAAAATAAGTTTGTTTATATAACGGTTTTGTTTCTTTTCCATGTCCCTATTTATTCAGATTAATTGTTTTCCATGAATATTTCGAAACTGATTTGCGCCATCGTTACATCCTTTATATTAAAGAAGTTTTTTTTAAATGAAAGTGGCCTTTCAAAGCTACGTGATACCTTCATCAAATTAAGCATAAGCGATTATCAACGTACTGTTACGAATAGCGGGACTCGAATTAAAATGCCGTTTGAATTATTATAGAGTTCATTGGAACTATACAAACACGTATAACACAGGTACAAATATAACCAAACACAACTAATCCAAACGTAATGCCGTCCGTCACTATTAGATTCCCGAATATACACACGTCACGCCCGTATCATAGTCGTCGCTCAACTGCCTTCTCTCTTGATCAGGCTATCGTTTTATGCTCTACAAGTGCAAATGTGCCCGCCCGGTAACGTCGCCACACTTTCCTAGAATTAGCTTGTAACACCTGGCTAATGATGCTAATGATCGAGCACAATAGGACAATAGGCTGTTCTGCACTAGAAGCGTATGCCAATAAATAAGTGAACAAAAGAAGACGATCATAAAAGGATTACAATTATTTCAAATGCTTACAGGTAATAAAATGTGCTTCTTCAGATCTGTACGTGGATTTTTTATTTGTCGGCGCCTAGGTTGTAACAATACGATATGCTTGCTATTGCTGTGCGATGTGCTTGAATATTAGTCTAGAATATGAGCCTCAATGCTACTAGTTCTTTTTTCATGAAAAATAAATACCTAATAATCTTCAGAAGTAGGGTCAACGGGGTTATGCATGTACAAAGTTATATTATTTAAAATCAAATAAAATTAAAAAGCCCCAATATATTTTGTCACATATTTTTTTACATACTACCTTAATGCCCTAAAGAGTTTGAACAAAAAGAAATATAGTTCTCCATCAATATAATTATTTGATATTAGATTACAAGACTTAAAAAATATATTGTATAATACCTCGTTCACATTATGCTTACTACTACTATCATACCATGTAGGTTCATTTTGTATTGGTGTACAATAAAGAGTTATTAGTATATAGTATTATCTACCTCTATCACGGCACCGGCAAAGGAAAAGTGCAGCGCGAGTATGTAAACACAAGTTATTTCAACATATTTTGATACTTGCGCTACCGAATTCCTTCGCCATTTTCCTGCTTTCTGCCGTGGAAGTACGCATAATGTAAGCTCCGGATTTTTAAAACTTTGTCTTTAGGTGTCTCCCCACTACAGTGGATCCATACCATGACCGTGCTATGAACGTATCAGGTACGGTAAAAAATACGATACATCCTACTAGGCTCACTAGAACGTATCAATATGTTCTCGCCGACAATTACTGAGGTTCCGTGCTTGGCACGCAACGGTGGTGGTTTGGGAAGCAACCGTCTATGGGCATTTTCTAATACTTTTCTATACAATCAATATTTTATAGCCGGATACGTTTCTAGCACGATTATGGTATGATACAGTAAAGTGGGTAGGCACCTTTTTTCGCGTTATTTACATTAGTCCAATTCAAGTAGACTGTCCGGGCTCTTCTCACAGATGAACGCAATAGGTATATGACACCATATGTCATCGTAAAGACCGTTACGCCGTATACTTCCACAACTCTCGCCTACACCATTTAAAGTGAGGTTATCGGGCTGTTCAGAAGCCCATGCTCCTTTAGATGCTACAATCATGTCTTCAAGTCGATCACCTAAAAGCACATAATCTATTTAATTTAAACTTATATGCACTTAATTAACAGATAACTAGTATATACATTGAACAATTATAAAATTACATACTGTTAAATACCATGTAAGAAAACTTAACTTATTTGTATTGTATTCTACCCATAGTCCCTCAAGACTATAAGTAGAATACTGAGCCCAGATCACCGTTTTCTATGGGTAAGGTGCTCAGAAGGCTGGCTACGTTTCCTCGCTGGATCGCCATACTGATCCGTTGGCCGAGGTAGGCACCAGCCTTCTGATCACCTGAAGAGTCAATGAGTCGTTTCGATTAATTTTGGTAGAAGCTCATGGCCCTAGGACCCCACGGTCTAAGCGTCTCGACAGCAAACAACAAAATATTTGCGCCGCTTGAGTGATTGAGTGAAACGAACTTATATTAAATAAAAAAAATAAAAAATTACTCAACTAACCGTGAATAGTCGTCCATGTGCCTATTTCGCCCCAGTCACTGAAACCGACGTGTGCAATGTCTTCATAATTAGTGTTAAATAGTGTATTTGGAGGATGTTTTGCAAAGATGTCGCTGAGTACGATTTCTTCTCCAACAGTGTCGATGACAGCTAAATGACCACCTTCTGCTGCACATGTCATGAATGCTCGACTCCAGATAAGTCCTCCCCTATGGAATTTATAACAGCTTCTAGTTCTCACATCCAATGTGTATTCTGTTTTAGAAGGGAAGAAATAATTATATTGTAGTACATTAAAAAAATACTTTAGCTGATTATGAAATATATTATCTGTCACCCTCAGGTAAAGATATTCTCAAATTAAATTTAAGGTAGACTTATAATTGAGTCAGAGTTCAAAATTGTAAAAGAATAGTGATACCAGTCATTTGTAAAAACATTAATAAATAACTCACCAGGATCAATTGTTCCACAGCCGTTTACCACACCCGTCTTCTTTTTAAAGCAAGCGTAAGGGAAACTTTCAATGCAAGAGACATCAGCCACTGTTCCATTCGACATCAAGATCAGACAATCCTCACAATTTTGGAAGTTGTCCGGCTCGTTTGATGACCAAGTTATTGGCATTCTCGCTAATGGAACCCCTAGAATTGAAAAAATACCGCTTTTGAAATTTATCGTCACTTAATTAGGTAAATACCGTTTAGTGACTTTAATTTAATATCTATTGATCTATAAATAAAGCAGTTTATCAGCACGAGCCGATTTGATTGCTGGTTGGCAGAGAATTAAAGTTAATATACATATTTCGTTTTGTTTTAGTGGCTATGGGCTTTCTAGTAGTATTTATGTTACTAGAAAGCCCAGCAGACGTCGTCCTATCCTTGAAAAAATAATATCTAGAACCGGATTGCAGCGCCACCTACCGGGTTCAATTGTAAATCTAAACCATCCAGGCAGTCACTTGAACACAAATATATTTCATGAAAATGCTGGTAGCCGATTCCAATACCACCTACGTATAGGGTCCAATTATTGTAAATCACAACCACCCAGGGAGCCATTCAAACAGAAAAAAAACTAACTTAACTATTGAGTTAGATATATATATTAACTTATGAATTAGATAGTTTAAAATTGACTTGCTTTGTATTTACTTTTTATCATTTAAAAATTTAATATATAACATGCAATGTTTCACAAACCTCCAATTGAAAAATAATCTCCCTTGGAGAAGGTGGCGTGTACCCCAGTCCATAGAGCTGCACCTGGCCCTTTGTCCTGCGGCCGAATCTCCTTCAGGACTTTCAGCATTTTAGGGTTTATTGGAGAAGCTAACTCCGCGCATATTCAATATACTCTTTGCTCCGCGCCTAAATTATTACGAGTACAACTAATTATCTACATAATATGTAAGTATATATTAATAGACAATAATAATTGTAACTGGTTGTCAACGAGATAGTGCACTTTTTTTTATTTGTTACGCCTGCCTCCTCTTTCTTGAGTAATGAAAGAAGGTCTTTCTTTTTTTAAACAAAAACAATCTTTTACATTTAATTTTATCTTACTCCAATACATTTTTATCTTGTCTTACTACATTTTCCAAATTTATTCTAAACTCTCTACTTTTAAATTTTTTCCTCCTATTTATTACTTACTTTCTATTTCTACACATGTTTTCTTGTCTTATTTTAATATAGACATTTGTTAATGCTACAGATTAGGGAACGTTGCTACTAAATACTACTTCTAAAATTCATATGCATAAGCATACAGGATATGCAACTATATGCTAGATACTTTTATTGACTGCTATTGATTTTAACGACTTTAACGATAACTTTTTGCGCGAACTCAACCTAAGTACCTCCTGTACGTAAGCCGTTTAATCGTTACGTTTAATATCTGTGAGTAGGGCGCATTTCGCGTTATACCGCTGCCAGGTAAAGGGGAGGTACTCGAATATTATATGCAAGGCGTTTTCCTTTTCTCTTGTACCACAAGGACACGAGGAAGACTGGTATTAGGGACTGCACGCGTATCTAAAGTGGCAGTGGTAGGATTGCTGGTATGGATAGAATTAACCTGCGTGCCTCTGGGCTTCACTGACTATGGCATGCAGATCACTAAGTCCTGAGCCTCGCAGCAAATCATTTCTGGCTTGTCTCATTCTTGCGGCCCTCGTTATTATATTTACACACCAGGCGCAGTTTTTTTTATTTTATTGCAGGAGTTCAGCAGACAGGCAAACGGCCCACTTGATGGAAAGCGATTACCATCGCCTATGGACATTTGCAACACCAAAGATGCTACAAATGCGCTGCTGCTCTATTAAGGTAGACTGGAACCTGGTCACTAATGCCGGAACACAATTCATGGTTATTATTGCAACATACTTTAGACCAGGGGTGGTAGCCATCCAGTCGGGCAAATGCCCTACCACCCGGCTGTGGGTTGTTTTGTCACCTCTTACGACAGGCCGCCCGACCGCAGGAAATTGTCTTATTTCTCCGTTCCTGCACGGATAAAACGGCACTTGAAGGCAATTGACGGAAAGATAAGCGACTTATCGTAAAAAAATAGACGGTGGCAAGTTACAAATTTAAATCAATGGAATAAAAGGGAGGTGCTTTAGTAAGTGTAAGTGTATTTGCAAGTTTAAAAATATTTTAGGTACCTATAAGAGAAGTCATAATATACTGATTGTATTTTAGAGATAATTCAATAAAGATGTTTCGTTGACATTTACCTTCATAAAGGCATCGAAGTCTAGCATCGTGCCATGAGGCAGGAATTACGTTGTACTTCAAGTAACCATCTGCTTCTTCATAATATTTGTAGTCAAATCGAAACTCCCTGCATTCTGAAATAGTTGCATCTTAGATCTTTACAAAATTTCAAAACAAAACCGGATGAAGATACAGGTTATGCACAAATATCAAAGAATTTGTTAGTGATATTAATTTATAAACAGATTTTCATGAAATTTGGTGCTCTAATTCTTTAATTGAATCAAATATGTAAGATTCATCAAATATAAACATGTGATTAACATGCTGTATGGTGGTTTTTTTTTACTTTACTAAAATATGTAAATTACTAGCTGACCCGGCAAACTTTGTTTTGCCACAAGAATAAAAATAACATAGAAGAGTGAAAGAATAACGTTTACGCATTTTACATTATTATTTAATTTTTCACTATTTTGAATTTGAATAAATTATATTACTTTGAAAATTATACAAAAAAAAGGTTACGGTTATAATTTAAACACAACTTACCAAAATACCTTGCAGAGTATGCAATTGTTATCAAATATATTAATGTCTTCATTTTAAGATATTATTGCAAAACTTCGAATACAAATAAATGCTCTTTGTTTCAATTCCGTCTTTTATATGCTTTTATTGATCAAATAAGAATAAAGTAATTATTTAGTGGCTTTCCGCTTCAATTGTTTAAATTATTATTCATACAAAATTGAATTAATGTACCGTAATAGAGTTCTGTATATTAATTATTTACTATATAACTCCAGAACATAAACTTCAGTTTTGAAAGTTTATATATAAAAACACAAATGATTAAAAAAAATGTTCTTTAATATAACAGACTTAATCATTTTTCGTGGTTAATATAAATGGAATCAAGAAGAAAATTAAATTTTATAATATTATAAATTTATATGGGGTAGTTATACATATTAAATGAAATGAAAATTTATTTGGATATGTCATGGTACATAAAATGTACACAGGTCTTAAATTGTATTATATTAGTCCACATGTCCACCCATAGGGTGTGCAAAAATTACATACTTATCCTTATTTAATATTATAAATTCGAAAGTAACTCTGTCTGTGTGTCTTACTGAAGGCTGAAACTCAAAACAACAACATACCGAAACACCTCTTAGATACAATTATTATTAAATTTAATAATGCATTCTTTTCAAGATATTATTGTATAACTTCGAATCCCAAATAAAAGTTCTGATTTTTTCAATTACATCTTTTATGTACTTATATTCCTCCAATAAGAATAAATGAATTTTTTAATACTGACTTTATCGTTACAGTTGATTTAATTAATAATTCATAGAAAACGTAATAATTATATCGTAGTAGAGTTCTCTATATTTATTATTTACAATATTATTACAGGATATATACCCCAATTTTGAAGTCCTTTTAAACCTTTATAATACTACAAAAAAATAAGAGGTTTTTTTTTTCTTTAATATCACAGATTTAATCATTTTCAATGGTTAGTATGATTGTGAACAAGTAAAAAAAACAAAATTCTGTGTTTATAAATTTATATTGGTTAGTATATATTGAGCCTTTAACACCATTTCATCGTAAGCGACATTTGGACCTAAGTATATTTTTGCTTGTAAAGGTGTTACAATCTATTATTTTGTGTAATAATAGATTGAAACACTTGTATAAGCAAAAATATACTTAGGTCCAAATGTCGCTTACGATAAAATGGCGGTAAAGGCTTGTATATATACATCTACTTGTATGTATATATTGTTTTGATCATTAATAATGTCGGCGAAAGCATGCCAGTCCTTGCAATATGGATGGTTGCATAGAAATGACAATGTCAACTGCTCTTATAATTAGGCTATTAAACTTTGTATAATCTACTTATTTAATTTTTTACGGCATGTGGTAAAAGTTTCACTTCTTATTCGTGAAAAAAACAATACTCTCATTAGTTGAGTTATTTATTATTTTTAACTTTAATATTACATAATTTATTATTTACAATATCTACTTAGATCTATGTTAGTATAATAGATATAATAGAACATAAACGCAAATATTTCATTCCATAATGTTCAAAGTCATTGCTGCAATATCTATAGAAGCCTTATTCTTTGTGTTAAAATTTCGTTTTTTTTTTAAGTTAAAAAAATAAGACCATAATTTGAGACGTATTTTTCACTAATATGCCTCAAGCCCTGGTCCGATAATACTATATCTGTATAACTATTTATGGTATATTTTTGTACTAATTATGATTATATTATATTATTAATTATATTATTATTATATACTGTCTGTATAACTAATTATTTATAGACACGTTATCTAAGTATATGTCACTTTGTTCGTCTTCATTAGCTCGTTCACATATATTTATATACTTCCACGTCTTATCTTTTGTTATTTATATTAACGTAATTCAATCAAACTATCCGGGCTCTTCTCACAGATGAATGCGGCGGGTACGTTACACCATATGTCATCATAAAGGCCGGCTCGATTTATACTTCCACAATTCTCACTTACGCCACCCAGAGTGGAGTTAAAAGGTTGCCAGGCCATCCAGCCTCCTTTAGATTCTGCGATCAAGTCTTCAAGTCTATCACCTAAAAGAAAAGTAATCTAATGAATTTAATCCGTAATAAAAAAATATTTTAACAAAGTACTTAAATAAACAATTATGGAAACATCGTTTGTAATTAAAAAGAATTTAATTAAATCAATCAACTAACCGTGAATAGTCGTATAAGTGCCCATTTCGCCCCAATCACAAAAACCAACATGTGCGTTCTCTGGATACTTGGTGTTATATAGCGTTTTTTGTGGATATTTTGCAAATACATCTTTGAGAACTAGTTCTTCTCCAACCATGTCGATGACGGCTAAATGACCACCTTCTGCTGCACATAACATAAACGCTCGACCCCAAATAAGTCCTGTGTTGTGAAATTTGTAACAGCTTCCAGTTCTTTTGTCCAGAGTGTATTCTGTTAGACGAGAAGAAGTTAGTACAGAAAAAAGTTGATTTACTGAATTTTTGACAATTAAGACGGTCTAAATTTTAATTTCAGTTAAAATTCAATGTTCTTAAGCAAAAGTAATATTGTCACTCCTTTGTAGAAACATTCCCAAACACTCACTAGGATCAGTTGTTCCACATTCGGTTATCACACTTGTCTTCTTTTTAAAGCAAACGTAAGGGAAACTTTCATGGCAAGAGACATCAGCTACTGTTCCATTTGACATCAAGATCAGACAATCCTCACAATTTTGAAAATTGTCCGGCTCGTTTAGTGCCCAAGTTATTGGCATTCTGGCTAACGGAACCCCTGTAATTAGGAAAAAGTTAGTTGAAACTTATATTGACTTGTTTATTTAGTTAAGCATTCTTCAGTAAATTCAATTTTACACCTATCAATATTTTCTTGTTTTTCTTCAGTTTCGACAGTATTCGCAGTATTTATACCAGTATACTAGGATGTGCTCGCGACTTCGTCTACGCTTGACATGAAATTCCCGCTGATTTCCCAGGACACAAAGTACGGCAGCATTAAAAAAAATCATTTTAATCTGTCGTTTTAGTGAAAACTGAGTTTGAATAAGCAAATTTTTATGCACTCGAACAACTACAAATTGTTTCCGGGAAAAATTTCTAGGGATTCCCGGGATAAAAAATATCACACATTTTATTACATAAAATTTGATAATGATCAGTGAAAAAGTCACATTGGCATTCGTTTTTTTTAACAGGCCATTTTAAATCATGCCCAGAAAAATTACCGTGGGATTCCCAAGATAAAGAGTAGAGTACTAAATCTACTGATTTTAAATCTAAGAATTAGCTGTTGATCAGCGGATACCTCATCGAAATCGGCCCAGTAGCTTTTACATAAATCCGGAACAAAGAAACAAACCAACAAACAGAAAAGAAGTGTTCTCTATCGGTTATTAAATCTATTTCAGATGTTTTTTTAATAGCTTCAATATACAGACACGGCATGTCTAGAATTTTATGATATTATATAGATAGATATAACTAAATTAATAATGCAGCCTTATTAATATTGCAATTGATAATGTTAATTCTACTTCAAAAACCAATAACATCCTTTTCAAAGTTCACTTTCCATATGAGTTCGAGTGTTAAAGGAGAAATAAAAATTTTGATAAACCTCTAATTGAAAAATAATCTCCCTTGGAGAAGGTGGCGTGTACTCCAGTCCATAGCGCTACGCCTGGCCCTTTGCTTTGTGACTGAATCTCCTTCAAGACTTTCAGCATTCTAGGGTTTATCGGAGAAGCTAGTTCCGCACCTGAAGTAGTGCAATTAATAATAACATGCATTTGGATAACATTTAGAAACTAAGACGTAAGAGTGTGATATAAGATTAAACAATGTATATTGTCACTCGCTGCTTACTTCTGATAATGATTAACTTATTAGGACTTTAATGTGTTTAAACTGGTTTAATTAACCATTCAAGAATAATGTTATCTATAAGATTTATAATACATATATTGTAAATTTAGGGGCTTTTTATATTCCTCTCTCCGGATGAAGGAGATTGTCCGGGCTCAAAAAATCAGGTTTTACAATGTTGCTTAGTTCAATTACATTTCTTTATTACAAAATTTTTCAGTTGTTCCAAAAAGCTTAGTGCTCAAACGTGTGTTATACTACTATTTTAAACGTATACATTTATATATGCTCTAGGCACAATCTATCTATCTTAACATACATTATACTACATATGCAAGCTTCTTTTACTATTTTACAATTACTATTCATGTATTACTGTCTTTAAATTTACTGGTAATCGAACATTTTACTAGGTATAGATTAGCTTCGTTGATATTTACCTTCGAATAGGCATCGCTGTCTAGCATCGTGCCATGGGGCAGGAATTACGTTGTACTTTAAGTAACCATCTGTTTCTTCATAATATTTATAGTCAAATCGAAACTCTCTGGATTCTAAAATAAACATATTTTAACATGTTTTGAAAATTAGAAATAAACGCGGATGACGTCTTGGATTACAGCTATAAATACATAAATATGACAGTGAGTTTATATTATTATTATATATTTATTGCCGATTTTAATGGTAGCGTCTAGCCTAAAGGCTTTTTTACACTAAAGTGTAAGATGCAACCCCGCTCCCATGACCCAATGATCTCCAAATTGAGGGTATGGTTAGCCGTCAAACTACCCACTAAATCTAACCTGCGCCCCTAGCTCACACGCTTTTACAGGGTGCCACAGGAACTGGACCAATAGGTACTACATCTGTGACGCCCCAACGCTTGTCGACAAACTCTGGGTATCCTGCGGGGAAGGACACTCTCTTCAACAACAGGAGAAGTCCACGGGATCCCCCAATTGTCCACGCGGCCCACTGTGCTGAAATCATGGTGGAAGGAGACTTTGTGCGTAGCGGCACCTTCGACCCCGTAGCTGCCTTCTGTTCATACGCACTCTCCTCCCTTCGCCTCTCCAACGCCTCCGTCTGGGTCATCACCGACTCACAGAATTAACCAAACAGGTCTACATCAACCGGTTTGGCGTAGGAAACAGCGGAATCAGTCAAAGAGCGCGAATATGCAACCCTCAGTGAGAGTCATATGTTTGTGCTCTTAGGTGTTGAAACGCTTGGATGGGGTCCTGAGTCAAAGAGCCTCTACTAAAAATTATCGAATGACTAATAGATTCTTCAGGTGATCAGAAGGCTGGTGACAATCTCGGTCAACGGATCAGTATTGCGATCGAACGAGGGAACGTAGCCAGCCTTCTGGGCACCTTACCCATAGAATATGGTGACCTAGGCTCAGTATTTTACTTACTATTACTAACTACTACTATATACTAGTCTTGAGGAACTATGGATATAAAAAGTTAACTTTTCTTATATTGTATTAGTTTATAAAGTCACTGTACTAAATTAGATATTTTGTGAAACAACTTATTTATAACGGTATATAGTATGTAGTCCTTAATTGAAGTGTTAGAGAATAAGAATGACTTATATTTTTCTTGTATATCTTTTTTTATATTTGTTTGTGCACTTTAATATTTTCCCTACCATTCAGGGATAGCCCACTCACTAAAACCACCCCGTTCTTCCTTTCTCGAGCTAGTGTTACGAGATTATAGCGACTGCTCGCGGCGTAGCGAGATCCTCACACGGTGAAATGTCCGTAAGTGGATTTCGCCTCGTTAAAATAGGGGTTACGGGATTATGGTTCCAATGACATCAAGTAACCAGGAAAGTTATGCTTTGTCCAAGTCTTCTAGAGGTTTGGTATTTACACTAATTTATTTTTCTTTTAAGGTAAGTGGGAATGGATCGATCTTTAACTAAAAACATTGACTCGATCATCCAGATAACTTGCCTCCACATACTCCTTTAGTCTTAGGATGGTGCTATAGCCACCATCTTTGATCATCAAGATGTTGTTTTAAAAAAAATCATATTCATTTAAAAAACACAAGGATAAAAATGTAAACAATGACTTACCAAAACACTTTGCAAAATTTATAAATATTATTAAATTTATTAACGTCTTCATTTCAATATATTATTGAAACCTTCGAATATAAATGTTCCAATCGATTCAATTCCATCTTTTATACGACTTTATTCATGAAGTATAAATAAATTAGTTACTGTTTTTTAATAGTGGCTTTTCGTATAGATTAACTATTACTCATACAAAATTAAATCAATATGGTCTATGAGAGTTCCGTATATTTATTATTTAGAGACTTAGACTTTATAAAAATACAAACAGCAAAATTAGGAATACATAGTTCTTTGTTAATATGATTGTGGTATACCAAAAAAAATAAAATTAACAATACATTTATCAAACTAATCTGCATTTAAACTATTCAAGTTTTTTTCACAGATGAAAGCAAATATTATATTACACTATATGTCATCATTAAGTCCAATTCTGTTTATACTTCCACACCTTTGGCCTATGCCATTTAGACAAAAATTATCAGAGACTTTGCCAGCCTCATTCAGATGTTGCGATGATGTCTTCAAGTTTGTCACCTAATATAACAATATTTGTAAGAATTGTATATACGAAGTACTAGAGCAAAACCATCAGGTTAACGTAGTAGGCACAAAAAAAAAGTAACTTCAATTGCTCAACTAACCATAAATAGTCTTCCATATGCCTAATTCACCCCAGTCACTGAAGCCTCCCGTGTGCTTTGTTTAAAGTTAGTGTTAAAAAGTGTGTTTTCGGGATATTTTTCGTGTATTATAGCCTTGAGTATTGAGATTTTCTGCAACTGTCCAAATAAGTCCGCCCTTGTGGAATTTGTTACAGCCTCCAGTTGTCTTATCCCATGTATTCTATTTTGGGAACAGATACAAGTACAGGAAACGAATTAGTTTTTTGTGGATTACATTATTCTTTATCTTAGGCCTTAGAGGTCACAAGCTTAAATGTAGTTTGACATAATCTCTTTGTCACCAGGTTTAGTTGCTCCCCAATCAGTTACTGTAACTGTTTCATCTGACATCAAGATTAGACAATTCTCATAATTTGGTAGCTGTCGGGTTTATTTGATGACCAATTATTGGTATTCTGGATAAACAAACCCCTTTTTTTGTTAGCGCTGGAGGAATGCATTTGCGCATATCTTCATTCCCCGGGGGCGGCCATCAGGGGGTATGTAGGACTCCTGGCTACCGGTGTTGCACACAAGCTTCATGTTAGAGCTTGCAAGCACCAACCGCCAGACTACCCAATAAACTTTCCAGCGTCTCTCCGCATCATGAGGAGGCGCCACAAGACTGTAGCCATGCGTATAACTGCCGTGACACCTCGATACAAGCCAATAAGGATGAGTCCCTGGGACAAGTTAATATTTCTTTAATGATCGATAGTAAATTTAATGTAATAAAATTTGTGATATTTTCTAACCCCCGAATCCCGCTGGAATTTTTCCTCTGAGTTATTCGGATGCACTAAATTTAGTTTATGCTGACACAGTTTCCTGTAACACCATAGCTTTCATTTTTTAAATGCTGTGATACTTTGTGTCCTGGGAATTTCAAATCAAGCGTGGACGAAGTCGCGGGCATTTCCTGGTACTTACACTCGTCTGAGATTGCCACGTTGGTTCAAAAAAAATAGAAAAATAAAAGGATTTAAAAAACAATACCAGATATTTTTTTGGGTTTCATTATTAACAAATTTCGGATGCAAATTAGGTTTCAATTGTGCAATTCCATCTTTTATATAATTTTATTCATTTACATTCATAATTGTAGCTTAGTAAGCGGTTTTCCGTTTCTATTTATTTTGATAGACTTTTGTATAAATATTTTTTACATTAATCTCAGTAAATATCTAATTATCTAAGTAGATATTTACTAAGGTTAATTATTATTATTAAGATTAAGATATTATAATTATGTCAATAAATATATTTATATTTCTTTGGTCAGTTTCGTGGGTCTCGTCGTTAAGTAGCTTCACTCAATTGAAACTATGCGGTGTTTTACAACATACTTCCTGATTAAAGAACCAAAGTTAATATCGAAAATAATTGCTGTAAGTACTCTGTCGACTTTATAGCTGATGGGGCATGATCATTTTCTATAAAATTAATTTGGAAACATTAGTGTATGGTTTATTTATGTATGAGTCGTGGTAGTGTAATGGTTAGCGCACGCGCCCCTAAATCAAAGGGCGCGGGTTCGATCCTGACCGGAACGCATGCATCTCTTAGTCAGTTTCCTGATCTAATGTGCATATTGTTACAATTACCACGTGCTAAAAACGGTGAAGGAAAACATCGTGATGCAACCTGCACATCGAGATAACCGATGTGTCAAACCTGCCAAGCCGCCTTGGACAAGCGTGGCGGGTATACTGTCCGTTCCCCGTTAATGGGAGGCCCGAGCCCAGCAGTGGGACATTTATGGGCTGATATTATATATAATATAGTGTATGGTTTGAGCATCAAGACATTGACTCGTAGTTAATGTAAGTATTTGCACGTCATGTAAATGACAACACACACTGGAAACTTTATATTATGTAATACCTATTCATGTACCTATGTTCTTCCAACTAAAGAATGATTGATTGATATGAATAAGCCCCATTGGTGTGCAAGGTAACCACAGAAACAATTAAGTATACAGAATTAGTAAAAAAAATATATGTCTTACTTCAAGTGCACGCGCTTGAGAATTAACATGGATTATTTTGTTACGAATTACGCAGGTAGGTAGGTTCTGCGAATGAAAACAATTACAATAGGCTATTGTCTAATTGCAATTTAATTTTAAACACAAAGTAAACAAAAGAAGTCCAAATGAAGAAAGGGTAATAACCAGGAACGCATTTCTTTGTCGGTATGTAACAATATATTATATTATCATACTGTTAGGATATTTTACGCCAAAAATTATATCGTCTCGCATAATATGCATTCTAATATTACAGGAGCAAAGCCTCGTTTGATCTCTTTTTTGTGTTATATTTTTCTACGTCGGCAAGTTCAAATCAAGGTAATATTCATTCTGATTGGTCAATGGCCCCTTCTGTTTGTCCCTTATATTAAAAATAAACTCGAGGTATTTTCGTATTATGATGTTATTATATATTTGATTCTCTAATTCAAATTATTATGTTATTATTATGTTAGTAATTTTGTATTGTAAACAATGTAGTCATCCACATATTGTTTGTGTTATCATCAATATGTATAATTCTATGAATAGTTTATTTTAGTATTTATAATAAATGGGATTCTTTGTTTACTGGTTTAGAAATCGGATGTTGCGAAATTGTCTCCAGGTCAGTCCATACAGACACCGATAGATTGATCCTTATTTTTATCTCTGTTACGTTCTAAAGAAAATTTTAGTTAATTTAAATGAAACGGTACCTAACTCGCCTCAGTGTATGTCTTAAAGTCTGACTTTAAAGCTAATCGGTCTTTAAAGCTAATCGGGTTATTTTTTTGCCGACCTGCTAGCACCAGCTTTCCTCCGCATCTTGCTAAGTTGACAATAGATCCATAGTATAGATATTTCGCCGTGATGTCTCAACACAAACCGGCCATAAAGAAGTGCCCCTAGCAATAAGACTTCTTTATGGTATACCTTGAGCTATTGATGTAGCTCGCTGGGGAAATTACCTGACTCTTCAGTGTCATTAAATTATGAGGAGGAGGTAAGCGTAGCTACGCTTCTGGACCTCTGTGTCATTCTCTTCTCTTTGCCTCTCACACTCCTGCTTCTGCGACATAAAGGTGTTGCAGAAGGAGGCTATCGATATCTATCTTCTCTCGTTGCGCAGCGCTGGAGGATTTTTTTTTTTTTTTTTTTTATTGCAGGAGATCAGCCGACAGGCAAACGGTCCACTTGATGGACAGCGGTTACCATCGCCTATGGACATTTGCAACATCAAAGGTGCTACGAATGCGCTGCTGCTCTCTTTAGGGAGCCTGGAACCTGGTCACTAATGCCGGAACACAACACAAGGTTGTTATGGCGACAGACTCTAGACCAGGGGTGGTAGCCATCCAGTCGGGCAAATGCCCTACCACCTGGCTGTGGGTTGTTTTGTCGCCTCTTACGACAGGCCGCCGGGCCGCAGGAAATTGTATTCTTTCTCCGTTCCTGCACGGATAATTCCGATAATTCCGCGTAGTGTAAGGATTTCGATAACGTCGGACGTCTACTTGGGTCATTAATTCGTTTCATGAAACAATACCCCTTGCCAGGGTATTGGTAAGAAGCCGAAATATAATTCAGATTCAGTAGTTTTTATGAAGTACACTAAAAGTAGACAGGTGAATTCTTCAAGTGGGCCGAGCTAAACCGTGAACGAAATGACGAAAAACACTCAAAAGAGTCTAGAGGTCAATTTTGACCAAAATTAAAGTGGTACTCATTAGATTTTTGAAATAATAATTGCCCTTGTCAGGATTCGAATCGGCTGGATTTTGAAAAAACACATACTCCAATCATTGATGTAAAAATAATTGCTACATCAATGACTCCAATAATACTTCAAATCCTAGTGTAGCTTATGAGGAAAAATTTTTGTGAAGTAATGTTAAAGGGTAGACCAAGCCAAAGGGCTGATGTTTAATAAATATATTTTTTTAAATAAATATTGCGCCGAAACCATAAATTCGCTAGTATATCTATCTATCATATAATCTATCTATAGAGGTGTCACGTTTGATCAATGACTATAGAAAAAGAAGTAAAGCAGAGGAGGTAATTTGGACTAGCAGATTCCGAAACTGCAACTATTAGAGTTTTTGCCTGTTATAGCATCACGTGAAAAATACTGAACAAATTTAAAAGAAACTCGACACAGCACGCTTATATCCCGACTCAACGAGTCACTAACAAAACTGTCGAAATAGCAAAACTGAATACAAGTCGCTGGCACATTTTAGTTATATGTTACATAATATGTGGTGTTACAAATGTCTATAAGCGATGGTAAGCGCTTGCCATCAGGCGAGCTGTCTTCCTGTCTGCTGACCTCATGCAATAAAAAAGGTAAACGAATGAATAGAAAGATATAGACCCAAATAAGAGTTTGTTTGCTAATTCTTTAAGTTTTTCAATAAATCGCTGTAATATAATATAATAATGTATGTGGCGAAACAAACCTTTTCGCCCACTGCCTGGCAGGCGATATTTTTAGAGTGAGGAATTGTCAAGTGTGATGTGACATTAGACACAGAGAGAAAAAGTCGTCTTCAAAAATGTATATATTTTCATCCCCTTAAATCTCATTATATATTTAATTTTATCTCTTTCGGATATGTAAATATTATGCACGAAATTACATATTTTATAAATGAACGGGTATTTATTTCTTCAACGACCCGTCATTAATGGTGACCCCTAGAATTTGAGCACAAAATTTTCAACATACAAAATTTGATATTGGACATTCGTCGTTGCCCACTACTCAAACTGTTTGGGCTGGAGTTACAAGCCGAGCGATCCCGGGCGTGGACTTCTGGGACTGCTTCAGCGGGCACCCACAGCCCGCAGTGCCGACTCCATCTTCAGGCGAGGCCATCTGGATTGGAATTGCTCCAGCATAATATTCACGGCTCGCAGCGGATAATTTCGACGGTGATTTCAACGATTTTCCGATTGTTCAAAAATAAGGGCGATCGCATACGGACGACTATAAGGTGCATCGTAAACCAAACAATTTAAATTGGTTTTTTCTTTTATTTTAACAATGTTTATTCGTTAATATTATTATGTAAATATTTAGCCTTGCACATACTTATTTTTCAATTTTAGGTAGGTGAATTGTGAACTTTTAATTTCTTTATTGTTTTCCTGTTACTGTTAATTTTAATTTGCATTTTTGTATTTACCTTTCACTATGTCTCACGACGAATTCCTTCAGCAACAGGTGAAGGACTTACAAAGTAAATTAGATTTATTAATGACACAAGTTCCACAGTCCTTTCCCACTTCAGTTCACGGCGTGTCTGTTAACCTTTCAGCGTTTTGGCATGATAAACCAACAATCTGGTTCGCGCAAGCTGAGGTTCAGTTTAGCATAGCTGGCATTACGCAGGATGCTACCAAGTATGGCCATGTTTTGTCCATGCTTGATTCACAGACAGCCGATGTAGTCGAGGACATTATAGCTCACCCACCTCTTGAAAATAAATATGAGCATCTTAAAACAGAATTAATTGCACGGTTTTCAGCGTCTAAAGAACAACGCGTGCGGAACTTGCTGAGTGATGTACAGCTTGGGGACCGCAAGCCTTCCGTTTTCTTACGTCACTTGCGTTCAATGGCTGGCACATCCCTGTCTGATGATGGTATTATAAGGGAGCTGTGGATGCGTCGACTACCTAGCGAGGTACAACGTATTTTATTAGCTCAGCGTGATTTGCCGCTGGAAAAGGTAGCTGAAATAGCTGATGCTATCGTTGAAGCACCTTCTCCTTCGTGTGCTTCATCCTCATTGGTGCACGCCGTTTCCTCATCTTCGTCAGAACTCGATGATTTAAAGAGACAGATGAAGGCGCTAGCCCAACGGTTTGACACTTTTATTGGCCACGCGCCCGCTAGCTCACGCTCTCGCTCTAAAAACAGATCGCGCTCCTCCTTTCCATCCAGCAACCGCATATGCTGGTATCATAAAAAATTTGCAGACAAAGCCAGTAAATGCTTGCCCCCTTGCAGTTGGAAACCGGTTCAAAATTTAAACGCGATTCACGATCAGTAGTGACGGCGACTGATTGTGCTACACCCGGCCGTCGTTTATTTGTGACTGACTTGTCTGGGATGAATAGTCGATTTCTGATTGACACTGGTTCCGACATTAGTTGTTATCCGCGTACACTACTCAAAGGAAGACACGTAACTTCTTCCAATTTTGATGTTTCTGCGGCTAATGGAAGTCCCATAAAAACATACGGCTCTATATCTCTTTGTTTAAATTTAGGGTTACGCCGGGATTTCAGGTGGAATTTTGTGGTAGCCGACGTAAACACGCCAATAATCGGCTCTGACTTTTTGGCATATTTTAATTTATTGCCGGATTGCCACAACCAGCGTTTGTTGGATGGCACTACACGTTTGTCTGTCCACGCTATCGTCGCGGACACTTCTCAAACAAGTATCAAAACTATAATAAGCGGCAATTCCACTTATTTAGATCTTCTGAAAGAATTCCCGGATATTACACGACCCCCTGGTGTTAATAGGGTTGTCAAACACACAACCGTACACCACATCCTTACCACAGATGGTCCACCTATTGCGTGCCGCCCTCGCCGCCTCGCTGCGCAAAAACTTCAGGTTGCGAAGAAGGAATTCGAGGACATGCTGGCCTGCGGTACAGCACGACCGTCCAAGAGCCCTTGGTCCTCACCTTTGCACCTAGCAAAGAAGGGCGAGAATGGTTGGAGACCCTGTGGGGATTATCGTGCTTTAAATGCCCGCACTATCCCAGACTCTTATCCAGTTCGTCATATAGGTGACTTTGGCCAAGACTTGGCTGGTTCTACCATCTTCTCGGTGTTAGACCTGGTCAAGGCGTACCAGCAAATCCCCGTTCATCCGGATGACATCTGCAAAACGGCCATCACCACTCCATTCGGGTTATTTGAGTTCCCGTATATGACATTTGGACTGCGAAATGCTGGGCAGACCTTCCAAAGGTTCATAGACGAGGTTGTGCGTGGTTTAAATTTTTGTTTTCCCTATGTAGATGACATTCTGGTGTTCTCCCGTAATCCACAGGATCACGCTGAACACCTTCGCGTTCTTTTCAAACGCCTGTCAGATTATGGGGTAGTTATTAATTCATCTAAATGTGTTTTTGGCGCTGATGAAGTGAAATTTCTTGGACATTGGATTTCTAAAGATGGTATTCGACCACCAGCTGAAAGGATACAAGCTTTGCGGGAGTTTCCCTTACCGAAGACGGTTGAGGGCTTGCGCAGGTTCCTCGGCATGTTAAATTTTTACCGCCGTTTTATCCCGAAGGCTGCTGAGCTACAAGCCCCTTTGATCAACATGCTGGCTGATTCTCAGTTAAAGGGTCCTAAACCAGTTCCTTGGTCTACTGACACTATTCAGGCTTTCCAGAACTGCAAAGACCATCTTGTCAATATTACTCTTTTAGCCCATCCAGATCCCACTGCAAAATTAGGGTTATTCACAGACGCATCTAGTAGCCATGTCGGTGCTTGTCTCCAACAACGTGTTGGAGATGCCTGGCAGCCTCTTGCTTTCTAAAGAAAAGCTTCTTGCTAAAGCAAGAAGCTTACCCCTCGACAGACAACTTGGCCTGCGTATTACCGTGAGCTCCTTGCGGTTTACGGGGCTGTTCAGCATTTTCGACATGTTTTGGAGGCACAACATGTGACGATCTACACTGATCATAAGCCCTTAATTTATGCATTCCTTCAGAGGCGCGAAAAATTACCTCCTCCACAGCTAAACCAACTTTCATTCATCTCTCAATTTACCACTGACATTTTACATATTAAAGGTCAGGACAATGTGGTTGCAGATACAATGTCTCGCGTTGAAACTATAACATTGGAGGAGGAATATGACACTTTAGCCAAGTCACAAGAGTCTGATGAAGAGTTAGCCAAGTTGTTGACTGAAGGTTCCAGTCTCAAGTTATCTAAGGTTAGCATTCCTGGTACAAAGTTCGTAATAGTATGCGATACCTCAAGAGGTAAGGCTCGTCCCTTTATTCCTCGTGACTTGCGCCGTGCTATTTTCAATAGGCTTCACAATTTAAGCCATCCGGGCATACGAGCGACCACAAAATTGGTCACTGACCGCTATGTTTGGCCTTCGATAAACAAGAACTGTCGAGAATGGACGCGTTCTTGCCTCGATTGCCAACGCTGCAAAGTTACCCGGCATATATCTACTCCAGTTGGTACTTTTACCACTCCCACTCAGCGTTTCCGCCATGTCCATGTGGACATAGTTGGCCCCCTTCCACATAGCAAGGGCTTTCAATACTGCCTTACCGCCGTCGATAGGTTCACTAGGTGGCCTGAAGCCTGGCCTATGGTTGGAATCACAGCTGAGGAAGTGGCTGAGACCTTCTTCAGAGAGTGGATAGCTCGCTATGGTGTGCCTCAAATTATCACCACCGATCAAGGCCGCCAGTTCGAATCTGCTCTTTTTCGAGCTTTAATGCAACTATGCTCTATCAAGCGCGTTCGTACCACGAGTTATCACCCGTGTGCGAATGGCCTTGTTGAGCGCATGCATCGGCAACTAAAAGCCGCAATTATGTGCCATCAAGAGTCCTGGGTTTTATCATTACCCATCGTGCTTCTAGGCATGCGTTCTGCGCTAAAGGAGGATCTACAAGCTTCTTCCGCCGAGTTAGTGTACGGGGAACCCCTGTGCCTACCCGGAGAATTTCTTGCTCCTGCGCAGACTCCCAATTCAACTGTAGATGCTTCCGCCTTCGTATCCCAGCTTCGCCGCCACATGGCACAGCTGAAGCCTGTTCCTGGTTCACGTCATGGGCAAAAGTCATCTTTCGTTTTCAGAGACATAAACAATGCTTCTCATGTTTGGTTGCGCGACGACACAGTCCGCCATAGTCTCCAGCCTCCGTATAAAGGTCCATATAGGGTGCTTAGCCGGAAGGACAAAACCCTAACAATCGCCATCGGAAACAGGAATGCGGTTGTCAGCATGGACCGTGTCAAACCCGCATACCAAGTGGTTGACGACTCTCCATTTTCGGTCACAGTCTCATCTCCATCTCCATCTCCACATCTACCTCCACCTCCCACCCAACAACAGAGCACCACAGATAACAAGAAAACCTACACCACCCGGTCTGGTAGGACAGTCACGTTCAGGTTACCATTTGGTTCGTAGGCCCTTCACCTGTTGCTGTGCTTGTTAGTAACTAAGTTTTTTTTACTATTGTAATAATTAGTATTTTTAAGTTCTTCTTTTTGCCTTCGTGGGGGGGTGGTGTGGCGAAACAAACCTTTTCGCCCACTGCCTGGCAGGCGATATTTTTAGAGTGAGGAATTGTCAAGTGTGATGTGACATTAGACACAGAGAGAAAAAGTCGTCTTCAAAAATGTATATATTTTCATCCCCTTAAATCTCATTATATATTTAATTTTATCTCTTTCGGATATGTAAATATTATGCACGAAATTACATATTTTATAAATGAACGGGTATTTATTTCTTCAACGACCCGTCATGTATATAATCGCTAATCGTTGAATGATTTTTGACTGTCCGGAATAAGATAACAAAACATCGGTGATATAAGATATCATGCGACGGGATGCTGTGTGTACGAAATTATCGTAGTACATATAGTATAATCAATTTGATGTTATAGGCGACGTCTGTTAGATTAGTATGAAAGGAAAATATAGGTACCTACTGTTCTAGTTTCAACTGTTATGGAGAGGATGAAAAGAAACAAAATTAGGTAAAGGGCTACACACTGTTCCTTAAGATGAATGGCGAATAGAATTATATTATCTTGATCTCGGTATAAATGTTTCATAATACAAAAGTAGATCTTAAAATTATGTTTCTACGATAACTAGGTCGTCACGTAAGCGAAATAAAACATATTGAAAAATATTAAATGTTATTATTCCATCGATTGAATCTAAACTAGTCAAGCTCGAGTAAACTGTCTGGGCTCTTCTCACAAATGAATACGTTTGGTGAATTACACCAAAGATCATCATACTGGCCGTTTCGGAATATAGCTCCACAACTTTCCCCTTCACCGTTTCGAATACCGTTATCAGGTTGTCCAGCAGCCCAGCTTCCTTTAGACGCAGCAATCATATCTTCGATTCTATCACCTATAACAACATTATAGTTTGTTTACCTAACGTAAATAAATAAACATTTAACGAAGTAAGACAAAACATGAGGTAAACGTCATCTGGTCTAGAAACAATATAAATTAAAATCGCATAAATGAATTGTAATATATATATATTTATATATACATATTAGGGTGGTCCTTATTTTGGGTTTGTCCTAATTTTTTTTCACGATAGTCCTAAATCGGTTCTAAATGTATTAAAAAAATTCATGCCAAGTTTACATAGAAATAACAAGGGAAAAAACATGTTATTACTTATGAATTTTTTACGTCATGAACAGATGAACAAATCATGTCGACAAACAATAATTCTTGTAGAAAATTTAACGCTCTACAAAAAAAGATTTCTTATGATTTTTTGCTAACTGTAACGGTTTCTGAGTTATTTAAGGTCAATTGTGCAATGTCTGCAATGTCCACTTGTGCTTCACAAGTAAACG
The DNA here is from genome assembly GCA_012273795.1 of Dendrolimus punctatus. NCBI lineage: Eukaryota > Metazoa > Arthropoda > Insecta > Lepidoptera > Lasiocampidae > Dendrolimus > Dendrolimus punctatus. The sequence continues at coordinate 16,537,989 of CM022537.1, forward strand.
AAATTGTTTCATAGAATACTATAACTAACTATTTATTTTACTTTACTGATAATTTTTATTGTTTTTGTATTACAAAGCAATAAATAAAAAAAGTTTGGTCCATAGGGAAAAACATTTCCCATGAAATTATAGGAAACCCTGCTATGTTTTTCTGGTGATATTCTCTTATTTTACACCCACAATACCTAAAATATTGTCTTTTATTGGCATATTTAATCTTGGACATCTTATGGTAATGTAAGGGTTAAAGTAAAATCTGATAGAGGGCGGCATAATACATACATACATAACCCCACGCCAGGTCCCTTGCGGGGTAGGCACGAACAACAGAGCGCTATTCAGGCTTATTCTTACACACCTCACTTGTATATAGTTTCGTCATAATCAGTTTCTAAAATGATCTCCGAAATCAAAATTTGAGACTAGAGTTTATCAATATTTTTACCAATTAAAGTTAGAATTTTTTGACAATTTCCAAAGAAAATCTTGTGTATTTTAAAATTGGAAAAAATAGTTGAAACTCATGACAGTTCAAAAATTAGAGAAAAAATAATGTAACCTTTTAGGGTCATGGTCATTTTTGAAAGTTTTCCAAGAAAAAAGAAAGAAAACCATTGAGATTAAGAATTGTTATTCTTTTTTCATTTTTAAATCACTAAACGGTAAAAATAGAAATGTCGTAAAATTGTTTGTCTACATGATCTGTTCATGACGTAAAAAAATCCAAAGTAATAACATGTTTTGCCCTTGTTATTTCTATGTAAAAGTTTTATTATCGGGGGGGCCGGGTTAAAATTAAAATTAAAAGCTATAACTTGGCATGAATTTTTTTTAATAGATTTAGAACCGATTTAGGACTATCGTGAAACAAATTCAAACAAACCCTAAATAAGGACCACCCTAATATATATATATATATAGTATAATAATAAACTACCCAACAAACCATGAATTGTCGCCCATGTGCCTTTTTCACCCCAATCACTGAAACCAATGAAAGCGATATCTCGATCTATGGCATTAAAGAGTGTATTTGGAGGATGTTTTGCAAAGATATCCCTGAGAACTAGATGTTCTCCAACTGTATCGATAACTGCCAAATGGCCACCTTCTGCTGCACACGTCATGAATGCGCGACTCCAAATAAGTCCTGCTCTGTGGAATTTGTAGCAGCTTCCAGTTCTTGAGTCCAAGGTGTATTCTGTTTAAAACGAAAAATACAACAATTACATCAATTAAATATATTAACAATATTTTTCTCAGGCTTAAGTAATTGTTGAAGAATATTAATATTTTTTATTATTATTTAATTTTGACAAAATTCGAGAAAAAATCCTGAATAACTTACCAGGGTCAATCGTTCCACAAGCAGTTACCACGCTTGTCTTCTTTCTAAAGCAGGCATATGAGAAAGAATCATTGCAAGGTACGTCAGCTACAGTTCCGTTTGTCAACAAAACCAGACAATCTTCAACATTTTGGAAGTTATCAGGTTCATCTGTTGACCATGTTATGGGCATTCTGGCTAACGGAACTCCTGGAATAGAAAGTTAAGAACCTCTAACTCTAGTTGATAGGATTTACTCGACAAAAAAAAGATATCTTCATATACACTTATTTATAACAGCTGCTCTATTTAGAATTACTTTATTATCAGGGCAATCGGAGTGAGCTCTAGACTACCCCACTAGCTATATATACATTTTTGTGGTGGACTTTACTGAAGAACTATCACACTTTCAGATTAATTGGAATTTTACATAGTGTTTTTAATTTATTTTTAGATATGTTATCTATCATAAAAATATTATTTTACACACAATAAAGAAGATATAACCTTTTTTTATTAATTAGAATTTCATTGTACTTTTAACGCCATCTTTCGATAATTATAAAACCAATAAGACATGTGTGATATCAGTTGGACTGTTACTACTAACGCCATCTGTTCAAAGACTAGAAGAACTAATATCGATATAAACAGAATATTGTTAAGTTAAAAATACGTCGACTTTTTGTTAAACACAAATGAGTAATGAGAATAATTAATTATTGCTGGCTAGAAAACTAACGAACCGTTTTTAACTAGTAGTATGGAAGAAAGTATATTGTTTTTCCATGCTAGTAATATAGATTTGAAAAGGTTTTGATAAACGATGTACTTCCATATTATCATTTCATAGAACTTTTGTCTGATACTTCGGTAACCAGTTCAGTATTAATTGCAATATTTATGATTAGATTTAAAAATAAAAGTATTTTACAACCTATTGCAGACATTTATCTTCTATACAAGCTTCTTACAGTTATTAGTAATTATGAACGAATAATTGTAGATATTAATATATGTTTAAAAATCTTAAGATTATTTAATAGAGTTAAACAAACCTCCAACTGAAAAATAATCTCCCTTGGAGAAGGTGGCATGTACACCAGTCCATAACGCGGAACAACCTTTGTTATGAGCCCAAATATCTCTCAACGTTTTCAGCATGTTAGTATTTATTGGGGAAGCTAACTCCGCCCCTGAAATTAATTTGAGTGTTAAGGGTCAAAATATATTTTAATTAATAGTTTTCCAAATTTCGATTGCGTCCTTAGCTTCGGTATCAGGGCCCAAAGTCCACTTTCCTCTAATTTGCATGGTACTCAATATATAAAACTACAGTAAAACACTATTTCTGATATTTCGGAAGGTACCTAGTGATTTGTTGTTCTGGCACCATTTTTCTTTACATGTAGTATGGCAGACAAACTGATACGTGTTATGCATCCAATGTGCTAGGGTCTTGAAAAAAATATATAACGTAGTTTGGAAACTTCAAACTCCCATATTGTAATGCGGTGGAGAAACCTCGGCTCCAAGATCATTTCCAGCCCATAATGAAGGCAAGAAATAATTATGTTAATAACAAACTCTGCGTATAAAGCGGAGTGGCTGTAGGAAATCGTTCATTCAATAACTCTTTATCAGACACCAATACAATAAAAGAAAGCCCAGCCAATGGCGAGGGGAGTGGTGTTAGAAATGTGACGAAGGTATTACTACTATGTTTGATTACTTCCCAGTATACGAACGATAAAAAGCACAGCGCTCTATTTCTATAAGGCAAGTATATCTAGACAGTCTGCGTTTTTAGATCCCCGTAATAAAAACTGAATTACATTACATCGAGTCCAAAGGATAATGCCAGTAGGCATTGCCAGACTCCTGTTCACAGGTCTGTACAGCACTTCATGTTATTACGAAGTCGTAGCAAAAGGCATTTTCGTAGGCAAATTCTAAGCAGTTGCTCTAGGTCTTGTTCTCAAGATGGCTCTCATGTTGACATCATATTCCTAAACGTGGGACATTACACCGTTTAATTTTGAAAGTATTGAAGCTTCTTGATAGCTATTTTCACTAAGCGGATAGTTACCTTCAAAGAGGCATCGAAGTCTTGCATCATGCCATGAGGCAGGAACTATATTGTACTTTAGGTAGCCGTCTATTTCTCGATAATATTTGTAGTCAAATCGAAACTGTCGGCATTCTGAAATAATCGTGCATTCTAAAATTAGTACTAATTTCCTTTTTTATAACAAAACAACATTCATATTTAGTTTTCTTTCTTTCTTTAGTATCTTTCTAAGTAGTATTTTTAGCGGCCTCTGTGGTTAAGTTGGCTAAGCCTTTACCATCCTACCTCGGTGCAATGTAGAGGCTCTGGGTTTGATACCTGGCATGGTAAATTTCGGAAACGAATGTTTCGTTATTTACGATGGTCTGGGTTGTATATTTGTCATAATAAATACTTAACTTGCTTAGCTTGCGATTACAATGAACTGCGTTTAAAAGTGAAACAATTCAACTGTTTTATTCATGCAACAGTCATTTTTAGTTTCCCTTTGTTTCATTTTATTCTATTAATAACTGACTTACCTGGGATTTAAAAAAATGGCCCTAAATGAAATATAATTAGTCTTGTTTCACAGCATTCAGTGTGAAACTTGTGCGAGCTAGTACTTAATATTTAATACGGTTATATAACAATTACGTAATCAAAAAAAGTTAGAATAACACTATAAATATATCTAATCTTAAAAGTTTGTAAAATCACCTACCAGAGAGTATTGAAGTATATATAATTATTAGTAGTGCACTTATTATTTTAACCATATTAATATATTCAAGTTTTTTAATTCCGAATGCTTGGAATGAATGCAATTCAATCAAGAATAAATGAATGGAAATCAGTAATTTTTCATCTTTTATATGGGTCTATTTATCAAACCGTAATTGATTTATAAAATCGCTTTCCTTGTTTACGCGTTATAGAATAATTAAGCAAGCAAGAGATCTTTGTAAAATGGAAGCTTAAAATCAAATTAAATACGAAGGGCATATTAAGATGCCTTTATAATGTGAAGCATTGAAATACACTAAAAAGTAATATATTGCGGAAGCTTGTCAGGAATTTTTCTGGGCTGAACCTGATCCCCACTTGGAAGATGCGACCCCTGTCTATAATCTAATAAATTGTTCCTTGCTAATTTAAAACTAAGTATGCGGATAAATTACGTAACTAATTCCTAAAATATTGTTACGAGCTACAAGACTCGAATAAAAATGTCGTTGGAATTACTATAGAATTGATTAGAACTATACAAACACGTATAACAGGTACAAAATATATAACTAGACACTACTAGTGCAAACTGCACGATTCAGTAACACGCGCGAAGTCCGTCACTATATTGCTCATCGAATCTACGTCTTGCTCGTATCGTAATCCTCGCTTGACTGCCCCACCCCTCCATTCGGACATTGTTTTATAGTAAACAGTATAATACAACAATTGACTACGTGTACTGAGTTTTTCCAAGAAAACGTAATCTACACACCTGGTTAATTATTCCTGCGAACGGCCAACAAAGTCGAAAACAATAACAACTTGCTATTGTCTTATTGCAAATTTTAAACACAAAGTAAACAAAATAATTCCAAATACACATGGTCAAATTTAATGTGGTGGCTACGTCGCCATTTTATTATCACACCACTCGCCGGCGACTGGGATTTCATCCATACTTCCTAGACACACACACACCCTCTTTCATGCCTTATGTGTGCAAGTTATATAACTCCCTCCCTTCGTTCTCCTAGAGCGCTACAATATAAGGCTCTTCATAAAAGGGTGTAAACAGATGCTTAAAATTTCAACGAGGTAGGCAACACTTCGGCTCCCTTAGTGTTGCAGATGTCCATGAGCGAGGGTAAGCTACCAAGTGGTACGTTTGCCTGCAAGCAAACATTGTTCTTACACAAGGTTATTTATTTGTAAACGAATATTTTTGAATTTCCCGAAAACATTAAACAATGCAGGATATTTTTATCCGTGCAGAAACGGAGAAAGAATACAATTTCCTGCGACCGGGCAGCCTGTCGTAAGAAGTGACAAAACAACTCACAGCCAGGTAGTAGGGTATTTGCCCAACTGGACGGTTACCGCCCCTGGTCTAGAGTATGCCGCCATAACAACTTTGAGTTGTGCTCCGATATTAGTGATCAGATTCCAGTCTCCTTTAAGAGAGCAGCAGCGCATTTGCAGCACCTTTGATGATGCAAATGTCCATAGGCGATGGTAACCGCTTTCCATTAAGTAGGCCGTCTGCCTGTCTGCTGAACTCCTGCAATAAAAAAACAACATTCGGGGGATGTCATAAATTACATTCTAAAAACAATTTTTCACGTCATTGCTGACGATACCAAAATTCTTTTGTTTCTAAGAAAGTTGTCGCCCACAAAGGTAGTGTAGCTTCTAGGATATATGGAATAATTTGTGACGTTCTTCGTAAAAAGATTCCCGTGGGTCCTTCATTTGCTAGACCAACTCGCACTTGACCACTTGTGATATCAAGAATTCCCCTAACTAAACATGAAATTAACGATGCTACTTGATTAATGAAAAATATTGACTAATTAACCACATCCTGTTGGTTTCATTCGATAACGCCAGTGATGTTATTTGCAATTATTGCAATCAATAAATATAATAGACCTATATATAAAGGTTATGCTATAATAATATATTATTTCCTTAAAGGCTAAGTAACTTGCTTAAATTGCTTTTATATGCGCAAGAAATTGGTTAATGTGAGGTCCGTAAAAGTGAAGACAAATTCACTGCTTGTGTTTTTTTTATTGCAGTAGTAGACAGTCAGATGGCCCACTTGATGGAGAGCGGTTATTATCGCGTATGGACATTCGCAACTCCAAAGGTGCTACAAATGCGCTGCTGCTCTCTTAAGGGAGGCTGGAACCTGGTCACTAATGCTGGAACACAACTCAAGGTTGTTATGGCGACATACTTTAGACCAGGGGTGGTAGCCATCCAGTCGGGCAAATGCCCTACCAAACGGCTGTGGGTTGTTTTGTCGTCTCTTACTACAGGCCGCCCGACCGCAGGAAATTTTATTCTTTCTCCGTTCCTGCACAGATAAAACCTGTTTATATTTATTACTAGTTCTTGCCCGCAGCTTCGCTCGCGGTAATGTTACGCCACGGCAACTGTACATTTTTCCGCGTTAACAAGTAGCCTATATGCTCATCATCATCATCCGAGCGTTAAATCCCGGTTGCGTTCGGAGCGTTCACTCCGACGCTCAGGGTCCGGTTTCCGACTTTTTCTACTCCACCTCGCGCGGTCTTCAGCATCCCCCGTTTTGAGACCATTGGCACACATGTCATCCTTCACGACGTCAAGCCAGCATTTCTTGGGCCTTCCCCTTCGACCGGGACCTGGCGGAGGCGGCATGGCTAGACATTTGTTCCCCACGTAATTAGCCGGTCTGCGTAAAACGTGGCCGTACCAGCGTAAGCGAAACTCTTGCAGTTTGTCTGCTATGTCACGGACATGAAGACTGCCGCGGATGCGGGAGTTCCTGACCCGATCTTTCCGCGTCACTCCACACATCCATTGCAGCATATTCATCTCCGTGACACGCAGCTCTTGCTTGTGTCGCTCAAGTACTGGCCACGCTTCACTGCCATACAAAGGTCAGGTCTAATGATGGATTTATAGACCTGTCTTTTTAATTTAAGTAGCCTATATGCTATTCTAGACTATAACGTTTATCTTTGTGCCAAATTTCATCCAGATCAATTCAGTCGTTCTGGTCTGATTGAGTAACAAATATCCATCGAAACTTTCGCATTTATAACATTAATTATAGATTATATAGATATTAATTTTAAGTTATTTTTTAATGTGTATATATATATATAAATGTGAATTGTACTTCCTGGCGTGAAGTTATGTATGTATGTATGTATGTGAATAGTAAATCTATACATATAATAAAATTGTAGAGGTCGAATTTCTGTACAATGAAAAAAATGCTAAAAACCGAGTCAGGGGGATGTAAGAAGTGAAATGGAACTAATTTAGATTTTTTTTCGAATTTTTTGTTTCTCTGTTAGTCGGTTTGTCTGTTTGTTTGTACTGGCTAATCTCCGAAACGACTGGACCGATATACATGAAATTTTGTATGGTGATAGCTTATATCCCTGGTCAACATATAGGATACTTTTGATCCCGAAAAACTAAATAGTTCCCGTGGGATAGTTAAAAAGCTTTACTACTTAAACAGTTTATAACAGATTAAAAGAAATTTCTCGTCAACGTAACATAATAGAAGCGGATAATTTGACAGGCTGTGGTGTCAGTGAGAGAGTTTTATCTTATATATATAATATATAAAGCAGATAAGTTTGTTTCTTTGTTTGTTTGCTTGAACGCGCTAATCTCAGGAACTACTGGTCTGATTTGAAAAAAAATTCAGTGTTAGATAGCCCATTTATTGAGGAAGGTTATAGGCTATAAACCATCACGCTAAGAGCAATAGGAGCGGAGCACCAATGAAGAATGTTTCAAAATCACGCGTGTTTTTTAACTTCCTTTCCACGCGAATGAAGTCGCAGGCAGAAGCTAATCGCAAAATGTGTTGGTAAGCGCATAACTTGAGAACGACTACCGATTTTGATGAAATTTTTTGTGTATTTGAGTGGGGTCCCGGGATGGTTTAAATCTACAATTAGAACCGGTAGGTAGGTGGCGCTGAGATCGGGTTCTAGAATCCTCCTAATCACGTGGACCGATTATGGTGTGTCATGTCACAAAGTCTTTTAGGGATTCAGAAAATATGGCGGTACGAAGTTCGCCGGGTCTGCTAGTATTTAATAAAATTTTGAGCAATATCTCAAAAATGCTTTACGAATCTTATGCAAACCAATTTTAGTTAAACGAGTTTTGCAAAACTTTCTATCATTTAATCCAGCACTGTTGTAATTAAGCACCCTCATTACAGAATGTTTGCTGTACAGCCAACCGCGCGGCTTGTTCCTGTCTGTGAACATACTAATGTAGGGTAGAGAGGGGTTTGTTGAGCATAGGGCAGTCGAAACATTTCGGAAATTAGACACCCTATTCAAATATATCAAGTAGCAAAAAGATGCGGCCCTAAGAAAAGGATTCGTCGATTGTTTGTTTTGCAACAAAAAGGTAAAAATATTGTTTCGGTTTCAAGTTATTCTATACACGTCAAATTTCGACCATATCCGATGAAGTTAATGATAACTCTTTTAAATGTACAATATTTATTATATATAAAAAATATGTTTTTTTATTATAGCTATTTTGGCAGGGACTAGTTGAGTTGTTAATATGTTTTTCTTCCATTTTGAGATATAAACATCTTCTTCTTCTTCAGTTAATCTCGGTCCATTGGTGCACGTAGGCCTCCCCAAGTACGCGCCACATATCCCGGTCTCCCATCTTCAGCCCCTGCCGGCAATCTTGCGAATTTAGTTCACCGGGCTGGCGGGCGTCCTATGCTACGTTTACCAAGACGAGTTTTCGGCAAACCTAGCGTAGCAAATGAGATATAAAGGAATTAATATATGAGTTTGTGTTCTTATTCCACAGTTAAATAATGCAACAAGGGCTGTCAAGAACTAAGAAAACAGCATAAACTCTAGCGTCAAGGAATTCTGTATCAATTATATTTGAGTATACGAAAAAAGTAGAAAAGTGTCTCTAGAGAAGTTCTTCTGTCAAGTAGTGAACGTAGTTAATGTTACCATGTAGCTGGTTTACTGCAAAGCTATGCTCAACTTACCCTACCAAGAGAGTAAGTTGATCGTATCTGACATGCTTCTTCATATCGCGGGCTTCAAGTCAGAGGGACGTATAAGCAAAAACCAACTTTTCAGGAGATACAAAAAACTGAATAAGTTTTTTTCAATGTATTCAATGTCTGCCTATGAAAGTACGTCTTCTAGTATTAACCAACTATTAAGTAAAAAACAGAGATGGTATATCGATAAAAATATAAATTATAGACGAAATTAAAAAAAACGCATTTTTTTTATACGCCCCTTCTGACTTGAAGCCCGCGATATATACAACTGTAGCTCTTAAAACTTAATTATTAAAAAAAAAAATCCGGACACTTTAAAGTAGCATTAAATACCTATTTATCAAGATATGTTATAAACTGTTCTGACGTCTCGTTTAAGAGCTATCATAGATTAAATGAAAAAACGCTCTACTAGCCCCGCCCTACCCTACTTGAAAGGGGTAGTTATTTACTTAGTGTTATCACACCGGGAACGTAACTAAAGGATGTTAAGGTGTGTATAACTAGACGAACTATGTTTGTACGTGTGTTTTCTGGTCATGGGTGGCATCAAAGATTTTCCCACGAATTTCTATGTAGAAATTCTTCATAGCAAAGAACTTATGTTGAACATTAACTAAAACATAAACTTCATAAAAATCTGTAAGTATTATCTATATAATAATAATAATAGTAATTTATTCAGTAAAAAGAAAGACATGAAAAAGTAACAATATAAAAGACAAATAAACTTTGATCCAAAACTTCTATGATTTTCATGTTCCTTGTTTTTGCTATTTATGTGAATTGCTTAGTTGTGTTTTTATTTTTCTACAACTTTCTTGTGTTTTTGGACTATTTTGAATCTTTTTATGTTGACTATTGGATTTTTATAGGATTTTTCAACTTGAGACCTATGACGTAAGTGCAATACTAGTGAAAAACATATGTGAGGTTATATTTATAAAAATATTAATATCTCAAGAACTATTCATTTTGACATAAGGATTGCAGAAGGTGTAAGTTTTTATCCCTACCCTCACTCTCCACCCCTGAAAATACTTGAAATCAAGGTGCCGTATATCTAAACCCCACTCTTTGTTTCAATTACCAAGCGCTGATGGCGAAGGAATACATTATAGTGAAACCCGCACAACACGATAACCCATGTGTTAAACCTACACAGAACGATAATTCACGTGCCAAACCTACACAGATAATCCATGTGTCAAACCCACCAAGCCGCTATGGACAAGCGTGGTGGGTATGCTGTCCGTTCCCCCACTAAAATTTAGGAAACTCGAGCCCAACGGTGGGACGTTCACTCACCGTCAGATCGTATATCCGTAACAAGGTTCCTTTTTGCCTAAACGGCCATAGTATCCTAAACATGGAAAATTTCAATTACGATTGGAGCTTGTAACTTCGTTCAATTCTACTCATTTATTTTATTGCTGAAAAACTGCTTTACTCGAGATTAATTCAATAGACAATGTGTATTACCTACTACTATTTTAATCTTATACCTATAGGCATACGTGCGAATGATCTAAAACAATAGAGGATTTCCGATATGCGCTACCCACTGTAATGAGTTTGAACTCCGCTTCCTCCATCGCAATCACGTTTATTACTTTCGGATCTGAAGGATATCGGCAGTATTGACATGTATACATCCTGCTCTATATGCTTTTGGGTTGATTGAAGTTTTTGATATTTACGAATAGGTATCCTTGTCATTACGAGCTAAAATAGTACAACTAATACATAGATATTGTGAAAACAACTTTATTAACTTTTCACGATTAAGATTTAAAGGAACTTGATGAAATTTGGAAAAAAGATACATTGTATCCCGGAGTAGGATATAAGTTAGCTGTTCACTTAAAAACGACTTGAAATGGGGTTAAATAGGTAGGTATACTTTTTATTGGCTTATGGTTATTTTTAAGAGCATTTAGCCAGTAGAGGCTGTTTAGGTGCTAGTGGCTGAATTATATTTAAACATAACCTAGTTTCCTTAGGTGTAAGTCCTTCAATGATTTAAGAAATAATTTTATTTAAATATAGGAAACTTATTTCATATTTGTTTAGTAGATTAAACTAATAATACAAAAAAAACAATATTGGCACAAATATTAATTTTCATCACATTTTTGCATTTTTTATGGTCTTTATTGTATATTAGCTATTTATAATTATAAAGCTTATAAACAATAGTTATAAGTGAAAATAGTAAGAAAATTTCCCAAAAATTAAATTAAAAAAAAAAAACAAAGTTCAGAAAATTACTTTCTTATTGAATATGCACTGTTTGCTACAACTCCATTAATTCTTCAAAAGTCATTCTCTAACATGCTTTTCTATATAAAACTATTAAAAAAATGCTATATTAATAGAATAAGATATATAAAGAAAAACAATTTTTAACTAGACGTGTTGATGGGGAGTTTCTTGACGCTTCTTCTATAACATGTTGCGAAGCGGTGTCATAGACTAGGAAGTAGAATTAAATTTTAACCTATATGTCTTTCAAAAAGTGTTCTCCAGTGGAACTTTTTTTGAACAAAACCTTTCGAATTTTAATTAATTAATTTAGATTCCATTCCATTCTTTCCATTCTTCGGAAGAGTGCACCATGACTGATAAAGTGAAGCTCTTTGTCCTGACTGGCAATGTTTCCAACATATAACGGTGGCGTAAACCGGAGCATCTGGTTATCCGATGGTAAAACTTTTTTTTTTTTTATTGCAGGAGGTCAACAGACAGGCAGACGGCCCACTTGATGGAGAGCGGTTACCATCGCCTATGGACATTTGCAACACCAAAGATGCTACAAATGCGTTGCTGCCCTCTTAACGGAGACTGGAACCTGGTCCACTAATGCCGGAACACAACTCAAGGTTGTTATGGCGACATACTTTAGACCAGGGGTGGTAGCCATCCAGTTCTTGAGGTTAAGGCTTGAGGTTAAGGCTTGTTACAACGCCAAAGTTCTGGAGCATTTTTCTCTACTGATTTTTCGGGTGATAGCTGGGATTCCATGGACGTGGTCGTTTTTCAGATGCATAACTATTTCATTATGAAGAAAATAAAGTAGTATTTAAAAAAAAAAACAACAAAAATAATAAACAATTTTTTATACAGATGTAAATACTTTATCATTCTGTTTTGATAAAAATTGAAGGAGTAAAATGGTGTCATGTCAATAATTTGGAGGTAATTTAGTGATATCTTTCTTAAATTTCAATAATCGCAGAAAAATTACGAAATAATCATGTTACGTCTTGTATCGGGTAGATTTTTTTTGGTAAATTTTTAATCAGTAAATACAAACGAAAAGCTATTTCGTTTGCACCCCACTTTCGACCGTTGCGGCATCAGGTGCCTTAATAATACTTATTTGTGATACTAGTGCGATAAGTTGATCTTTACAAACGAGTAGGCGATTGTAATCCCGAGACGAAATCATGCTTACCATGGTCACGAGTTTGTAAAAACCAATTTCTGCACTAGTATCATACTATACAATATTTTTAACACATTTGAGAGAAAGTAGTATAATAGGTAATGAAACATAATTATTTTTTGATTAAAAATGTTTCTAATATGAAAATGGCGAGTATTTGACAAGAGCTATGAATGTCAAAGAAGCAAGTGAGGTGTGTAAGAATAAGCCTGTATGGCACTCTGTTGTTCGTGCCTACCCCGCAAGGGACCTGGCGTGAAGTTATGTATGTATGTATGTATGTATGTATTTGAAAACTGTGTTACGTGTACGTGGTGAAAATTAGAACTGCATCTTCCATATCATTTTATCTTTAGTACGATACATATATATATCGATCAAAATCGCTTCGAAGGAGGTTTAACCATTCAGATTATTTATTCCCGTTATGCAAAACTTCTTAAAATAGCACTATTAAAAATACACACGGCGCTATAATTATAACGAAGTATGCGGTAAATAGATACTTAGACTGGTGTGCACCGAAATTTAACCGACGGTTAACCAAAAATAATCACTGTTTTTCCATACTTTTTTGGCGATCATTTTATTTTAATCATCGGTTAAAAGTCGGTGCACACCAGTCTTAGATAAGAGTACCTATTTAACCGCACATTCCATTGTAAGGTGCGTAATTTTTAACCTTCGATCACAATGTACAGGCTTTGTAAATGTATTATATGAGTGTTGAAAAATAAATAACTTCATAACAAGGAAAATACTTAATGGCCACAGAGTTCATAATAGCCCTTATCAGTCTAATTTCGTACATAAATTTTCCATATATACAATAACAACTGAGGCAATAATATATTAATTACGGTGCCAGATTATCTGCAGTTCTACTAATTAGTGTATTATGTTTGTTATATTATCTCGGTTCCAAATATTAAACTTCCCTGTTGACTCGCCTTTATTCTAAATATATTGTTTGCCTCCTTTATATAAATAATTATGAGAATGGTAATAACACTATTACAATTGTCATATTGTATATCTCTGCAGACTACGGACCATTAAAATGATCCAGACTTTTAGAGGGTTTGCGTGGGGCCATGAGAAGGCCAGCACGTAGAAGCCCCATGACAAATTTAATGTAAATCTGGCGTGACACTAACCGGCAATCATCCCTTTCTACTGTAACGACTAACCTTCTGCGTATATATATACTAATATTATAAAGAGGTAAAGTTTGTGACGTTGTCGAAACTACTGAACCGATTTTAAAAATGCTTTCATTGTTGGCAAACTACACTATCCTTAGTTGACATAGGCTATTTTATATTTTCAAAAAAAAATACTAAAATTTGAATAATAACCCAAGGTGTAAAAAATTACCTAAAATCAGATGCGCTGCGATAAATATTGATGATAGAATAAAATAATGTACTAAGACTTTGCGGAACACATCATTATTTACAAAAAATGTCGCGACAGCATATGTCTAACTATTGTTACGAACTACACAGGACTCGAATCAAAATGCTGTTGGAAATACTATAGAGTTTAATAGAACTGTACAACGTATAAAACAGGTACAAATAAAACTGGATGCAACCAGTTCACAAACTGCACGATCCAATAACACGCGTATAGTCAGTCACTATATCGCTTGTCGATAGAACGTCTTACTCGTATCGTAGTCGTCGCTTGAATGCCCCACCCCTCCGTTTGGGCATTGTTTTATACGAAACTGTATAATACCGACAAAGCGCTGTGTTCACTGATTTAATCCGCACATCTGGCAAGTTTCGCACAAAGTAAAAAAAACAAGGATTAGTTCGACACTAATGACGGCTATAAAACAAGTACGATAACTATAGGATGTTTTTCTTAATTGCAAATTTTAAACACGAAGTTAATAAATGATCTCCGAATGCAGGAAAGGTAATAAACTGCGTTTTATAACAGCCAGGTGTGCGCATTTATTTGTCGGTATGTAACACTATTAAAGTTATGCTACAATGCGTTCTTTTATTTTAAAATGTAATTAAAATGCCGCCCTAGAAAAGCCTCTTTATTTATGTCTTGGTGTTCATCCTTATCAAAATAAATAAGTTCACTGCACCAATACCTTTATATACCTATTTGAATTTTTTTTTTTTTTTTTTTATTGCCGGAGATCAGCAGACAGGCAGCCCACTTGATGGACAGCGGTTACCATCGCCTATGGACATTTGCAACACCAAAGGTGCTACGAATGCGCTGCTGCTCTCTTTAGGGAGCCTGGAACCTGGTCACTAATGCCGGAACACAACACAAGGTTGTTATGGCGACATACTCTAGACCAGGGGTGGTAGCCATCCAGTCGGGCATATGCCCTACCACCTGGCTGTGGGTTGTTTTGTCGCCTCTTACGACAGGCCGCCGGGCCGCAGGAAATTGTATTCTTTCTCCGTTCCTGCACGGATAAAAAAATTATTCAATTCGGACATTCGGATATTATAATGTTCTCTTAGTAGGTAGTTAAACCCAATAAAAAATAAAGAAGTAGCGTTTGTGAGTTTGTAACGTTGTAGGGGGTAATCTCTGGATCTACTAAACCGATTTTGAAAATTATTTCACCAGTGGAAAGCTACATTATTCCTGAGTGATATAGGGTGTATTTGATTGTGATTAATAATAAGTATTTTCTAATTTTTTTCTGATGCCCAGCGAAGTGGGCACGGGACAGCAAGTTGAGAATATTTGTAAAATTGTATCAACTTTCACAAAGTGACTTAACGATACAAGTGGTATTTGATGTATAATGTATTTTTTCGTTTTACTTTACAAATGTTTGTATTTAATATAACATTTATTATGGACTTTTTATTTATGATCGTTACTTTTCCTATCTACATTTATCTTATATATACCGTTACTTATGCAAAAGATTTTAATTCTAGTTTTTTATGCTTCACAATGATGTAATGATTGCCTTCACCAGGAAGGACAGCGCTGGTTTTAACAGACCAGCATTATGTTGAGACTGATGGCCTTTTTAGGACAAGTTTGTTTATTTTTAATTTAGTTTTTTTGGTGTAATAATCAGTTTAAAGTTATTTGTCCTAAATATTTTTTTTTTCTTCATTCTAATATTAATTATAACAAAAGTACTAACTGTAGTTTGTTTACGTAGACATATTTCTAGTTCCATTTCTTTCATGAAGCGAAAAATCGAGTCAAGTGGAATTGGAATGCCACAATGTGTTCCTCAGTTAGACGCAGCACATTTAAATTTCATCAAAGACCCGTAAAGTATTCCGGGCGGTACAAAATTGTATTTTCTGCCCGAAAGAAGCGAATATGAAGGAACATGTCGCACGTTTTCGGTATCCCATGTCGGATCGTATTTCATTTCAGTAGACAGTTCCGTTATTACATTATATTTCAGGTGTTCTTTATGTTTGTTTTGACCAATGGTATATTTTATGGTTCACTTGCTGTTTTCCAATACTCTGTTCATACATATTTTGATGATGGGCGACAATATTTGGATGTTTAAAATGAAATTTTAGGGCCGCCTGCACAACGGTCGCCTTTAAATAAAATTATTTATTCATATTAAACTGCATTTTACAAAAAAGTATTGACATTTCTTTAAACATATTTAGCGGCAAATTTTGCGTTGTGCAAGACGCTAATTGTATTTAAGGGTGTTTAATACGTTTTATGTTTCTTAAATAAATTTAACCAACCTTATGCAAGCGGTCCTTAAACTTTGACATGTTACTAGTATAATATTTAATAATTTAATACATTTACGTATTTAAATGGATATAAGCGTACGTAAACAAAGTAGATACATTTTAGAAGGGGATAGGTAGAGATTGAAATTCTAGAATAGAATGTTCGGGAAGGAAAGGACAGAGATAGATAGATGTTTGGAAAGGGATACCGAGTAGTTAAGTTCTAGACAGCGAAGCGACAAGTGCGTTACGAAAGAGTTGGAAGAGAAGTTTAATAAAAGACAGTGACGAGTTTAGTGAAAAGTTTAGTAGGCAGTTGACTGAAGGAGGAGTTAAGTGTAGTTTTAGAGAAGATCTAGAAGCGAGTTAGGTACAGTAAATTCGGAAGTCAACACCGCAGCAGCAGGTAGTCTACGCAATATCGGCGATGGTATTGTGAGAGAGAAATTTTTGTCATCATGACAGTGGGTTAGTTATGCGTGTAGGGGCGACCCTGCGGAGAAGAATCACGTACGACTGAGTAAGTTAATAAAAGCATTTAGTAAAAAAAACTTGTGTTAACTTCCAATCCTAAGTGCGTACTCCCGCTCGCACGTAACAATACCTTTTATTAAATTATGTTAAGAAATAAGTAAAAATAACGTTAGTTTTTGTCTTTGATGTATTAACACATTGGTATAAATGATTAAGTCGTCAAACTTATGAAAACGATACGACATTACATCTTGTTGACGTCCAAATTTTTCCTTTAAATTACAACCTTTAAATTACCTTATGTTTAAACATCTTATTATCTATTTTTATATAAATTTTGGTATCCTTCTTTTTATTAATTATTGTTGTCATAAGTCTTGATTTAATTGTAAATTCTCTCTTTAACCTTATCTCTGTAAAAATGCCTTGTCTATGTAAAGAAATTTATTCATTATTTGATGTTGAAAATGCAAGTTGCTTTCTTCCTGTAATAAACAATTAACACGCACACACAATGTGCTGTTTTCAAATACAAAAAGATTTAAAAATTAAATATATTTTACCATCAATTCTAAACATAATGTGGCAGCCTATACTTAAACCTACAGTTAGATTAGGAAATGATATTATTGTTACAACCTACGTGCAAAGGCAAATTCACACCTGTAGCCCTGTAGAAACACATTTTATTACCTTTTCGGCATTAGGACTTCTTTTGTTTACTTTGTGATTAGAAAAACAGCCCAGTGTGTATTATAATCTTTTATGGCAGTCATTAGCCAGGTGTGATTATAGAAAATTCGTTCTACGCGACCGAGCAGACATATTGCATCCGTGCAGTATAAAGGAATGCCTCGAATGATGGACGAGGCAGTCGATAACAACAAGCGGAACAAGACTTGTGTACATTCGGTAATCTATTTAATGACGGAATTTGCGCGTGTTATTGAATCGTACATTACATTTGGACTGGCTATGTTCAGTTATAATAATATTAATTCATTTATTTCAGAAATTGAGTATTTCCATATTGTACAATTTTATATAATAAATTATGCCATTGATAACAATTTTTGAAACATCAAATTAGTTCACAAAGATTAATACTTTTAATCATAGATTAATTAATTAAACAAATTCTAGGGCATTACATCCGCGTCACAATAATTATTATAAATGTTTCTACTCCACGGCACGAAGGGACATGTATACCAAATGATTTCCATTATGGACTATTATGGACTTCGTCACCAGGCCGCGAAGCAGCATACAACACAAAAACTCATACATTTAACTGTGGCGAGTCCCATCGAGCTACCAAAAAACTGAGCATGCTGCTGGTGCTGCCGCGAACGCGGGCCAGTAGGGATATTTGTACCTGTGATATACGTAATGTATAATTCTAATAAAAAATTATAGTAATTCTAACGGCATTTTAATTCGAGTCCTGCAACTCGTAACAACATAGTATAAACCCATGTAGCAGCATAAGACTTGTTGGTTGCTCTATAAAAAATATAAACAATGTCTACACTTGAGATATAATAATTTAAAGTCTTCACCAACATTAATATTCAGTTACAAAAGTTTCGATTGCAAGACACACCGAGTTCCGTATCACAACTCTCAAGGGTAGTTGACCGGAATAAAACTAGGCAACGCGGAAAACGCAATTTGCGGCTGCAAATTGCATCTCTGCTCTCCACTGAGGATAAAGTGTCGAGAAGGAATCTCCTCTGCGGACAATTTATTCTCTTCAACAAAGAGCTCTGTCCAATTGGCTTTTGTCATTTATTGGATGTATTTCCTCTTATCTGATTTTTCTTGTGCAATTGTCATATTTTTATTTGTAGAAACTTCTAAGAATTGCATCTTTGTAATAAAATTGCTTATTTAAATATAAGTCCTTGTATACAGTGTTCAATTTTCAGATTTGTAAAATACAATAATAAAATTGGGTTTATGACGTTTTTTTAAATGAAATTAAGCTAAGTAGCACTTGAATTTTATTTATTAGTAGTCTGCGCACAATTTAGAGTTCCGTACAGATGACAAACGTTCCATATCTTCGTCATTTAATTAAGAAACTATAAAAAATATTACCAGGAAAACATCACAATCTAGTCTAGAGAAGATATTCAAAACAATTTTTTTTAAATATTTGTCATATTTTACCACATTGGTTGTGTACTAGAACACTTACAAGCCAATAGATGGCGTTTTGCGATAATTGAGGTCACAAACGATTCTCGAGACGTACAAAGAATGTATAAAAAAATTCACGAATGGGCCTAGGCCTGCGAGGCATAAGAATAACTTCACTTGAAGGAAGATCTTCCTTTGCATTCCGTCTCGCTCCGTTCATCCCTAAAGTTGTTGAAGAATTGTACACTTCATAGTTTCAACGTAGTCACTGTTAAGCCGATGTTAGCCAGTTCATTTCTATCTTCCGATTTGGATGAATCAACCAAAGTGATTGACATAAACTTTAATCGCGTAATGTCATTAAATACCGTCGTGCCCGTTCGGTTTTGCCTTTCAACAAAATTGACTCAATTTGGTTGATCTGTTTAGTGTCAACGTTGCGATAGATGGAACAATGAACTTCCTGCCGAGGTTTTCTCTCTGCGCTACGACATAGAGTTGTTTAAGAAAGGCATTATAAAATTTCCTAGAGACCGGCAATGTTGCGTTTGCGTATTGCAAACGTCCATAGACGACGGTACCACCTTTCATCAAATAGGCCGTCCGCCTGTTTACCTGTTGCAGGTAGTTTAGAAATAAAATATGGAATAATGACGATCGTTCATCTCATACTTACTGTGTCTTTGTGCCAATTGTGACAGCTACTTGTATATCAAAATACGTAATAATTTCACTAATGATGGATTCCTGCGTCTTACAGATCTTGCATTTGTCTTACTAACGGTTTAAATTCGACATAGATTCCGTACAAGTAATTTCAAAATTCAACCGACGGTAAGGCAAGTCAATAAATAGTAAGATAGGGAGGATAAGGAATCGGCCATGAGGGATTCTCTAAAAGCAGCCGCTTTAGGCCATTTAGGCCCCGGCGTCGCAAAACTGATTCGTACAAGTCCTATAACCAATTAAATTGCAAGGCCGGTCTAATTAACGATTAGACATACTCTCTGAAGACGATATCGTTATAAAT
Organism: Dendrolimus punctatus; assembly: GCA_012273795.1. NCBI lineage: Eukaryota > Metazoa > Arthropoda > Insecta > Lepidoptera > Lasiocampidae > Dendrolimus > Dendrolimus punctatus. Next base: position 16,557,976 of record CM022537.1, read on the forward strand.
CAACAAAAAATATTAATTTTTCAGCACAAATTTGTAATTAATTCTAAGCGTCTGAAAACAATAAATCCTTCCGTTTTAATTACACGCTCATAAATAGCACATCAGTGATTCACAGGATAATATATTTTATCTGCATGAAAAACTTCCCTTTTTCATATTTCAGAAGTTGACACAGTTTTATTTTTGTTGCCGTCTGTTTTTTTTAAAATTATATTTCTCATTGTAAGACTGACTTCTTTTATCTCCGGTAAAGTTGTGAGATCTTCGCACTAACAACATAAAGTCAAGATCAAATAAAAAAGCGATAGCCAGTAGTTCGTTGTTCACTGGAATGACAAGACATACGCAGCTCCCATAAATTTATGTAATATATTATTTTCAATTTACAGGTACTCTTCGACAGCTTTACACTTGGCCGGTTTACATCGTTCACCGAAGACGGCTGCCCTGATGGCTACATGCAGATCCAGGAAGCGAGTCGTCCACAAGTCGGCGGCTCATGGTGTGGAACATCCTGGGGTCCATCGATATATTACAGTGAAACGAAATCTATAACACTCATAATAAGATTATTGCATCTATCAAAAGAGCAGAACAACTATAATTTCGATTTTCGTATAGCATATAAAGTGTTGAGAAGAGAATATGCTACAGTGCGATATGGTGGAACCCCTCCTTCAGGTAAGTGTATTTTAGTTTAAATAACTTACGCTGCATATGGCGTGACTGATAAATGGTTATTATGAAATTGCATTCTGGTCTCTCTGAAACGCCCAATGTATCGACGCCGCGCACGGCTTTAGCAGGCGTCTTATGCTGACATTAAACGTTGATCCGTTACTAAACCAAATATAATCAATTTGGTTTAGTTAATAGGCAGGTGAAAGGACTCAACTATAAAATAAATTATCAAATTAATGTTTATAATAGTTGTGCAAGAGACTTCGTCCGCGTGAGACTTTTTTCGCGGAACCCAAAAAAAGTAGCCTAAGTTACTCTTTATAACATCAGCTATCAGCCAGTGAAAGTCCCGTCAAAATTGATGCAGCCATTTCAGAGATTAGCTGGAACATCCAGACATACAAAAAATCTAAAAAAAATCGGAATCTCTTAGCTCGCATTGGTCCCCTAGTTTTTTTTACATTTTTATTTTAAAAATTACAAATAGACACTTAAATTTTATTTGTATATATAGATGAAACACTTTGGTTGAGTCAAATTGAAAGAAAGAAATTATCTGTCTAATATTGACTTAAACATTCATCGCTTGCATTACATTTACATTTGTAACAGATAATTGCCTTACTATCAATTCATTTACCTTACTATTGATAATAATTTGATGCAGATCATACAAGCAATGTAAATCTTTTTTTTTTATTTTTTTTTATTGCAGGAGATCAGCAGACAGGCAGACGGCCCACTTGATGGAGAGCGGTTACCATCGCCTATGGACATTTGCAACACCAAAGATGCTACAAATGCGCTGCTGCCCTCTTAAAGGAGACTGGAAACTGGTCCACTAATGCCGGAACACAACTCAAGGTTGTTATAGCAACATACTTTAGACCAGGGGTGGTAGCCATCCAGTCGGGCAAATGCCCTACCACCTGGCTGTGGGTTGTTTTGTCGCCTCTTACGACTGGCCGCCCGGCCGCAGGTAATTGTATTCTTTCTCCGTTCCTGCACGGAGAAATCTACCAATGCTAAGCTACAAAAATGTGAGTAAAACATAAAACCTGGTTATAATTGTTGTTCGGTATTTAGTACCTACTCCGAAAGTGAAAATATTCCAACTAGACCTTTCTTGACCTAAAATTGAATCAATCAACAACTTCTTAATATTTATATAATTATATCAACTGAACACCATATTTTAAACTTTGGTACTCACCTACTTACTTACTCCGTTGGCTCAGCGACCCAAAGTGGGTCTTGGCCTCCGAAACGAGAGCATGCCACTTTCCTCGATCCTGTGCGGTTTCTTGCCAATTGCTGGCTCCTATCTCCGACAGGTCAGCCTTTACTCTGTCCTTCCAGCGATATTTAGGACGGCCGACCGGACGCCGACCAACCGGCCGTCCCAAATACGCTTTCCTCACACTGCGATCCTCTCCCATCCGTTCTACGTGACGGAGCTAGTGGGGGCGGTGAGCTTTTATTTCTCCTATTATGTTAGGCTCGGCCACGAGATTCTCAATTTCGAGGTTACTTCGGACCCTCCAGCTACTATCCTCTCTTTTGGTTGGACCCAGAATCTTACGGAGAACCCTCCTTTCCGCTACCAAAAGCTGGCTCTCCTCTTTAAGGGTAAGTGTCCAAGCTTCGCACCCATACATCAGGATGGGCCGTATGACGGTTTTGTAGATCCTGATTTTAGTTTTTCTATTTAGAAGCTTGGACACCAATACCTTATGCAGGGCTGCACAACACCTCAGAGCATTTTGTATGCGTATACGGACTTCGTCCTCTCTGTTGTTTGTGTCGGTGACTGTACAGCCCAGATATTTGAATTTGGCTACCCCTTTATACGTAACATCACCAACATGAAGGTTCTGGCGTAGCATATAAATATTTTTGTATCGCTTCATGTGGAGATATTCAGTTTTATCGTGATTGATTTAAGTCCAACCTTCTTTGCTTCTTCTTCTAGTATTTTAGCTGCTTGCTCAACTTGTTCGCGGCTTTCCCCTAACAAGGCTAAGTCATCTGCGTACCCTATCACCTTATGTGTGCCGTTCAATTGCAGCCCCGATTCGAGGGTTAAGAGTAAACTTTGGTAAGCAAACATTATTTAAATGATATGCTTGCTTATCAATATATAGTTAACACTAAGTAAAGTGACGTTGTTGACGTGAAATGAAGGGGTCTCAAATTTGTTTCCATTTGTTAACCGACTTCCCTGTTTTACCTATCTATATAGCTAGGCGACTAATTGAATCGGCAGTGTAATTTATCGCGTACCTTATGACACGAGTTAAAACACGAAATATTTTTTCACCAAGAACAAACTGTCTGATCCAAGCATAAAGTAATAACATTTTTTTCATTTCAGAGCGCCCCTTTTTCAAACTGAGGCCAATACCCTTCCCTGTAAACATATCACGCGGCGAGGACACGAACGTGGGGAGGCCGACAAAAACGCCCGAGTATTACCTGGGGGATTTGATCTCCGGAACTTATTGCTCCCGGATTTTCAGTGATTGCGATCGTAAAAACTGCCGATTACAATCGCCGAATTTCCCCGGCGTTTACCCTAGAAATTTAACTTGCTACTATGCGGTGCGACAACACGAAGTGCCTCAAGGGAAACACGCCCTCATTGTAGTGAGACAACCCAATGGGCAACTAGTTTCGATCAGGAGCCAGAAAGCATTGTACCCCGCCCAACAACAGCGGGAGAACAATGGTCGGGAATTGAAATTTTGGCAACAATGTGACGAAGTTCAGGACTATGTGACGGTTTACGACGGCTATACAACAAGGGACCCTGTTATTTTGAGATTTTGCGGGGGTGGCGTGCCCGTTCCCGAAGCGATATCCAGCGGACCCGAATTGTTAGTTGAATTTACGACATCGCCTTTCGGAACGTTTCTACAACCTGCTACGTCGCAGTCCCTACACGGCTTTCAGTTAGAAGTAGAGGTAAATTGTTTGAAGATTATAAGTTCTCCTGAGTGTAATTGAAAGTTTCAAATCAAATCGGGTCAACTTAAATAATAAAACCAACAACAAAACAATTTTTTATACTGTTAAAAAATGTGGTAAGTGGTTAATAGTTGTGGGGGTGACCAGAGTTGTCGTATATATGTGTTCTCTGATCACATCCACAATTGCGTGCAGTGTTACAAAGCCTTTTCTTACTCTTCGATCCCAGGTTCAAATTGATACGCAGGTTCGTTGCAGATGTTATTTATTACAATTACTATACAGTATTATGGAGTACTTTTTATGTTATTTGAGGGAGACAAATTGATACTTTTGAGAATGGCTCTTCGATATATAATAGGGTTTCAACGGGCAGAGTGACACCGTTGAAGCGTCGCGAGTACGTAGCAGCGTGAAGCCTTGATGCTGAACTTGAAGTGTGTCTCCTGCATGCCGAGGACGCCCTTATATACTGCGTCGCCTGTTGTTGACGACGCAGGTGGCCCATGCCGTTGAGTCATCGCAGTGCCGGACCGTACTTGATGCAGGGCCGTGTTCGGGTTGTTGCTATGGAGAATGGATTTACATGATTATGATTAATTTGGTTAAAAAATGGTGGATGCTTAGTGCACCACCATATAGTGTCTCAAGTGATTTGATTGATAACTACCGTATCTTAAGATTATTTTAAAAACAGAAATTTTATCGATAATATTATTAAATTTTAAACATGCCATGTGTGTACATTGAAGCTATTAAAAAACAGCTAGAATAGACTATAACTATACAAACGAATGAAACGGCAATTCTTTTTAAATTTCCTGTCGGTTTGTTATACACGTAAAAACTACTAGGGCGATTTCAATGATGTTTTGTGTGGATGACAGCAAATTGTTAGAATTAAAATTTTCGCTACGTTTTATCTCGGCAACCCGCGGGAATTTTTCTGGTGATGATTTTAAATGACCAGATTAAAAAAAATACTTCCAATGTGGGTTGTTCACTGATCACAGCAGCAAATTTTATGTAATAAAATATGTGATTCATTTTATCCCGAGAATCTCGCGGGAATTTTCCCGGGAGTGGTTTAAAGTTGTTCGGGTGCATAAAAATTAGCTTATTTCGGCACAATTTTCACATAGCTTACATCCTATTTTAAATACTATGGTAATTTGTGTCCGGGAACCAGCGAGAATTTCAAGTCAAGCCTGGATAAAGTTGAATTTTTTTATAGAGTTCTAGGATATGCCTATCCTAGAACTCTTATAAAAAAGCCTCCCCAACGTTAAGAAAATAGATCAATATAATAGTGAGCTTATTAACTCATTGGCGGGTTTCAGCCGAACGCCCGCAGGATACAGTTGAATTTGTGGCTAGCCTAACCACCAGCCGGAATCGCAACCGCAATACGCAATTGATAAAACGGCCACAAACAGAAACGCAAAGTGTGTGTAGCAACCGTGCGGTTGGCCGATGATGAGGCTATAGCGCTTTAAGTAACCGAAGCTGATTGATTTGAGGACAATTGCAGCGTAGTAGCTATAGAAATTAGTTATACATACGTCTTTCCACTTGTGGTAAGCCGGATGGCTCCCCAGATTACATCTAGCTACATTGGCGTGGATGAGAGCCTAGCCAGAAAGCTAGCACGATTTAATTTTTATAAAGTTAATACTTTAGATTATAATAAAATTAATAAAAAAACGTGTGTGTGCGCATTTCACACGCAATAGAAGTAAAACAAAATGTGGCTAAGAAGGCAAAGAAGGACTCTAATAGTACGAGATCCGGCTGCAGAAGTAGTACACCCATCGAGTGTTTGCTAAAAACCAAATTTTTACTTATATACATGATAAGGGGAATAGACTGGTAAACAAGAGCTTTTTGGACCAACTTTTTTCAGCAGTCTCCGAAAATTATAAATGAGGTGTCATTCGATTCGGAATGGCATCTAGATGATTTTTGAAAAAAAAGAAGTTCCGCTTGCAAAAATTGTAAAAGTTATTAACAATTAACTAAAAAAAGGGGGGTTTAGTTTTTTGCAAATATTTCAAAAAGTAATAAAGATTTTTCAAATTTGAAAAAAGATCCAAAAAGAGCAGGAAATTTTCTAACAAAAGTTTTGACTCCCGAAACTATAAGATCAATATTTATAATTTCCCAGAGGGATGAAAATACAGCCGAAAACGGGTACTCTGGCTTACGCAAGCCACACCCACATCGGCCCTCTAATGAATATATATTATTTAAACATACTAATAATAATAATATGAAAATAAAAAAATGAAAAATTCAGGCACTAACTGAATAGATGAATGAACAATAATCTGCTTGAAGTTTTTTTTTATAACAGTTTTTCATTTAGTTATTCAATAGTTAAATAATATTTTATTTTTGCTTTAACATGAACATTGCAAGTGTGATAATTGTTAAACTATATATTGAAGATTTTTTCCTTTCTTGGAGAAATTCTTGAAAGGCTTTAGAATAGAACCCCGCTGGAAAAATGAGGAAATGTTTATTTTTCATTTTTTTATTAATAATTTTCGTTGTTTTAAACAAATTTGAAAAATCTTTATTACTTTTTGAGATATTTGCAAAAAACTAAACCCCCCTTTTTTTAGTTATTGTTAATAACTTTTACAATTTATGCAAGCGGAACTTTATTTTTTTCAACAATCATCTAGCTGCCATTCCGAATCAAATGACACCTCATTTATAATTTTCGGAGACTGCTGAAAAAAGTTGGTCCAAAAACACTTGTTTACCAGTCTAGAATATACATCTATCAGGTTACCTATCAAAATGTGGCCGCCAGTATTTTTAATTAAATTATTGTTTATTGATTTTTCGGAAAAAATCATTCACTTGTTTTCTAAATAAAACATAGTCCACTTCACGGCAATATATATATATATATATATATATATATATATAAAGACTGAAAAATCACGGTTGCCGTTGTGCACTTGGCCGCTTTTCATCGCAGCCACGTGTAAACAGGTATCATTTTGATAGAATTATACATTCATAACGTACATTTATTATTTATATACAAAATTAAAGCTATTTTTTGTTTATTCTGATATAAGGTTGCCTGATTAAATTTGGCCGCAAATAAGTGTTGCCGGCTGTTAAACATGTTAAATATTTCAGAGTGAAAGCAATACAGACCTTTAAGTTTTTTGAAAACTACGTCATAATATTGCACTTGTCAGTTAAAGCTAGTTTATGCACTTTTAAAACTGAACGAAAAAGGTTTCTGAAAAGTTGGAATATTAAGTCCTACGTTATATTTCATGTTAAAAAATAAAATTTAATACTATTCCTTTAATGTTAGAGTTCAAAGTTGCATGGACTTATGCAATCCTTTTTTTTCCTTTGGTCTTTTGATTAGTTCTTTCAAGAGAAGTCCCATTTTTCATTGAGAATTTCATATAAGTACCGAAACTTCTTGGTTACTGGTATTCTTTCTAGCATAAATTTTCAAACATGACCAATAATACGTGTTTCGCTCTAAATGGTGATTATTTATGTTTTTTTTTATTATTTATGCTAAGCCAAACAAGCAATAAAAGCTACAGTGATAGCTCTTGTTGATCCTAGTTTATTTTTAAAGCAATCAGTACAGGCTATTGCGTTAATTAATTCCGTGCAGGAATGTAAAGAGAATACAAATTCCTGCGACCGCACGGCTTGTCCCAAGAGGCGACAAAATCTCCCATAGCCGGGTGGTTGCCCGGCTGGATTGCTACCACCTCTGGTCTATAGTATGCCACCACAACAACTTTGAATCGTGTTTCGCGGCATAATTGGCCAGACTCCAGTTTTTCCTTCCCCTCGTATAGCTTATGTCCATAGGCGACGGTAACCACCTTGCATCACAGTTGAGCCGTCAGCCTGTCTGCTGTGCATCAGCAATTTAAAAAAATATCTAAGTGAAATAATGCCCCAGAAAATTTGCTTGGTTATCCCGGAAACCGTCCCATTTTCCGGGATATAAAATTCGTTGACGACCAAATAACGACGGCTTTATAAATCACATATCGTTGAACAGAGTTAATTTTATACAAATACGCATAAATTAATTTATATTATTAATTAAACAAACAAACTAAAATCATAGGTACGATTTTAGAGCGTAAACATTACATGAACTTTATTTGGTTTGGTTGGATATTTATTCGTTGAGTGGTTTCTAAGATAAGGGGTATTTTCAATTGATTGCTGTTTACAATATTATAAACTAATATAAATAGTAGTATAATAGTAGTAATCTAATACAATAAAAGAGACCTTGACTTATTTTTATTGTATTCTACCCATAGTCCCTCAAGACTACAAGTAGAATACTGAGTCTAGATCACCGATCATCTTTTACGGGTAAGGTGCCCAGAAGGCTGGCTACGTTTCCTTGCTGGATTGCCATACTGATCCGTTTCCCGAGAGAAGCACCAGCCTTCTGATCACCTGCAGAGTCAATGAGTTGTTTTGATAAATTTTGGTAGAGGCACATGGCCTCAGGACCCGACGGTGCAAGCGATTGCTGTTTTATAATCCCGTAGTCAGCATTAAATGATGAGAAAAGTGAACTACACTGTAATGCTGTAGTATCATTACTAGGGAACCCTTCATTACACGTGACGTCTCACAAACTCAGCCCAACTCTATTCAAAACTAAAACTTCAGAGCATAATAAAATCTATCTCCAAGTTTCTCCTATAAAAACAAAACAAAAATCTGAAGCAATAGCGTAACTTCTAACGCGTTGGTGACCGAAAAACTTTTTTAATTTCTGACATCATTCTATTTTCACTAATCCCTCGGGATAGTGAGACTTAGATCTACGAGTATATTTCAACTTTGCTCCCTAGTAATTTTAACTTCGGAAATACTGAACGAAGGAAACAGACGTTTCTTTCCTTGTTACATAATTACTTTAGGTTTTCGATTCCGTTGAGATTTTCTGCAATAGTAGTTGCTTCTCTTACACGATTTATTGCCATTAGAATGACTCGATCGGACTCTACGTGCCGAATCGTATTTATTAGCTAAATTGTGAGTTGTTGCTTTGTTCTTGAAACAAAGGCTTTTAGGGGATTGTATTTTATTGTTAAAGCATTATTAGGTTTCTTTTAATGACGGGGGGGGGGTTACGTATTATCTTGGGACACCATCCTCGGGCCTGGAGGGAAAGCTTTACATCGAGGAACGTGTGGGACTTTTTATCGGCCGTATTGCCTCCCAGCGGATGGCAGGGGAATGGTCAGCCATCAAACTCTACTAAACCTTACCTACGCCCCTAGTTCACTTTACCGGGTGAAGACAGCGGCAGAAATGACCTATTTCTATATCTGTTGGCATGGAAACAGAATGCTAGAGAAATAACGTCCCATGTAATATGAGTCATAGGTTGGTTTTCTCTCGCATTTTCGACCTTTTATTATGCGAGTCATATTTTACAGATCCATTACTTATTGTCTCAAAAATAAGTGATAATACCTGAGGTGTCATCTTATCTACTACTTTACTAAGTGATTATAAGAAATGATTCTTATTTCAATATTCTTTAATTTTATACATATTATGAAAGGTTCCTGGATCCTGCTAATCCACAGTTAACTATCAAAACCCCAAATTAAACTTACCAAAATTTTGCAGTAAAAAATATGTTCAAAAAAACATTTTTGTAGTTTTAAAATATAAATAGCAGATATTTATATAATAATAGGCTACAAATTCTACCTGACGTAATAGAAAATGAAAGTTTGAAATTCTATGTGGAGAATCAGTATAAAGCGGTTGGTTAAAAATTTCAGATAGGAGGTATTTGCAGTTAACCATCTTGTTGTATGTATCTACTAAGATATGGCCGCGATTTCGTCTACGCTTGGCTTAAAATTCCTGGGATAAAACTCTCATATATTTTATTACATAAAATTTTCTATCGACAAGTACAAAAATCACATTGGAATTCAAATTCATGCTTTTTCAATATGGTCATTTAAAACCATTCGCAGAAAAATTTCCTCGGGATTCCCGGGATAAAAAGGAGCGCAGATTTTCAGTCTAAGCGATCATCGAAAACCGTATCGAAATCGTCCTAGTAGTTTGTACGTGAATCCGGAATAAACAGACAAAAAAGCTAAAAGAATTACATCGTGTCTTCATCACTTAATATAGATATAATAGTTTATTAAAATTGTTTTTTTTAAATAGCTGCAGTGTACAGATACGGCATCTTTAGAATTTTATAATATTATAGATGTATGTTTCTATGTTATCTTAGCTGGCCAGGGTATAGTGGAACATTTATATCAAAAATAAAATATTTTTTTGGCTACACTAAAATTTTAGTTAATTCTGTTAATCGTTGACTTGACTTGACTGAATAGTCTACAACATAGATAGGTGTAGAATATCTGATTTAATTTATGCACTAAATAGGAGTATCGTCTATGACTAAAAGCTTTTCATTAAATACATTACCCAGTCTAATAGCATCAAGCCCTCTCTCTCTCTCTTGAGGACTCTTGAGTGCAAAAGTGCATTTTACCCGTCGCTTACAATATAATTACGAACTCAAATGATTTTCATTTACTTCATTATCTTTATTCGCTATGCCAAGCTACCTTTTGCTTGACGATGTTTAAAACAAATATAACTACATGTATTAAAGAACTTTATAAACTATACATAAATCACTGAAGTCATCCATTTTCATACTAAAATATATAAAAAATTGTTTGATACTTGAAATTGAAATTGAATTGAAATTACTATTAATTGTTTCCAGTCTTGGAGTGAAGTATTTTTTAGGCTGAGTCTATTAATACGGGTACTGTACGAATAATTTATAATTATTAATACGGTTACCGTACGAACAATTTATAATTATTAATACGAGTACTAAGCCCGGATAACCTCGTTCGTCCGAAGAGAGGATATTAAAAAAAAACCTAACCTAACCTAATAAAAGATTTAAAATAAGTATTTTACGAAGTTCTTCCAATCCATACAAGAGCAATACGCACATACTCGCGTATACTTTGTAGTAACATATAAGCAGATCTTGTTCCGTAATGTACAGCGCCAGTACACATAGGGACTAATCGTGTATGTGTCGGAAAAATATTTTTGGGTGGTTATAAAAAAAATAACCACGAAGGCTAAGGCGAGTGCTCCTCTTCGCTTCGCACCCGCCTAGCCTTAGCCTTCTAACCTATATTAAAAATGTTCGGATTTGTTCATAATAAATAAATGTGCCGTGTATCTATACCCCACCCTCATTTTAGAATTTATTTATTTATTTTTATTTTCATGTTTTCAATAATTCTTTAAAACATGTCATTAAAAAAAACCTAACCTAATTAAAAAACAAGCTAATCATCCAATTTATTCTTAATTTAATACCCGTACAAATAAAAAATAAGCTAATCATCCAGTACCCGTACAAATAGTCACTCCGTATTTTTTATTGCTGGAGTATAGCAGACATCCAAGACAGATAGATGAATTATATTTATATTTAGTACATATGTATATAATTTCGATAAAGATGATAAAACAGTAATACTTCTAATTTTGAAGGATATTCTTTTACCTTGTTATGATATTCAGTTTCAATTCAAATCGAATCATTTTTATTGCTAAGTGTTACAGTGGTGGGGCTGTACGGGCTTTGATATAGGTTTATTATATTTATTTTTAAGTTAGGTTTATTTATAGGATTGTCTTACTATTTTTTACTTAGTTTATTTTCGTATTTATTTATTCGTATTTCTTAATTTTACGTTAGTTTTTTGCCCTATCTGTTTATTTACCATATAAAATAAAGAAGTGTTACATAGGTCTTATACAATATAACCGAGAATAGAACATATACTAGGCCTTTTGTTATAACTTATTCGATTATGAATCAAATTTCAATTAACATGCATTGCGAAAATAACGTCGTGTAGTAATATATCATTCCGAAGTGTTATTTAAAGTGTTCCGTTCTGGGTGTACAATAATAAATCAAGTGCCCTGCGGGGCTTGGTTGGCCCTTTGCCAAAGTGTAATTAGTAACGTGGCCTCGCACGGACACGATAATGGACTGAGAGAACTTTACGCCTACACTGTTTCCACTCATAAAATCACAATACGATATTTCCAACATTCTCAAAAATCTGACCAAATGCCTATTAGACCATGCTGTAGTTACGAAGAACATTCAACGTCTTCAGCCTTTAGGGCACTATATAAAGCAGTCAATCTAAAATACCACATATTTTAAAAAAACGTGTGCGTCTCGGGCCGCCCGATAGAAGTAATAATTTAAACTAATCTAAGTTGAACTATTTAATATTAAAGTTTCTTAACTTGGGAAAAGCTTAGGTTATTACTTAAATTTTATGTATATAGCGCGAGGGTTTGAGTGAAAGAGGAGAAGCCTGCCTACCGCTGCCATGAGAGAAAGGGAAACCTGGCGTCGTAACGCTTTAAGTAACGAAGCGGTTTACCCTCCCATAAGAAGTTATCACTTCAAAAGAGAGTGCGTCTCGGGACGCCGACAGAAGTGATAACTGGAACTAATCTATCTTCTAGAAAGGGAAGACAGACCGACTGGTGCCGTAACGCGTTAAGTAACGAAGTGGTTTACCCTCCCATAAGCAGTTATCACTTCAAAAATGCTTAACGTTTATTGTCCAAACTAATTTTAGATGAAAGTAGTTTTGAAACTACTACTTTAATTTTTTACGAAATATCCCACTAAGCAGTTTAAAAGTATTAAGACAGCAAATGTTTTAAGAATTTGGAAGATTAGATAAAATATAATTATGGGCATTTGTATTGATAAATAACAAAACACACGACACTCGAAAATATGTACATTACAAAAAAATGACCTCAGTTTTCATATAATAAAACGGCTCCCCTTAATCTTTAGTTCTACCTTTCTGTTATTAATTTTTAGGACTATCTTTCTGTCGAAACATGGATGATACACGATATATATAACGTCGAACTTTATAAACTAGCCATGTAATTAAATTATTTACTAGAAAACTATCTAAGAAATGATAAATCTTAAAGTATAATGTACCAAGATACTAACGATCCTAACTACGTAGAAGGAATTTAATAGTCGGATCAAACCCGTTTCAATTTCATAACTGTTAACTATACAAGATTCAATTACGTTCTCCATTACTTTGATTAACGATTGAAGGGATCATGTTGTGGTTATCATATAATTAATCAATTTTAGGTTAGATTCGTGGATCAACAGTCACCTACATATGCAAGGAACAAAAGGACTTGCGAATTTTGGATACGAGGTACTGGCAGAGGCGTATTGGAGCACCCCCAGCATTCACTTCCTCCAAACACGACCTGCTTGTATCATATGCAAGGAATTGATACATCAGGACCATCCGGCCGGAACATTATTTACAGAAGGCCGTCTTTCTCAGCTCCTAGATTTAGAGTGTGGTTCTCAGTATTGAAATTTTATGTGACCAACGCACTTAATCCCAACTTGCCGGAGGACGAGTATTGCGGGAGCCATTTGAATATATGGGACGGGCCTATGAGGATATCTCCCGGTTGTAGCGATATATTTTGGTGAGTTTATGCTGTCACATTTGAGAAATGGACGCATAAGTCACGTTCGTTTTTGCGAATGCTATTTTTTACGACTTTAGGGACGTGCTTGAATGCGAAACTATATTTCCAGCTTTAGATGTTATATGAAATAGTTATATTATACTGTGATTCAAATATTTATTAATTTTATTAAGAGCATTAGAATTGTACCAGTATTTACTGTTTTATTAGTACAAGATAATGTCGCTATTCTCTATCCCACTTCTTCATTACATAGTTATACAAGGTTAATATCATTTGTTAAAAATGCTATTCATAATCCAGTTCTGAATGAGATTATAATTATAGATAATTTCATAATAATTTTATTACCTTTTTTAATCGACACTCTGAAATGTGTGGGTATTGTGAATTTGGTGGCATATACTTGCTTGTTTCTAAAATTTAATCTTAATATTACTGAAGCGTCTATAGTCTACTCTCATATATAATAAATAGTCTGACTTTAAATCTGACAGTCGGTCACATATAGATAATATTAGTCATAGTAAAAGAAGACTGCTCAGTTTTTCAAATTTCTCACTGACTAAAACTAATCAATTCCTTACAGCAGATGAGTCAAGTAATTTATAAATACAAATAATTGATTGTCTGGGTTTAACACGAACAACAAAAAGATTTTCATCCGTTCACTCATTTATTCAAATTAATTTCAGTGATAAGGAACGGTCAGTACAAATGTCAAGAGCAACATCTCCGCAATCGGTTATTGTTGGTCGACCACCTACAAATGCAACTCTAGTAGCCAGGTTTTGCCGTGAAAGAGCACCCAGAACCTGTGAGCATGCGTTACTGAGAAGATCACGAGCCTGCGCAAAGACTGAAAGCTTCTTGTCTAAAGGAGACTCCTTGACTCTTGAGCTGAAGTTGACACAGGGGACTGCTTTAAAGTAAGTCAAATTTATTCAGTTTTTTCAAATAAAATTTTCATATTTAAAATTTTAGACCATAATTAGAGAGACGGAGTCACGGACTCTTGAAAAAGCTAGCTAAAAGATGTTGATTTTGGAATAGGAGATAATCACGCTGTCGTATTTTACGAGACTTAGGGTGCCTGTGTGGAGCGAAGAAACGGAGAAATATGGACAGGCAGCCTTATTGTTAAATAATTGAATCAATAATAAAGGTGGAATAGTTTCCAGTAGATACCATACTATCAGCAACATAGACGCAACTTACGTGTACAAGTATTCTGTATAAGTTGATGCACACGAGTTTTTAAAAAGTGCTTCCTTTCAATGACGATTTTGTTCATATACCGTATTGAGTTAGAGTAAGTTTGAATGCTTCTGTGGGGTGATATGATATAATTATATTTTCGTACCCACCTCACATTTATTCGTGCGCCGGCTTGTTGATGCACAGTCAAGAGGGAAACAACCGTTCATAATCACTCGTATATTATAATCGTATATATTCAGGTTTTACAATAATTTGGGTACTCATAAACTTTAAAAAAAGTTAAGTTTTTAAGCGTAGTCGTTTGTATTTTGTTTTCACAATTGTCACCTTGCAACGAACTTCTAACTTCATTCGGTATAAAGTTTCTTTTTTTTAAATACAAGCATACTTCTTTATGGTTCATTGAGAATACTTCAAACTGACTTTAACTCGATATGAATAAGACCGTTCGGTTTCGTATAAGTATTACAATCATGAAATAACCGTATTTCACGCGAAGCCTACGTCCAGCAGAGGACGGTTATTGGCTGACGTCACAGGGCTAGCTTATATTACATCTTTCCGAGTCAACACTCAGGGCATTTTTTTATCGCAATAATTTATTTTGTTTAGATTACACAAATATAGCAAAGCAGATGGTACTAATATCGCATGTTTTTGGCGCTGCCGAATTCGGTAATAAATACTAATGGTCTTATTTATAGAGAGTTTGAAGGATTCTTTATGGTTCTTAAAGAAGCGTTCAAACCTACTTTAACTCTCTATGAATAAGACCGGTAGTTGGCATGGCAACATCATCTATATAAATATACATCATATGAATATGATAAAATATGTAGGTGATTGGGGGTCCCTAAAACATGTTACATGGTGGAAACACCACCAGTCAGAACTAAGCGTTTCGCCTCTTCTTTTCTGGTGCGCACTGCCGAAGATTAGAATAATTTGCCGGGGTCTGTTTTTCCTGACAAATACAATCTTAAAGTCTTCAAGTCACGAGTGAATAGGTATCTTCTACGTAAGCGTGCTCCATCCTCGACTGCGTCATCACTCAACATAAGGTGAGACAGTGGTCAAACGCCAACCTATACCTCCATAAAAAAAATATATTTCATGTTTCTGTAATTCCAGACCTGTTTTCTTCAAAGCCCTCTACGAGTTTGTTGATCTTCACCAAGATGGAGAGCCGTGGGGCCGAGGAACCTGTTCTAGAAGATTCGTTTCTCGTTCCTTCCCTGAAGCTCCAACAGACCCACCAATTACATTCAGCTCACCGCGTGACGTGTTTTTATATGGACGTGGAGGAAACAGAAATATTAGGTTAGTATTTTATTTCTGTTTTGAAGTAAATAACTTACAGTGTCGTATCACAATATTTAGGATTAAATGTGTAGGTATAAGGATATGCCCGTGACTTTGTCTAGGCTTGACTTGCAATTCCCGGAACACAAGGCAGTATTTAAAAAAGAATGTAAGCTATCGTTTCAGTGAAAATGGTGTTGAGATAAGGTAATTTTTATGCACCCGAAT
Source organism: Dendrolimus punctatus (assembly GCA_012273795.1). NCBI lineage: Eukaryota > Metazoa > Arthropoda > Insecta > Lepidoptera > Lasiocampidae > Dendrolimus > Dendrolimus punctatus. Next base: position 16,573,987 of record CM022537.1, read on the forward strand.
AACTAGAAACCACTCCCGGGGAAATTCCCGCGGCATTCCCGGGGTAAAAAATAACACACATTTTATTACACAAAAGTATTGATCAATAAAAAATTACATAGGAATTCGATTTTTTTTTAATGTGGTCATTTTAAATAACTCCCAGAAGAAATCCAAGGGGATTCCCAGGATAAAAAGTAGCGCAGATATCGTATTCTCCATCGTTTATATAGTGTATTCCAGTTGGATTTTTTAAAATAGCTTCATTCTACAGAAACTGCATTTTTAAATTTTATCGTACTACAAATGGTAATAAACTTTAAACTCATTTTTTAAAGAAATAACGTAGTCTTTATAAATACCTTTAAAACTTATAGTTACATATGTTATAAACATATAAGTAATTGGGAGGAAAGCAATAAAATTTTACATCATATGTTTTATATTGTTGCGAGTTGCAGGACTCGAATTAAAATGCCGTTTAAGTCACTAGAATATATTATTAAATTTTTTTAACCAAAATGAAAACAAACGAAGTCCAAATAAAGAAAAGGTAATAAAATGTCTACAGGTAGGCAGGTGTGAATTTGTCTTTTGTCCGCATTCAGGTCGTAAGAATATTTTTTTTTAATTTTATTCATGCAGGAACGGAGTAAAAAACAGTTTCTTGCGGTTGGGCAGTTTGTTTTAAGAGGCGACAAAGCAATCCACTGCCAGGTGGCAGCGGGGTGTTACGGACAAGCACCCGTCTGGACGGCTACCATCCCTGGTTCAGAGTATTTAGTCCTTACAACCTTAAATAGTGTTCCGGCATTAGTGGCTAGGTTCCAGCCTTCCTTTAGAGAGCGGCAGCATATGGGGATCACCTTTGGTGTTGCACATTGACCGTAGGCGATGGTAACGGCTTTCCATCAGATGGATCGTCTGTCTGTCTGCTGAAGTCATGCAATAAAAAAATATGTTTTGGCGCGTTCAGAAATGAAACAAAACATTATGAGGGGACATTTTTTACTGCTTTTATTTGTAGATAGATAGATAGATAACACTTTTTTGTACAAAACACAGATGAACTTATAGCCTAAGAATATCTGAATATGAGCGGTCTTATCGCTAAGAAGTGATCTCTTTCAGACAACCCGTGGCAGGATATAAAACCATATTATATTGGACAAAAATGGTATACATAAATATAAGAGGATATGCAGCTATTTACATATATTTTATACTTAATAGCCATATAAAAATACACCTATTGAGATTACATACATAAATCTACATAGAAATATCACATATCACTATGCTTTTTTGTCATATTCTTAAATATTGTTAGTAATTTAGCTTGTCTAACAAAAACAGGTAACTCATTCCAAAGTCGAATAGCCTGTACAGTAAAAGAATTATTGTAAAAAGATAAGAATAAGAATAATGTTTGGGAGTATTAAGTCTAAGGTTCGTAGAAGGTCGTGATTATGATAGGAAGAGATGAATTCAAAGCGTTATTTGAGATAATACGGGGTTGTGGGGATAAACAACACACTGTACAGGAGTGAAAGAATATGTGTATTCCGGCGAAAACGAATTGGCAACCACTTGAGTTTTTTACAAAATTCATTATAAATTCATATTTCTATAATTTAGATATTAAGTGGTGTTAATCTTTAAAATTATATTTGGCTTTACACCACTAGATGGCAGAGCCTCCACCATGCACGTTTCCTATACACAGGAAGATTAAATCAAATTAATTTGCACATTGACTGGTGAAGGGTGGGAGTGTAAAGGATAATTAATTAGATTCCTTATCTTCCTTCACGACAGCAGCGCCTGGTATTGTGCTATAAATACATTGTTAGATTACTGGGTTAGGATAATTTAATTAATCAGGCGCTTACACAATTATAAGCTGTCTAAATTATAAAATAATTAGGAGAAAATGACTTATTTACCATTACAATTTTAACTACTTTATTGCTTCACAAAATATAAAGTTATGAATATTCGTATATGCATACCTGCGTTAATCCTTTGGTAAAACAATAAGCTGCTACCCGAATCTTTCACATTATATAAATACGAACTGTAAAATAATAAATAAACTATATTAATTAATAATGAACTAAAGATCAATTCAAAACTAAAATCTTAAATATTACAATAATAAAGGGACAGATGTACGCTAATATGGTTCAGTGTAAAAATATATATTAATAAGTAAATTTTCCTCGCTATCGTAACAGCTTAAATTTGTCTTCCAGCATTAGTAGGCAGGTTGCAGTTTCCCTTTCAAGGCTGGCAGTACTTTGACTACCTACTGCCAATTAGATTTAGATTATTTGTTTGCCTTTGATATTAGAAACGTCCATAGGCGATGATAACCTTCAAAATAATTTCGATCTACCTTTTAAATTATTATCTTTTTAATTCTTTGTTTCTGATTACTTACCTTACTTACTAAAATCGTTACACACTCACGTCGTAGTTCTTAAGTCACTGGAAGGAACTAACACCTAAGAGACAGGCTTGGCCTAGTTTAGGTGTTAGTACCCAAACAGTTTTAAGTTTTAAGACAACATGTAAATTTAATTTTGGTGTCAATAAAATATATTATTATTATTATATTATTATAACCACTTCGCATCAGGCGGGCCTTCAAACTGTCCGCTGCATTCCAGCTATAAGAAATAAAAATCTATTAAATACAATTGAATTCTAAAAATCATTACCAAACATTCTATCATATCGTAATTTTAACCTGCCCGTATGTCATCCTTCTATGGTGCGCTGCCTTTTAAAGTCAGGCGAGAATATTACTGACGTTTATGAGTATATTATTTATTCAGGAAGTACTACCTATCCTTAAATAACTATTTATTTGTAAAATATATCTCATGAGTATACATGCGTGTTTAGGTATTGATCTTAAAAATGTGGTAAGTATGTATTTCAACGTAAACACTACCTACATCACCAGATTAGCGTGGCACACTCGGATCGCCGATCGCTCTAAGGCCGCCTATTGTTGTGGCTAAACATAGAGTAAACATAAGTATATCCCCGCAAATTGGTAATGTGCTGGAACCTTGTCAAATTAACATTCACCTGACGTCATCCGCAACTCGATATGTAGGCGTACTCGCCTTCCAGTGATGCTAACAGTACCAAGTTTTCGGCTACGGTTACGTCACCAAAATGGCGGCCAGGCGCAATAGCAATTTGCGGGGATAATAATTAATGTATTGTGTGATTGTGTCTGTTATTTTAGTGAGCATTAACGTGTTATCTCTGTCTGTATTTATATCCGAAATTACTGTCACTCTCACATACAAACTTTTTCATTTATCATATTAATAGGAATTTATAATACTTACTTTTTCAGTTGTACATATCGTTTCGAAGCAAATCAAGGTGAGGTTGTTCGTCTTCGGGTGTGGGGCGTAAGAAGTGGAGGTCGCCTTTGCCGCTCCGTTCACTCTGCTCATTCAACTTGGTACCGCTGTGCTGGTGATCCTACAGCCGCTGTTAGAATCTTCGATAGACCCTGGAGGGACGTCGGTCTCGGAGTGCCTCGAGATTGTTTGTGCAGGTATATAATGGTTTATATGGTACCTGCTATTAATCGCGATGTATTTTGCTTTTAATTTTAGAGATAATGGAGCTTGCTTAAGTAATAACAGATCTGTAACGCTTAAAATTAATACGTATTTCCTTCTACTTTATAGACGTTGACAACACCAGGGTCGAAGTCCATGTGTTATCAACCTTTAGAGTGGAACCTCATTCCCTTTATATTATAAATAAAATAGAAGTGAGTCGCCTCCTTCTGCGAAGATGTCATGCTGCAGCAGGCGATATTAATTTCATATAAAAGAGCGGGTGTTAAAATACAAGCATCGTTCATTAACACGAGTGATACTATACTTTTCCACAACTTCAAAGCTGACTAGATATATATTATAATTAGGATGCGTCCGTGACTTCGTGCACCTTGGATAGGTAGCAAAGATCATAAAAGCTTTACACAAAGAATTTGAATCAGTGAAAATATTACATCGGAATCAGATTTTTACCACTCCCAAGAAAATTCCTGCGGGTGTTGGATCAAAAATATAGCAAATTTTAAGTCCAGAAATTTTCTATCTGTCAACGAAAACTAAATCGAAATCAGTCCAGTCGTTTTTCCGTGAATCCAGAACAAATAAACACAATTTTATAATATTATTATAGATAAAGATATACGGTCTCTTAATATGAAACAAAAACGTAGGTATATATTTATCACAGTGTTTTCCGTGGTTAGTGATGTGACACACAACTAGCGAGGTGAAAAAGATACCGCCATAGCTGTAAAAAATTCTAATCACGACTCATTCTAATAATTGACGTTTGTTGGTGTTTACTCCGACCATGCAATATCGATTGTAACATGATCCTATAAACTTGATAATATCTAGTTATCGATATACTTATTCAAAATTAATGTGACAAGAATAACCTCTTTTAAGTTGTTTAACGTCTATTAAAATATTTTCTTGACATCTTTCCAGTGATGTTGGAGACTACCAATTCACTTCAACGTCCACAGTTGCCGAGCTCAAATTCGACGTGGTTAACATGTCTGCATCAGACGATTTCCGTTCTTTCGGTTTTGAAGCTTCTGTTGAGTTTATAAGATTGGAAACGTTATGTGAGAGCTCTCATAGAGTGTACGGCGCTAGTGGAGATCTGAGGCTGTCATCTACTTTGCCAATGTCCGATGTGGTTAGTACTTTAATCTTTTTTTTAAATATGCTGATAAGGGGTCATCCATAAATTACGACACACGTAAAGGAGGTAGGGTGTCGATTCTAAATTTCGTGACATCACATTTCAAAATCTAATATATTAAAGCTTTTAATATAATTATCATTAATTTTATATAAATATATTTTAATAAAATATTATAATAATTATTAAAGCGAAATTTAAACTATTAATGAAAAACCTCAAAATATTGCCAATTCTGTCAGTATGACCAATAGTGCTTATAAAAAAGAATTTATTTTATTAATTTGTTTGGTAATAAAGACTTAAGCTATACAGCTATAACATGCAACGAAAGGAAATTGATTTTACGAAATTTAGCATACCTAAAATGAATCAGTTCTTTAAATTCAATTAACACAATGATTAACATAGTCACCGACAATATTTTGTTATTCTTTATTATATCTTTTCATAGACTATTTACTATTTTATGTTCAATTGTAGGAAAATGTAAATTAATGAAATGAGATCTACCTATTATTTACAATTCATACCAAACTCACATAGATAATAATAATAAATACATACATAACTTCACGCCAGGTCCCTTGCGCGGTAGGCACGAACAACAGAGCGCCGCACAGGCCCATTCTTACACACCTCACTTGCTTCTTTGACATTCATAGCTCTTGTCATGCACGCTCGTCTGTTCTTAAGGCTCCTAACATCACCTTCTGCTAACACATGATCAATTTGATCATGGAAGGTGTGTCGTGGCCTTCCGCGACTTCTGCATCCATTCACTTTTGCATTGTATATCTGTTTAGTCATTCTTTCATCATACATTCTTTCCACATGCCCGAACCACCGGAGCATTCCTTTCTGTGATAATGATAATAATAATATTTTCACTAAATTAAATAGTTTAAACTGAAGTAAATATTGCGCGTGAATATGCAACGCGATCTCTTATACTGATAATAAATACACATAAATAATAATAATGTTGTTGATAGGTATAAATTTCATCGTTTATTTAATATAAAATAAGATACAAATAATAATTTCTACAGGTATAAGAAAATTTTATAATTACATAATATAAAAAAGTAAGCAATAAAGAAAGTTTGTACATAAATTTCCGATGAATTTTGACTCACTATCAAATTTAAAGTGCCTAATATATAAAAATTACTTCTGACAGATTAAGTAGGTTCATCACACTACATATTTCTCTTAACCTATTACTTAATTGTGATTCCTTAACTTCTTAATTACAGGAACATTGTGAAAGACGTCCTTGGCTAATAGACCCTGCTCCCGGCCGCTACTTATATCTCCAAATTCGTGGCAGCATTATCAAGGAGCCCGAACTCGATAACTTCACATTGCAGAATAATATAACAGTCGCTCCAGATATGCGGCATTTATGCAGAAGTCCAAATAGGATAGTCGTCTATGCAGGTGGTCTAGCTCCTGTTTTCATTTGTCCGGATCCACCTGATCAAGCACTCATTGTGAGTAAGAACTGCTTTATTATTATAGGAATATAGAAATTTTAAAGTACTAGAAATTGAAATGTTTACTGTCATATTGTTACCAGGTATTATTTTTAGTAATGCTAACCCCATCTCGTTCAAACTTCAGTGCACATTCTTGATATATGCATATTTTCTTCTCTTTTTGTGTACTGGTATGTATGTATATCTATCTCTGTCCACCCCAATTATGGCTGACTTCACGAAAACGCCGCCTCGGTGTCGTCGGATTTCGTTTGCGATGTTAATTGACAGACAGACATGTAAGAAATAATTATAAATTTATTTTTTTAGTCGCGAGAACTAAAAATACTATACTACTATACTATTTGATTCTTTTTACCAATAACATTTTTTTACTAACTAGCGAAAATACTTTCGATTGTGGTGTCATGATTATTACATAATAAGTATGAATGAATGCAAACTCTTTATTGTTCATCATAACTTTAACCTAGACATTTAATATACTTAAATACATTTCCATTAGAACAATGGGCGGCAATAAACATGCAAGTATATATAAGGCTCATAGTAAATCTATGAAGCTGGAAATTTTGTAAGTGTATTTGACTGTCCTCTTACCTAATATTATAATACAAAATTTGTGCGGCTAATAATCTCTAATATATAAAATTCTCGTGTCACAGTTTTCGTTGCCATACTCCTCCGAAACGGCTTGACCGATTTTGATGAAATTTTTTGTGCTTATCTGGTATTTATGAGAATCGGCCAACATCTATTTTTCATCTCCCTAAATGTTAGGGGTAGTCCACCCCTAAATTTTTTTATTTATTTTTTAGACAAAATTTTTAATTTCTATTTTTTTATGATACAGCATTAAAAGATACATACAACCCTAAATTTTCAACCCTCTACGATCAACCCCTATTTTTTACCGGGCAGGACGACGTCTGCCGGGACAGCTAGTATAATAATAATAGTTTAGTTTTTTATGTCGGCAGACGAACACTCATGTTGTCTATCCTTAATAAGCAAGTAACACTTGTGTTATGGATAATATACAACTGGAAACTTTAGGGCCGATCCCAGTCACCCAGACCATAGTTAATGACAGAAAGTTCTTTACCGATATTTAATATGCCAGGAACCGAACTCGGAGCCTCTGCGTCCCAGTGATTACGTCCAGCTAACCACAGAGGTAGCCGATTAAAAACTAATTTCAATTTGACAGCGCAATAATAAGTAATTTAGGAATTATTTGGGTTTTTCAGAGTGAAGATGAAGTTGTTGAAATATTCTCGGATGGATGGTCTAAAGAAGTTGATCCTCTGGCTAGACACGTCTTAGCCCCTCCGCCATCACCCGACCGCTTCGTTTTCGACTGGCCGAGGTCTTTGGCAGTTGAATTAATTGCTTGGGAGAGTGGTTCTTATTATGTCACTTGGCTTGAACTATCTAGGAGGTAAGGTTTTATGCATGTACTTAAAAAAATCACAAGAAATTTGATTTATATAAGCATGAAAGAGAAGTACTGGATATGACAAAAACGCAATTTCAGAAAGTTCCAAAATCCTATATGACTATAATTATGATCCCCCTCGGACATTCTTCTCTCTTTTTTGTCATTATAAAATAGTAGTAAATGCACTATGCCTGTTCATATAAATCGGTGTGTTTCTTAGGTATATAATTAATCTCAATACGCAGGTGTTCTCACGATATTTTTTTAGTTCTTAATTATAAAACTGAAAGACTTAAGACAAATTAATAGTTTCAAATACCTTTTGCAAGAAAAAATATGCTTAGGTCCAAATATCACTTACGATAAAATGGCGGTAAATACTCGACTTTATTAAGTAAAATATACACAAAATATGTTATATACACATCAGCTCAGAAAACTACTGAAGCGCTGTTTACTCCCCAACCCGAATTCGAACCTACATCTTTCGAATGACATCCAAGTTGATTAATCACTAAGCTTAGTGATAAGGCTAAGCTGAGATGATCTGAGTTCTGTATTACACGGAATGAATATGTTTGTCACCTTAAAGTCGACTATTGCTTGCACGAGTAGGTACTACAGAACTGCAAACATTTGAAGAAATGTTACAAAACAAAGAAACTTGAAAAAACAATACATTGTTAACAATGACCGATGTTGCGATTAACAACAGAAACAAATAGTATATAATCACTACGCTCAACATAAATATTATAACCAATAAAAAGGTTTTACATATATCTAAACAATTATCTTAGACAAGATAAACAAACAACTCTGATCTAAGTAATTTTAAACTTGATTGTCAAATTGTTAAGTATTATTTTCTACGGAACGTCTTTTCTATGACTTACATTGAAAAGATAAAATGATAACATGTGCTCGCAGAACGTTAGATTAATCAATTTAAAAACTGACAAACATTTTCATACCACGCCTGTAGGACCATTTTAAACTTTAGTTTTATTGTGTTCAAAATAGTTCATACATTATATTCCAGGCACCCAAGTAGGCGTGGTGGTGTGTTCGCCTTGTCTGGTGAATGCGAATACCGCTGCGCGTCACTAGATGCTTGCATCGCTCCAGCGCTGTGGTGCGATGGGATAGCGCAATGTCCTCACGGGGAGGACGAGCGGTTGGCGCAATGTTCTGCGCTGCTGCGTATGCCGGCGCATTATGCTGCAGCCTTTCTAGCGCTAACCGTGCTTGCTGCTTTCGCTGTGGTATGTATGTTGTATAATGTTTTAACATATCTGCCACAACCAGATGACATAGTTATCAACAATTCCAAAATTAGCTTTTAGGGTTCTATAAATCATGAAAACAAAAGTCTTATGATTTGTCGTAGCCATATTTCCTGAAGATTAATATAATAATAAATTGAACCACGTAAATGTTAAATAGAAAGAAATTATAAATATTCAACTACATATATAACTACGTATAGTTAGTTTTAATTTCAATAAACCACCAAAATAGATCATTTAATTTATCTTTTCAAGTCTTCTTGAACACCGGATTGCCTGGAAATGTATTCATATTAAATTGTCTAGGTTTAAGTTTGGTGAACAAAAAGAGTTTTCATTCATGGTGATTTTTGCGGTTTTAATTCTTGATTACCTTTTTACAATTTCAGATAGCGGTTGCGCGCTCGTGCCGACGTCGGCGCTCTGCTTTGCAACAGAGACTGAAGAGCATCTCGTCTGACACTGCCATCTTCGACGAGAAAGAAGTGATTTGCTGACCAAGCGAGGACTCTGTGCGATATGTTGAGATCGACCGAGTCACTACTGTCTGACTGGTTGGAGGCACAGAGTCCTTTAATCCTAACAAAGTTGTGGTTGTTCCACTGATCAAATTCTTGGTATGAATATTTGAGATATAAATAATGACTCGAACAGTTGATGATGTTAAAAGATGTTAACATATTCGAAAACTAAAACCTTTATCTCTCAATCCAAGTTGACTGATTGGACATGTAACTTTAGCTTGAGGCATTGAGTGTTTAGATCCTTTTAAGCGTGTTCCTGGTCTATTAATGTTTGTACTGTGTACAATCAAGAATGAAGAGATTATTGGTGGAGATACAAATTGCGTGCACCTACCTAATTTTATCTGTCAAGCATTTTGTGACCAAATTGAGGCACAATATCCAATGCTTCCCATATATCTAGTATCCCTACTGAGGTTTTTATAAAATGTTTGAATCAAAAGATGACCTTATATAGTTAATGTGTTACTGTGGGATGCACAAGGGGGCTTCAGAAATGGAAGAGGATGTATAGATCAAGTTTTCTCGCTCCGCAATATCGTGGATAAGCAACTGGCTATGGGCCGGAAGGTTTTCTGCGGTTTTGTGGATCTAGAGAAAGCATTTGACAGGGTTGTGCGGAAAGATCTCTGGGACATATTGCCCGGATATGGGATTAATGGCCAATTGCTGCGTGCTGTGCAGTCCACTTACGAGGACTGTATGGCATGCGTGCGGGTGGACGGCAGCCTGTCGCCCTGGTTTGTCGTCAATATTGGCGTCCGACAGGGCTGCGTGCTGTCGTGTGCTATATCTGGACAATTGTCTCCAGAGATTAAGATTGATAGATGTTGGGGTGCGGATGGGTGATCTAGTTGTTAGCACTTTGCTTTATGCAGATGATGCCGTGCTTTTAGCCGAATCGCCATCGGAACTGCAAACACTAGTCACAATGTTGAAAGATGACTGTCAGGCGAGAGGCTTACATTTAAATACGAAGAAAACAAAGGTTATGGTGTTTGAAAGAGAAACAACCAGAACGAATGCAAGGATAATGGTCGATGATGTTATGCTGGATCAAGTGAATGAGTTTGTATATCTTGGATGTGCTTTTAGAAGGGATGGAAGGTACACCGCTGACATAGAAAGAAGAGTAAATTTGGGGAATAGTGTGAATGGAGCGTTAGGTAAACTTCTAGGCGCTAAGAACCTCAGCCAGAAGGCCCAGCTTGCCATACACAACGCGGTGCTGGTACCTACGCTCACGTATGGAAGCGAGAGTTGGGTATGGAACAGAGAGCATGAAAGTAGAGTAAACGCAGTCGAGATGCGAGCACTACGCAAAATCTGCGGAGTGACGCTCGCGGACCGCGTTCGTAATACCGAAGTAAGAAAGAGAGTTGGTCTGAAAGAGAGCGTCGGGGTAAAGGGAAGGAAAGGAATGTATGATGAAAGAATGACTAAACAGATATACAATGCAAAAGTGGATGGATGCAGAAGTCGCGGAAGGCCACGACACACCTTCCATGATCAAATTGATCGTGTATTAGCAGAAGGTGATGTCAGGAGCCTTAAGAATAGACGAGCGTGCATGACAAGAGCTATGAATGTCAAAGAAGCAAGTGAGGTGTGTAAGAATAAGCCTGTATGGCACTCTGTTGTTTGCAAGGGACCTGGCGTGAAGTTATGTATGTATGTAAACATTGTATGACCGATGTGAAGCACATAGCTCGTTTGTTTCTCTTAGACTTTATTGTTTCACTACTGAATATCGATCAATTGGTTTGAAAAAAATCTGTTCAGTTAATTAAACTGATTTAAGAGATAGAATATTTTGATTCCTATAAAAGCATGTATTGTTCAGTTCAATAAAGTTTTTAACAGATTGAGTCAGATGGTTAATGTGTTGTCATCAATAAAAATATTTGTAACCTCATCAAATTGAACTAAAAAACTTTGAGATCAATATGAAGAAACCGTTACTAACGCGTCTACAATTCTGCTGAAGTAGTAAATACTACTGTTGAAGAGGTTGCAAATAGAAAAATATGATAAGCTTTTGAATGAAATGGTAATTTGGTTTTGAACGCTAATAAATGAATAGGAGTATTCATAATGTCATCTTCTTTTTGTTTATGTTAGAAAGCTATGTTTGTAATTTAAGACACCTTTTTAAAATTGTCATGATCCCTATTTCCAAAATAGTTAAACTCTCCTATTATATTAGTTAGTAGGTACTCTGTGAATTAGAAAAGTACTAGAAACGCCAATTCCATTATTGAAATGGGATGCGTTGGTGGTTCGTTCCATTTTTTTCGTTAGATGTCACAGGTATTAACTATTCATAATTGAATGAACAAAAAATATCCAGTGCAATTTTTTTATTTACTAATACTATAAATTATATTATATATACTAATACTCGGTATGAATATGAAATTTGAAAGAAACTTATCAACATATTGAATTTGTGACTGATGTAATTTTAAAATATGTATTAATAATAAAACTGGTTGAAATCTTTAATGGCTTTATAACATGAGATAAATGTCTATTTCGCCCTTTGGTTAACAATAAAAATGAACAATTTGTGGATTTCTTCAGAATTACGCTTTTTACTGTAGTAATTTTTTTTTATGCAATATTTTCTTGAGATTTTATTTTTTACCGAAGTGGAATCGGATATTGACTGTTAACAATCTGTTTTAAGAAATTTGAACAGTTTTCATAAATTTTGGTCACTTGTGCCTGAAACGAAAACTAAATCTAATATCATATTTGAAAAATGTCATCGACACGTGTCATGTTATTTGACACTATTAGAAACTATGAAAACTTGTATTATATTATGTAAGTATTCACGATTTACAATATATAATAATATTGTAGATAAATTGGCGAGTAGATAATACTAGTGCGAAATTAAACATTTTGGACCAAGTGCAGTCGATCGGTTTTGTGTATTAAAACACATACGCAATACATAATACTTACTAATTTACTTTCCTTCCATCCTTCGTTGTCTTGAGATAGTAAATCATTTTTCGTACTACTAAATAACTTATAGTCGATTCCTATATCTCCCGGCCCTTAAAAGTTTCCAATCATAAATATGTGACAGTTGATAATAATTTAAATGTTTGAATAACTACTTGATCATAATAGAAAATCATAAGATGACGTGTGTTCATGCTGGAGAATTTAGAAGAAAATTTTGTAAATAATATAAAAACAAAATAAAATAAACGCACAATTCTATAGCTAAATTGTGTAATTAATTTACACTAGTAATTACCCGATCGACTTATAGCACAATATGAGTTGAACATCGGTATGCACGATGTAAATATTGTAGTCAATCTTTGAAAGGTTCGTTAATATAATAATTAAAATAAGTGAGGCAATAATTTCTTTAATAAAAAATACAATATGCATAAGTATAATCAATATGATTTCATGTAAAAATTAAAAAGTTAAAATAATATGTGTTCCTACTGCCGCACTCCTCTCTAAATAATATTATTTTATAAAAAATATTTTATGCTACTACTGCCTCTCTATTATTGGTAAGTCATGTGTCTACCCGTCTGCAGGTCACTACCGATAAGATATTATGTGAAATGCATATTTCTTGTAGTCTCATGTCAAATAATATTCAGTATGTTTATGAAAATATATTTTTGATGATAAAGAAGGCTATTTTCTTAGATCTATATGTCTTAGTTTCTTCTAGATGCACTTGGTTTATATTTAGGACAACATATAAAATTTTACACAATTACTTACCACGTATCTCGAGTTAGTCATCAGCGTAGTAATCATTATATTAATACGTGAAGCAAAAACTTTGTACCTCTTTTTACGAAAATTGCGCGGACGGACGAGTATAAAATTTGTCACACTTTTAGTTTATATACAGAAGGAGGACAGAATGCTAATATTTTATTTATTATGCATAAAAATACATTAAATCAATAAAAACATTACACACACTACCATATATTTGACACACACACGCATATAATATACTCTTTTGATTATTGTTAAAGTCAAATTAACAGTGTAGCCCTGGCGAAATCTGAGATTATAGAAGTATAGTCTTTGACAACAGAACCTTAATAATATTCAGACTTATAATTTAAATTAATTGTGGTTGAATTTCGGCCACTGAGCGACCACTCGTTTTTTTAATGAATTAATTTAAAATTCAATGATAAGTATTCGTTTTGAGTTTTCTGAGTGCGGCGGTAAACGTTAATGTAAATTTGTATACGTGATATATATAACTGCCATTTTTATAAGAAATGTTCTATTATTGAAATTAGAAATTGATGTTTGTAATTAAAACCATTGAAATTATGTTAAAAATAACTGTAATTTTATGAATGTTTTATTGATATTGAATTTTATATTCAAATGATTTTTTATACGCATTACTGTTGGTAATTTGCCTTTTCGGTGTTTCAATTATTTATCATGAGTGATGTTTTTAGTAAAATTATTTTGATGTCGACAGCACGGTGGTATTTAGTTTCGCAAATTTTGTTCAAACCAATTTATTTTTATTGCCTGAAGCAGGCAAACAGGCAGACGGCCCACCCGATGGAAAGTGGTTACCGTCGCTTTTAAACGCTTGCAACACCAGGGGTGTTGCTAACGCGTTGCCGATCTATAAGAAATTTTATAACACCCTTCTTGAAGAACCCCATGTCATAGCGCAAAGGGAAAACCGCGGCGGGAAGTTATCTCCAGATCATTGTTGTACGCGGAATAAATGTTCTAGAGAACCGTTGCGCAGTTGAGCGTAGGAGCTCAAGGTAATGAGGGTGAATATCTCGTCGCTGGCGAGCGGTGCGGCTGTAAAAGTTAGGCGTTGGCACCAGATCAAACAGATCCTCGGAACACTCCCCGTTATACAGGCGGTAGAATACGTAGAGAGACGCCGTCTTTCCGAAGGCTAAACGGTTATAACCCGCCTGTTAGTATGGGATCGTCGATTCTTTTTAACCAGCTATGTTTTAAAAATTTAAAGTTTTTATTGTATAGGTATATATAAAAATAAAATTCGTAACCATTGATTAATTTGTGACTCCAAAGGTGCTACCAATGTGCTGCCACTCTCTAGAGGTAGGCCAGAACCTGGCCACTAATGCTGAAACACAACTCAAGGTTGTTATGGCGGCATATTCTAGACCAGGGGTAGTAGCTATCCAGACGACCAAACCGTACCACCTGGCTGTCAATTGTTTTGTCGCCTCTTGCAAACAGGCCGCCAGGCTGCAGGAAATTGTATTTTTCCTCCGCTCCCACACGGAATTAGTTTGTTATAATTTAAAAGCTTTCGGATTTTTTGCTGAGGTTTTGTATTCCAAATATTATTCCAATGTTTGCTTGTTCTTGGTCCCTTGAATATACATGTATTATTCGAACGAAATTATTTTCATAATACATATATACGTAATTCTTGCAATTTGTGAAAGCAAGCGGGATTCACTTGTGGTAAATACATATTTAAGTGTGCGTGAGACCAAAAGCGAGTGTGATTGGACGGCACACTCGCAACTGATCGTTCTGTCAGACAAGCACACTCTCGCAATGTGCTTGTACACGTTCAACCACAGGTAAAGCCGTGTCGCCTTCGTCAATTTTAAGAAGAAGGTTTTATTTAAATCTGAAGAAAATTATATTCCGAAGTAAATGTAAATAAAATATTTGAAAAACTATTCATATCTTAGAAATGTATTGAAGTGATATTTAAACTATGTTCGTTTCCCAAGGAAATAATAAAAAGTTTATTATTATGTCAAGTTAACTATTAGCGAAAATGGTAGGGTAAATTTATCCAAATGTGATCAGAGTACCTAAGGCGACCGTTTTTGCACAATCGCATTGTGACATTGACACGGGTCTAGATATATTGGTAGGTGTAAGTAATAGCATAAACTTCCACTTTTTTTTTTAAACTTGTCATGTTCGTAATACGAATTTGCAATAGCAGCCGATTTAGGCACTCTGCTCAAATCATATTCTAAAATTATTATGATTGGTCAAGAGACTCTTAAAACTATAAATTAAATGAATATTACTAAAGGATTGTAAAGGTGCTGTTACACACCATATATACATGTACATACATACATATTAATTATGTCTAGAAACATGTGAAACTTTTATTTATTGAAATAATATTTGTATTACTATTTATTTATACGTAGTATGTGTCAGTCTGCGTACTGTGAAGTATTCCATAGAGATTCTGATTATTCACTCTAGCTATTTATGATAGTATGACTTTTTCATTGGTTAGACAGCAAGTTACCTCTTATCGTAGTTAGTACAGAAATTTTACAGAGTAATAACTTGACGGTTTAGTAAATGTATGCCCAAACGATGACAATTTAGCAAGTTAACTCGCTTTTTAACCAATCCACGTAAATCATGCTTTAGGCTATACAAGCATTAAAAATGTTGGATCAAAAATACCGCAGATAAAAATTACCTACTTATTATTAGTGGATGTTGCCCAATTTTGATGATGTTTTAAATAATTTATCACTCTTATATTTCTAGTTACCTAAACTGAAATGAAATGTGAGTCTTAACATTTCACTGCTGTGGATGCTAATATTTCACCACTTATTATTGCTAATTCACTCTACAAAAAGTTTCTAAAATATCTTTATGACTTTTGAAGACCTGTTCAACCTGCTGCTTTCTGATTTGTCGGTGCGGAATCGGTATGCTCGGTATATACATTACCGAAAGCTTACCGAGCGCCTGTATCTCTATGAACGTTTCCTGATCCACTCAGAGTATTCGAGAGTGAACAAAGGCTGGCCGTACATGTATGGTGGCGTCATAAATTGTATATTTTTTCACTACTTCATATACAATACATATTCCTGCTAAATTTTATACTAAATATAAATCTATTAGTTTTTTAGAAAACTAAATAAAAAGTTGACCACATAAATAGAGAGACGGGAAATATAATGTTATAATGTGTAACGTGTTTCTCAATAGGCTGTAAATTCTATGGTAAAAGGCCCTTTCGGTTTTTTGCGTCATCCTTCTCTCGTTATTTGATGTAGAAAATGTATTGTTCGAGTGTGACAGCACCTTTAAATTCCAATTCTATTGATTACCATGTGTAAATCGAAGCTAGACAACAGCCCCCTATTCTAGGGAACGTTTCAATAACTGCTATGGCGTTTAGTGTTAATTTACGCATGATAAACATACCTAGAATACATATTTTAGAATTGAATTTTTAGATAGAAACAATGTTGATTCTTGGATATTGAATCGAAAAGTGTTCTTTGTAAAATAATTTTAAACGCGTTAAGTAACATAAAATCGGTACGTAATTTAGTGTCATTTTATTTATTTTTTAATTATAGATTATAAATAGGAAAACAATTGTAATTATAAGAGGATTATTAGAAACTGGAGTAGATCGTTTGTTACGTCTTCCATATTGTACGACAAATGGATTCCTTTTCCTCCGATACGTTGCATCATATCAGAACGATAGTCAAGGATGTAATTATGATTAATTAACAGAAACAGGTGTTATCCTGGAAGACAATAATGATGGATAATAGCTGTTATTAGCAAAGAATAATTAATTTCATGTTCAAAACAATTATAACAAAGGTTATGATGATAATAAGAAGTTTTTAAAATAAAAAGTATTTACTGCATCTATATTTTGTTTTACTTATATTATAACAAAATCCTCCCTGCTTAGTGAATCCTGCCTATTAATTTGATGATACACGTTCCGACAGAATTGAATCAATTTGGTTTAAAGATGCAAAATTGAAAGGATATGAAGATATACAATAACATTGAATGACTTAATTTTATGTTTACAAGGATCACTTTTGTTGTTTAAACCAAATTGTAAGACTTAAGTCAACCGAATAATATCAGCTAAACTCTGTTTTTAAATTAATACTCTTTATGTAGGTTTCGTAGAAATTTTTCCAAAAATGGAACTTCAAAGTTTTCAAATGCATCGGCCGTTACTTCGTCTATACGTCTGTCTCTTTGCCTATATTTTTATGAAATGTCATTTTTCTCGAAAGTGACCAGTGCTTATGTGTGTTCCGAAGATGCGATCAATTTTCACTGTTTTTTTTTTGGCCACATATCCAAAATCTTCGAATCGAAAACACCCCACATCTCAAAAAAGTGCCGAATGAATATAGTCAAAATATTAAAAAAATCTCGAGTTTTTTTCAGAATTTTCACTTTATACTTTAAAGTAAGGCTGGGTATCTCATGACTTTGGGGACTGATCTCACCACCAGACCTATTTACTTCATTAAAAAAGTTGTTTTTTTAAAGTCTTACTATCGATACTCTGTAAACTTCAAAAAATATTCAATCCTCAGTTACATGTATGGCGGACAAATCTTTACTATTTTGCGATTTCACTACTTGGAAACGCTAAATAGACTACACCTTCCTATTGAGCAACCATGTAGACAAAGTAAGTAGTTTCTGAGGAAATGCGTGTAACATGCACAGACAATCGGACAGCCGGACATTGCAATTACCGAAGGGTTCCGTTTTCTCCCAAAATATCGACAGAACCCTAAAACCCCAGGATGGAAATCGGAATACAATATGACAACACTTGACCAATTTTCGCTATGGTTAGTGAACTTAAAAAGTCTACCATTATAGTTCAGTATTGGCTTTCCTATAAAAGTATTCCCTGACCCATAATTGCATAGGCCTTAGTAACATTGTTGGTTATATCTTCAGCTGGTCTATTTGATGTGACCAGCCACGTACTCGCACTGGAGCCATGTTGGTAAGCGTATATAAGGCCTTTTACTGCAGAGTCAAGCCTGTAAAATATCAAAACACAGATGTAATTATTTTTCTATTCACTGTCCTTTTCTCTATAATTTATCTTTTATTTCTAAACCAAAATGGTTCTGGCGTACGATAGACATTCAGATATTAATCACATTAAAAGGTCTCATAACAGTTATTTACGTAATCTGTCCGCCAGATTCTTTGAGCAGCCATCTAATTGAGACTATCTTACTAATGTATAATTATTATTATTTATCCTCCATTATATATATTTTTCAATCGACTCAACTTTGACTTATTTAACTTTGTCAATCCATTAGTTCGTATGTGCTACTTTACCACACCAATCTATTGCTTTCTTGAGTGTCCAGGAGATATTGCTCTAGGGATAGTTATGTCGAAGACTCTTCTACCAAGTATTATAGCTCAAAGATTATTATAAATATGTATTGCTGAATAATACTTATAAGCAATTGCTGGATGTCGGTCTAGATTAGAAAGTATTTTCAAATATTCAAACCGTTCCATGCTATGCAGTTTTAATGTAATCAATTATCATCTCATAAATCAAGAAAATATTGCCAATTTTGCTTTAACGTCTGCAGAAATATTACTTGAACTTACGTTTGCATTGGCAGGTTTTTATATCCTGGTTCCAATAAAGACTCTGTCTCTTTGTCGATAGCTCCCATTTTCGTGTTAGAAAACAAAGTTGTATCAGTACATCCAAAACAGATTGTGATGACTCGAACATCGGAGCGACTGTAATGGTGGTTCATCTGAATTTTCAGATGGGTAAAGAATTAAGAACAAATTATGGCAGAATTATATACAATTTTCGTAACAGTCGTTGATCAATTTTAACAGAGAGTAAATAACATCAGTGAAAATTGGATATATTTGCAAAATTCAGACAATAATGTTGAAGATTTGACGTAAAGTGACAGGAATGAGGAAATGAGTGAGCGTGAAGGAGCGTGAAAATTGTACTTTTCTACCAGAAACGATCACTCCACCAGGCAAATTAATATAATTGGAGAAATCTGCTCTTTCAGCTAGATGTGATAATGTTTATGGTTGGCTGATTGCGACCCGACAGTTGTAGACCACATAAATACCTATATTTCAGTTGATACCATATATTTTTTCACGATTTATTTCATATCGTTCTTAACAGTTTTAATTGATTTTCAAAGAAAATAGTTCAACACTTACACCAAGACAGTTGCTAAATTGCAGAACCGCACTTTTAGTAGCCGTATATACAGGCAATGTTTCCACTCGTGATATTCCCACAATGGAAGAAATGTTGATGATAGCTCCGCCTCTTCCACCGCGATCTTTTCGCATCAGTTCATATGCTTTAAGTGAAGACTTGATCAATGCTGTCTAAAATATAATAAGTTTAATTATCAAAATGAAACAAATCTAAGTACAGAAAAGATTTTTTAGGTTGCTATTTTTTTTTGATGGATGCAGAAGTCGCGGAAGGCCACGACACACCTTCCATGATCAAATTGATCGTGTACTAGCAGAAGGTGATGTCAGGAGCCTTAAGAACAGACGAGCGTGCATGACAAGAACTATGAACGTCAAAGAAGCAAGTGAGGTGTGTAAGAATAAGCCTAAATGGCGCTCTGTTGTTCGTGCCTACCCCGCAAGGGACCTGGCGTGAAGTTATGTTTGTATGTATTTTTATACTATATATTTTTTTTATACTATGTATTTTTTTTATACTACAATTGTTCTTGTTTTGAATTTCAGAACAAGATTATTTACCTATTAATAAATTTTATTTGGATTAAAGCCGTTCTTATCTTAATATTTTTATATAATTGATAAATTGTTTAAGGATTTCTAGTACATGGTATATATTGCGTAGACAACGTACAGTAATTACAAAAAAATATACTTACAACATTTATTTCTATTTCTTTTAAATAAACCTTTGGACTGTCGTTCATTATTCCTGCATTATTTACAACAACATCTATGCATCCATATTCCTTGATAATATTATCATAACAGGCATCTAATTCATTGGTGGTAACGTCACATTTATAAAATTTGATTCTATTAGAGCCATGTATCAATGCCTGGTCGTTTTCAAAAGCCATTCCTTTAACGACATCGATGTCTAATGCTGCTACATGCTGCACAGATTATAAAAATCATTGTAGAGACGCCAGCCTATAATTTTGGAGGATGTATTTAGATGATAGAATTAATGCAATAATTAGATATTAATTTATAAATATGATAATTTAATCAATCATTTTTTAAGAAGTTTGGAACGGTGATTGCTAGTACCTAATGTATTTTTGTTATGGTAATAATTCTAGCACAGTATATTCATCTAAATAAATGAGTACCTTGTGGAGAATCTGAATGTTAGGGGTGGCTATCATATATGTAACTTTTTTCATTGCACCTAAACTTATATATTTGATAAATGCGTTATGTCCATAATGATCGATCTGTATACACAATGGCCGTAACAAATGGGCAATATAACTAGCTGTGCGTAGTGTAGCTGCGGAGGTTTCTATAAAGGTCCTTCCACCTAAATCTACATACCCTTTTTTTTCGAAGTTTTATTTTAGACACCCCAACGCTCTGGCAGAGCAGTAGCATAGAGTTGTACTCTCGACTACCTCAATATCCATCTCATCGCTCTGTGTCCGCCCAACTCAGGAACCAAAGGTGCATCCGATGGTCCAGATGACGCTGGCTTAAAGAGCTCCTTTTATCATAAAGAGAGGGATTTTCTTTCTTTAAACCTTCTATTAAACATTTGCGCGGAAACAATGGAACTCTAGCTCTGGACCATTTGAACGATGAGATCTCTACATATCCACCCCAACATATTTAACTCCGTGACACATTTCTTATCTATTGCTTATTAAAAACCGGCATAACAGTTAGCGAGAACAATCATACTCAGTTCATTGAAATCTTACAATTTAAGGTGGCGGGGAAAACGGGGGATCTTTTCTACCTGCTTAACATTCGATAAGTTAAATTTGGTAAGTTCTATGGAAAAGAAAAGAGGAATGAATAAAAAAATCTCATTTTTTTGTTTATAACTTCTTTAATTTTATAATTTAGAGCAAAGAGTTATATAAACATATTTGTAGGCAAGACAATTTGCTACAAATTATGACTTTGCAATTTTTTGTAAGACGCATAGTTTCCAAGATATCGCGAAAAAAGTGTTTTCACCCCTTTTTCCAAGATGACGGCCGGGGGACAAAGGTGGCGACCACTCAAACTTGAGGTTAAGCTTCTATTGACCCCCCACACATGTCCCAAAAATAAAATTGCGTCCTCTAACAAATGCAAATCTCGTGTAACATTTCAATGAAATATACTAGTTTCAAGTCAATAAAACGTTATCTATATTAGTTATCCTACTTTTCTATAAATATCATTGTCACTTTGTACTACAATATCTAATATTAGATAAGCCAAGCGACTTTAACGGTGTCTTTAATATTAGATACTGCAAGGTAAATATTTAGAAAATAGATGTTGTTAATGTTTCAATTGTTACTATCCAATTTATAATATTACTAGAGTTTAGCTCTAGTACGTATCTCTTGTTTATAGAGCAAGTGCTACAGGTTATATTATATTACATTTTTATGTTTTGCCCACGGAACATTCATTTAATTTTATATCGCTAATTATACCATGCCTCGTTTATCTGTCAACAAAATAAATTACAAAACTTGACCAAAAATGCCAAAATGGTCTAAATGACCAAAAGACCACAGTGACCGATATGGCCAAAATGACGGAATAGGCAAAAACGACAAAAAGGCCAAAATAATCAAAATGGTAAAATGACTAAAGAGGCCAAAATGACCAAAAAGGCCAAAATGACCAAATAGGCCAAAATGACCAAAAAGGCCAAAATGACCATAAAGGCCAAAATGACCAAATAGGCCAAAATGACCGAATAGGCCAAAATGACCGAATAGGCCAAAATGACCAAATAGGCCAAAATGATCAAAAAGGCCAAAATGACCAAACATGAAAAATTACCAAATAGGCCAAAATGACCAAAAAGGTCAAAATGACCAAATAGGCCAAAATGGCCAAAATGACCAAATAGTCCAAAATTACTAAAAAGGCCAAAATGAAAATTATCCCTTGTCCATCCTCAGTATTTAATTTACATACGTACCGAATTTCAGCCAAATCGGCCCATTAGTTCTTCCGTAAAACTGAAAGACAAATATATTTTTATCCCGGAAACTATCCCACTTTTCGGGATAAAAAGTATCCTATGTTCATTCTCGGTATCGAAAACATATATATACTGAGTTTCCAAGAGCCAAATCGGTCCAGTAGTTTTTACGTGAAAACGGAACAGACAGACAGAGTTACTTTCGCATTTATAATATTAATAGGGATGCACATTAGATCAGAAAACTGAATAAGAGGTGCATGCGTTCCGGCTAGGCTCGAACCCGTGCCCTTTGAGACTGGGACGCGTGCGCCAGCCATTACGCCACCACGGCTTTTATAGGCAAATGAATAATGAGATCGAATTATCTCTAGTTTTTAATGTAAGTTAGGGGGTACAGTCTGATAGACGGACCCTAAGCACCTAATATGCTTATGACGGTCCGGAGTAAAATGGGGCCAATAAATTTTGTTAATATTTTGCATAGTTACCTTAGCACCACCTTCAAGAAATGCTTTAACAATTCCAGCCCCAATACCAGCAGCACCACCAGTTACTAAAACCACATTATCCTTTATATTATACATTGTTAAATATTTTACTTTGTTAACCAAAGACGTCCACTTCTGCTAATTTAGCCACTATAATGAAGTAGGAACTACGCGTGTATACCCAGCGAATGATGTTTGTCAAATCACTTAAAAATGTTTGTGTGAAGGTTTTAATATACTAACCTAAAGTACATACTAGTTGCTACCGACAACTATGACCGATTTTATGGTTTGTAGTAGTCTAGCTTATTGTAGACTATATATAATGTTGTAGCTCTTTATCTTTAGGACGACTTCAATATAATGTAATGTGCAATGTGCCGTACTATCCATAGGTCGTCGTGTCAGCGAACCGTTATTTACGTCTGCCCTGGTGTTTGTATGTCAATTCTCAGTACATAAATTCACCTATGCCCTTAGATCATAATGTGACGACCTGAACGCCAACAAAAGACAAATTCACACCTGGATACCTGTAGACATTTTATTACCTTTTCGGCATTTGGACTTCTTTTGTTTACTTTGTGTTTAAAATGTGTGATTAGAAAAAACGGTCCATTGTGTATTGTAATCTTTTAAGGTAGTCATTAGCCAGGTGTTATTCTATAAAATTCAGTCTAGGCGGCTGAGCAGACATATTATATTTGTTCAGTATAAAGCAATGTCCCAATGGAGTAATAACCACGAGCCAGTCAAGCGATAACCACGAGCGGAGCAAGACTTGTATACATTCAGTAATCTATTTAGTGACGGACTTTGCTCGTGTTATTGAATCGTGCATTACGTTTGGACTGGTTGTGTTCCGTTGTACTGGTACCTGTGTTATACGTATTTGTATAGTTCTAATAAACTCTATAATAATTCCAATGGCATTTTAATTTGAGTCCTGCAACTCGTAAAATAATATGTCTTATTACAAAGTAATTCTCAGCTCCCCATTAGCACATAAACTACAGGTATACTTTTTAACGGTCGGTTCCTATATCTTACTATTCATTCGCTTGCCTACCATCGCTAGAAATTTGACATTGCTTGTATGAACCTTATGTTGTATTTTTTTTTTTATTGCAGGAGTTCAGCAGACAGGCAGACGGCCCACTTGATGGATAGCGGTTACCATCGCCTATGGACATTTGTAACACCAAAGGTACTACTAATGCGCTGCTGCTCTCTTGAAGGAGACTGGAGCCTGGTCACTAATGCCGGAACACAGCTAAGGGTTGTTATGGCGACATACTTTAGATCATTTTAACCGGTAATAAGGCAAATGGTTTGTAAGATACAAGAACCAGCCGTAAATTGAGTCAGAATGCAACTCTAACATGTTTCGTAGGTATCTTTAACTTGAGGAATCATGGGTTGCACGTGTAATAATTTTTCCTATTTCGCCCTCTTTAAGATTGGTTTCTGACACAAGAAAAATCTTATCTCCTTCTTTGGAATATTTTATATTTCTTTTAGCAAATTTCATTTAGATTTGTTTTCTAAAAAGTCTAAAAGAGTGGCGATTTATAGCAAAATGGATTATACTAAAATTTATTTCATGTTTGATTAGTATTTAAAATAATTGCAAAAAAATTAAAATAAATGCTTTTTCTCTATGGTAAGTGTTAAAATGGGTTTGAGCTCAAAAAAAAATTTGGTAGCTAAAACTTATTTCACTAAACTATATGTCGTATTGTATGACAGTTTTGAAAATAACAAAATGTATAATGAATTTTATTTACTATCTGTGATGGAACAGAGAAATAATACAATTTCCTGCGGTCAGGTGGCCTGTCGTAGAAGGCAACAAATAACCCAAAAAGGCACAGGTAATAGGCCTTTTGCACCTCTGGTCTAGAGCATACCGCCATATCAACCTTGAGTTGTGTTCCGGCACAAGAACCTAGGTTCCAGTGTCCCTTAAAAGAGCAGCAGTACATTTGTAGCACCTTTGGTGTTACAAGTGTCTATAAGCGATGGTCAACATTTTTCGTTAGGAGTGCCGTCTGCCTATCTGTCCAAATCTTGCAATAAAAAGGGTGAAAAAATTCCACAAAACATCGTAAAAAAAACTATCTGTTCAGAAGTAAAAATGTATAAAAAAAAATTCGACGGAAAATGTATATATAAACTAGGTCTCCGGTATACTAGGTCTCTTAATAATAATTAATCTCTTAATAATTAATAATAGGTATCTTATTTAATTACACAACAATTAAGTATTTACACAATATTTACCATAGCATGGAGACGTGAGGCTTATCAACTTTATCAAGACCTTCCAAGGCGATTGAAAGAAGTCTCGCGTGACAAAGGGCTGACCTGTATTTAGGACAAAGGATTAGCGTTGCAATACAACATGGTAATGCGGCCAGCATTTTAGGAACGCTCCCCACCGACAGCGATCTGGATTACATCTTTTACTTGTAGATATGTTTATTAAATATTTAATTTCTAAGTTTTTTTGTAGTGTAATTTATTTATAATTTAGTTAATTTTTAAGTATTCAATTTTAATTTGATATTCATGGGATTAGTTAATTCCTTTGCACAATTTATTAATGTCTCTTATTAAATTTGAGTTTAGTATGTATATTATTATTTTTTTTTTTCGTGATTCGTTTCATATTTCAATCAGAGTTTTTTGGGAGAGATCGCTTATATCATAATTTAAATAAAACGCAGTGGTATTCGATTGACAAGCCATTAACACTTTATTCAAGACGGAACAACATGGACGCCGGAACCACAGACAATACATATAGAAAACCGTAGTGTTACATATTGTTACTACTGTTACTAAGAGAATATCATCTATATTTAATGTATACTTTATAACAGCTTAAAATAGAAAGGTTTCAAAATGAAATTATTGTAAATGTTTTATTATATGTATATAGTACTCTTAGAAATAAAAACTCGATTTACATAACTCTTTAATAAAACGTTTTAGAATTCATTAGGCATAGAGTTCATAGGCATTAGTAAGCACTAAAAACTAAACTAAACTAAGCAATAAACTAAAATACACACTTCACTTAAACATTCAAGTTAACTTAATTGATTTTTTTACATTAATAGATAGATAGCTAACACTTTATTGTACACCATTACAGAAAACACAGAAAAACTTACAGCCTAAAAAATATTCTAAATGTGCAATGGGCGGTCTTGCCGCTAAGAAGCGATCTCTTCCATACAACCCGTGGCAGGAATAAAACATATTATATTGGTCAAAGGTGGTATACATAAATATTTGAGGATATGCAGTTGCTAACATATATTTAATTAATTTATAAACACATAAGTATGCAAAATGTATATTAATTAACAATTATTCTGTGTTAATAAGTGTGAATAAATTATGTAGTGGCCAGCCGACCAAGATGATTAGCACAATGTCCATACAAGCTGACCATGCCAATGAGCTACTTGAAGAACCTTGACACAGTTAGTATGAATACAAATAACACGTAGACCTTTAAAACGTATTTGTAAATTCGCAATTATTTAATTTAGCGATGAATATCCGTGAATCGAACTGAACTACGCTTGGATTATTTTTTCGCGATTTTTGCCCACGTGGAGATATCAATCCCGTCCACAACATTAAACTAAATCTGTTTAGTTTCGTTTTATTATTGCATGAGTTCAGCAGACAGGCAGACAGCCCACCTGATGGAAAGCTGTTACGATCACCTATTGATATTTGTAACAAGAAAGATGCTAGCAGTTTGTTGCCGCTCTCTAAAGAGAGACTGGAGCTTGCCCACTAACACGCTAGAACACAACTCAAGGTTGTTATGGTTGTTATATTATCATACTATAGACCAAGGATGGTGGCCATCTAGTCGGGCAAATGCTCTACCACCTTGCTGTGGGATGTTTTAACAGATTTCCCGACCGCAGGAAATTGTATTCTTTCTTCGTTCCTGCATAGATAAAATGAATAAGACCCAATATCTTGGCTTAAACATTAGGTGTGTTATCCTGAAAATGTTTCCATCAGGTCTAATTCACGTAATTCAAACAAGTGCCAGAAGACCTTTATCTATATAATTATATCTTTATTTCTGTATAAAATTAAGTGAATGCACATATTATTGCAATACTCTCTTATATGTAATAAAGATTACATATAATAATGAGTGTGTATATGTATCTGGGTAATATGTATGATATATTATATAAAGGTCTGACTTGAAAAAAGAACACCTAATATTAAAATAGTTGTATAAAGACGCTGACTATTATATGAGTGAAGAGGGGTCTGAAGGGCCCTGAGATATAAAAAAAATACATTCATACATTATACGCATAATGACGGTAACAAATTATTCAAATTATGGAAGAATGAGATCGCTTAACATTTTGTAGGCTTTTTGGATAGTTTCAGTGATATCTTGGGCGGGCTTATTATTTATAAGCCATGTACTTCCAGTTTTACCTTTTTTGAACGCTTCTACCAGTTCTTTGCCAGCAAACTCACACCTGCAAAGTATATTATTAAATATAATTACCTTGGACCGACACATTTTAATTAAAAAAATCATGAATGAAAAAATCATTTTAATTAAATACAGAATCTTACATACAGAACATTCATACTCTTTCAAAATCGTATCTTACTTATTTTTAGGATTATAATGTCTTCTCTCGCTTCTTGATTAAAAGCTTTAATTAAGCTACATGACTACATGATCACATGTTTCACTTTTATCTTTTAATTTCGACGAAGCAACCAAATGTGAACATAAATATAAATTATTCAATGACATTGAATTTTGTTGTTGCCTATTATTTCTGTACCTTTCAATCAAATTGGACGAATCTAGAGGATTTATGTCTGTCTTTCAATTTCCATAAAAATAGGCATATAAAAGTTTAAAGCATTTAACTAACTTAATCATTAATAACAAGGTACGCGTTATTCCGTACTATAAATATTGATAAATTACTTGACGACACACTAACGACTTATTGTAACACCTTTTATCTTATCTCTATGCGCAACAAAATGAATTTAATTTGATAAATAGGTACTCACGTTTGCATAGGATATTTAGACGGCAAATCTTTCAAAATCGCATTTACATCGTCATCGAAAGTATTGAACTGGTTTAGTATATCAGTTTCAGTAGCTCCAAAGCATATTGTAAGAACTCTTACACCAGTTAGTGTATAGTACTCTTCTTTCTGCAATAAAGTATCATATCTAAGTTGTAAAACACTATAATCTGGTTTTACTAATTACGGGTGATGTTTTCAAGTAGGCCTTCAAGGCTATATCCCAAACTATATGAATAAGCGAAAAATACTCAAAAGAGTATGTCCCGCTTTGGATGAAAACTAAAGTGGAATCATTAGTTTGAATGATTTTCTCCCTTAATTTGGGTTTTGACATTCCGGCACAGAATTTGATCCTTAAACTGTACTACTTATTGGTTTAACAGATGTTATTTTTAGATTTTTTCACATTAGTTTTCATCAGAATCGGCTTCGAAAAGTGGCCTCCCTTCAACATTTTTCGCTATTTCAGGTTTGCTCCTGATGGCTCACTGGAAAAATGCATTGTCTACATTAGAGCCATGAAAATTATTACATAGGTACTTTCATAAAATAAGCTTTGGAATGATTGTAAGTAGTAGTAAAAAGTCAATCAACCAAAAATATTTTTAGCAATATGAATTACTTACACCAATACAATTACTGAACTGGAGAACTGCGCTCTTGGTACCAAAATACACGAACAGGGCTGGTGATATTTGACATAAAGCCGCAATAGACGAGACATTGATGACCGTACCTCCACGTCCACCTTTATTCTTGTGCATGACCTCAATAGCTTTAATAGTGCCATTAACAAGCGCCAACTGAATTTTCATGATAAAAAATAATCGATTAAACTGAAATATTAGTTCATAATAACTGTAAACAATTTTGAATTTTGTCATCCAACATTATTGTATAGAACAAATTTTCTAGATAAATCTTAACCATGTCAAAATTGTCATATTAAAGTTGATTCCAATTGGCATAGCTAGAATAAATTATAATAAGATCACATTTTCAAAGAAGTAAATTATTATTTTTTATGTTTTTGTTTTTGGATAGTTTTTTATTGCTCAAGCACAGCAGACAGGCTGACTGTCCGACAGTGATGAAGAGTGGTTACCATCACCTATCGACATTAGCAATACCACCAGGTGCTGCCAATGTGCTGTCAGCTTTGAAGGAAAAACTGGAACCTGACCTCTGATGCCGGAACATAACTCAAAGTTGTTATGGCGGCATAGATCAGGGGTGTTAGTTATCCAGACGGACAAATACCATACTATCGTGCAGTGAGTTATTTGTAGACTCATATCACAGACCGCCGGCTGCAGGAAATATTTTTCTTTCTTCATTCTTGCACGGAAAAATTGTTTATATCCCTGATTTAAGTTCTTTTTTGTCATCATTCTTAATCTAGATACTTACGTAATTTAATTCTACTTCCTTTCTTATACAAACTGTATTAACTTCATTGATGATTCCAGCGTTGTTAATAACTACATCGATATAACCATTGTCTTTATAAATCATGTCCATTGCAGCAAATAAGTCGTCTTCTTTAGCCACATCGCATTCGATAAACTTTAATTTGTGACTTCCATATTTATTGGTCAATTTATTCTGCAGTTCAATGCCCGCTGCTTTGTCAATGTCGAGAACTGCAACATGCTATGATAAGAATATATAATCATTAATGCATATGTTGATCTTAGTGTTAAATAACTATCCCTAATTTATGCAATGTAAGGTCAAATTAACTCATAGATAAAATAGATATATACGAATATGTACAATATGCAGTGCGGTGCGTAATGGTAGATTATTACACACAAAAATTTGCAAAGCGCTCAGTTGTGACGAAGATATCTTGTAACAAAAAAAAATTCGAGGCTTTCTCTCCATTTCCCTGGAATCCACTCATCAGATTCTGACATGGTGGCAATAGGACCCTTTCGGGAGTATATCCTTTCGATTAAAGAAAAAAAATAAAAATCGAAGAATTTGTGTAAGGAGCGTAAACATGCAGGTGACTTGAGAACTTTCTGTTTGAAAGTCGGTAAATAACTCAAGTAATTGCCATAAAAATATTTTAATAATAAAATTTCAGTGAAAAAGAATTCATTACATTGATAGACATAATGAAAGTCAAGTTAATAAAAGTATTTTAACCTAATAAATACCTTTGCACCTTCTAGTAAAAATGCCTTAACAACTTCAGCGCCGATGCCCTTCGCTCCACCAGTAATCACTACAACTTTATCCTTTGCCTCGTACATGACGACTGTCTTCACATCTGCGTATAAACTGGCTAAGTTATTCATTTATATTTCACTGTCGTTTGTGCTATTCTGAACTGAAGCTTTGTTTTATATATTATATACACCCTTATTCTTTATTCTGTATGTACAAAAAATATTTACAAATAAAACTGCAAAATAATGGAGATGTACGTACAAAGGCGAGCTTAACCCTAAAAAGAGTTTTCTTCCAGCACACCTATGGGTCTAGCGAGAGTGGGAAGATAAGAGGAAGGGTTGTCTACATGAAAGTTGTTACATAAAAGTACTTATTGAAATTAAATATCTAGACACATAAAAGAAAGTCGTGTTACACTATTCAATATAGTTACACTACTCAAGAACGGCTGTATCGGCTTAACTGAAAATTGGTGGGAAAATTTAAGATAATATATTTATTTATTAATTGAGAAAACCAACAAAGAATACATCAATATAATATATATTAAAATTAAGATATTATAATTAAAAACAGCTTTAGAAACAAGTTATTTTACACAACAACAACAAGTTATTTTTTTAAGTTAGTTACACTATGTAGTTTTTGAAGTCGGTTTTTTTTAAATGTAGGTAATAACAGATTAACCTTTTTATAAAGAAAATTGATCACGCATATTTTATCAACAAGTACTTGCATTTTGAGAAAAATATGCCTGACCATACATATCGCACCCTTAGAATTAAAGAGACCTAAGTCAAAATTTGAAGTTATTCAATTTTATCCTTTATTATTTTATGTATTTGATAATTTTTAGTTTTTGAAGTCGGTTTTTTTACACGCAGTTTTTTTTACTTTTTAATGTCTAGCTATTGGTAGGCCTACGAAAGGTGCCGCCTGCCTTAAAAAATATAGGTCCCAAGAAACGGGAACGGAAAAAACTCATAAAAGAATGTTCGTAAAATGAAAACTAATGGGCTAAACAATGTTTAAAAATTTTAGGGGACCAAATGGCACCTTTTCCGCATCAAACTAAAGAAGAATCACGTAAATCGGATCATAAATCTCAACGTAATCGATGTACATATGGAACGGAATGAAATTTTTTTCATAAAAAATGTTCTTAAAATGAAAACCAATAGGCCAAAACATGTTAATTTTTTAGGGGACCAAAAAGCAACTATTCCGCATGGAACTAAAAAAAATTACATAAATCGGATCACAAATCTCAGAGTAATCGGGATCATACATATAAAAACATACCGTCTAAGTTGAGAACCTCCTCCTTTTGGAAGTTGGTTAAAAAAGAACCGTTTTTACACACTGTATCGCTTTTTTTTTTTTTTGAGGCGAGGGAAAATGACTAACCGATTTACGCACTCTCTGGGCCGTCACTAGGAAACGGCACGAATCCACGGGGGGCGGTAACACTAGCAATTGTATGCTTTATTTTGCGCTCCGTCCGCTATGGACTACACAGAGGAGTGTGGAGACTCCGAGTGATGCCGCACGGGCGAGCAACCTCAATACCCACTAAAAACCCCCTCCTCCCTTCGCGGCCCTGCGCTTTTGTGTGTTGGAAGGACTGAGATATAGAACATAGTTACGCAACAGTCGATCCAGCGCAATAAAGTGCTTGAAGTGTGCCCTGGGAGAACACACTCCTCTACGGAACGGGGGTAGTACACACTGTATCGCTTGCCGTATCATGCGGCAAGCCGCAGGCCGTCTGGCTGGCCACAAGTCAGAGTAGTACAACCTATATAAAATTGATAGCTGTGCTAGAGCGAGCCGCCGACCTCACTATAACGCAGAGGCTGCGGATGCCATTCTTGGCATGGTACATTTCGTAAACGCACTTTAAGTTTTTTACTATGGTCTGGGTGTCCAGAATCGGCCCCAGCGGTCTATAATACGTGCAAAATACCCATAACACAAGCGTAATTTGCTTAATTTGATGGACTGAACTCTAGTCACGTCAGGTACAAAAAATAAAAATCTGCGGTATGTAAACCTTATGCATTTTATTTCTCTTTTACAATAAACATGCATGCAAAGAATCTTAATTCATGAGATCGCGTAGCCACTTCGGCAAACCAGAAACCCTTATAATATAGTATTTTCCACCCAACCGGAACGTTTAATTGTCCCTATGTTTATTTCACTAT
This sequence comes from Dendrolimus punctatus, assembly GCA_012273795.1. NCBI lineage: Eukaryota > Metazoa > Arthropoda > Insecta > Lepidoptera > Lasiocampidae > Dendrolimus > Dendrolimus punctatus. The sequence goes on from CM022537.1 coordinate 16,606,482, forward strand.
ACGACAATAGGCTACGAAACTAAAAAACATTTAACAGAAAGTACTCTTTATATAGAAAAAATCCACAGCCAGGTGGTAGGGCATTTGCCTGACTGGATAGATACCACCCCTGCTTTAAAGTATGTCGCCATAACAACCTTGAGCTATGTTCCGGCATTAGTGACCAGGTTCCAGTCTCCCTTAAGACACCAGCAGTGCATTTGGTTTTGCAAATGTCCATAGGCGATGGTAAATGCTTTCCATCAAGTAGGCCGTCTGCCTGTCTGCTGTGCTGCTGCTATAAAAAATTCATAGATTACATCATAAAATTTAAGCAATATAAGCAAAAAAGAACCCGTAAACGTTTATAGACGACGGTTGTTGTCTAGATGTTTCTAGAACCTTCCAACCTTCAAGATACCAGCGCCAAGTATTTCCTTTAGATTGATGGGTTACATTATTGAAGTTTTAATAGGGATCCCTAATTTAATAAAGCCCTTGTTAGTCAGGCATATAGTAGGTACCATTAGAAAGGTGAAAGAATTTTTAAAATCGGTTCAGCAGTTACAAATATACAAACATATAATTATATAACACCTTATAATTTATTTAAATCAGAAAGTGGTCAGAAAAGTGTAAATAAATAAGTTTATAATATTATATGACATATATATATATATATATATATATATATATATATATATATATGTCGCAGAACGGCCTCATTCTCACGACATCATCTTTAATTATTGCAGGTTTAGTGGGCGTCATCAGGGTAAAATGCGAGCATAAAACACGATAGCCACGGTTTATACACTTTTAATTTAGATTCTATCAACATTTTGACATAGTTTAGACCGAGCAGCGGGTTCAGGGCACACCCGCTCATATTTCTAACTTAAAACACTTTCTTTAAAAATACTCTAAGGTCTAACTCGACCTGCTGCCATCAACCCAATGTGCCACAAAAACTCCTCCGTCTACCGAAGTAGATACTACCAAAGTATAGAGGGCGCTGACCCCGCTCCGCCACATGCTCTGCTCTGATTGGTCGTTTATTAAATTACAATATTCATAACTTTTATTAGGTTAGAACGATCTTTAAGTTATAGAAACATTTAAGACATTAAATTAAATTAACAATTTTAGAAGTAATTAAAATGTAAACAAATAATATTATGCGTTATACATCCAGTCAACAATACGTCCAATAACTATAGCTTCCCTCCGACATATATATATATATATATATATATATATATATATATATATATATATATATGTGTGTGTGTGTGTATTTCATGGTTTCAGCAGACAGGCAAACAGCCCACCTGATGGAAAGCGGTTACCATCACCCATAGACATTTCAACACCAAAGGGACTACCAATGTGCTGCTGCTCGCTAAACGAAGACTGGAGCCTGGCCGCTAACACTGTAACACAGCTCAAGGTTGTTAGGGCGCCATAGTCTAGACTGGGGGTGGTAGGTCCAGACGGGCGCATACTCTACCACCTAGCTGTGGGCTGTCTCGACTCCTCTTTTGCCAATCTGCCCGGCAGAAGGAAATTGTATTTTTGCTTTGTTTCTAACAATCTACACTTATAATAAAATTGTAGAGGTCGAATTTCTGTACAATTAAAAAAAATGCTAAAACCCGAGTCAGGGGAATGTAAGAAGTGATATAGAACTAATTATGTTTTTTTTTTAAATTTCTTGTTTCTCTGTTTGTCTGTCTGTTTGTACCGGCTAATCTCCGAAACGACTGGACCGATTTACATGAAATTTTGTATGGCGGTACCTTATATCCCTGGTCAACATATAGGATACTTTTGATCCCGAAAAATTAAAGAGTTCCCGTGGGATAGTTAAAAAACCGCACCACGCGGGCAAAGGCGCGGGCAGAAGTTATCGTTTATATGGCAAAACAACGTTTGCCGGGTCAGCTAGTACATGATAAAGTAAAGACATAAGTTTATTACAATAAACACAATAATTTTGTGGGTAATTTTGATTATCTTATTCTCTTCAGTAGAAAATATAAAAATGTACATGTGCGAATATGTGGCTCCACCTAGCATCAAATGATGCTAGGTAGAGCCACCAATAAGATCTCAACTGGTGGAGCAAGAATCAATAATACTATGAAATTGCAACCATTATATTCATATCATCACATTTTATTTATTACAATAATTGTCTTGCATTACCCAAAACACCGTTAAAAATTCTAATATAAAATGAAAACATGTAATAACTATAGTACGGTACATTTGTTGATAACAGATGATGACACTGATGCTTAGTCAGAGGATCTAGTTTAAATTTAACATATTTTTGAATAAATAAGTAATATTTTCTTAAGTTTTCGCGACTTGTATACATAATAAAACTACGTTTTAACGGTTTTAAGCGCGGTAGTTTATTTGATTTTGGTTTATCCGACATTTCGGCTGCTTTTCAGTGGCCGTGGTCACGGACGTCAAAGATGACATTTGTCCAACGAGTATTGTTAAAGTTTTATTTAGCCTACCGCCAACTTGTTCATTTTAATTATTTAGTTTTAATTTTGTTTATGGTTATTATTTACTCTATGGGAGCCTAATCTAATTTACCACCGCTTCACATGTTGTGGCTTGAAGAGAAGAAGTGGCGCAAAAAACTCTTCAGCAAACGTGCCTAGTTCTAATTTTTTTTTATAATATTAAAATGGGTGAAAGGAACATATGTAAGTAATGGTAAGATATAGGAACCAGCTACAACTTATAACTTGCTATTTTCGAAAAAATCTTGGGGTGCCTGTAAAGGACTTTCTGTAAAGGTGCTCCCTCACCACGAGCTAAACTGAGATATGTAAAGGTAGATTGCTCTAATGAACAGAACAATAGTATAAGAGTTCGATTTTTGAAAAAAGGCGCGAAACTCCAAAGAATTTTGAATTTGTATATTCTTAAACAAAAATATAATTAAAAGCATTATATTATAAACGTCTATGCAAATATTAAAATGACTATAATACAATACATTAAAAATGAAAATATTTTATTGTATTCTTCTCATAATATGTATAATTATTTGAATATCATTTTAGTTTTTGAGATAAAATATTGTATGCTGCGTCAACTGTTTCAGTGTAGTCTATTGCTGGTTTGTTGTCAACTACCACCCACGTGCTGCCAGATTCACCATTTTTGTATGCCTCCAACAACCCCTTAGACGCCGATTCTTTTCTGAAATAAAAAATTACATTTTTTTATATTTTTCACTTAAAGAGTTTAACATAACCTACGATAGGTAGTCTTATTAACCCAACTAATACTTTTCTACTAAATTTTTCTTATAGATAAAAAAGGTATTAAGCAAGCAAATCATATAATCACATAACGACTTCAGAAAACGGCGGTAAAATCAGTATTAGCAGGTTTGTGAAAAGCGTGGAACCAAACCATGCTGCAATAAGAGTAATATGACCAATGTGATACCATTATTATCAGTACGATTGATCCGCTGGTAAGATTCCAATATTTTCCCAGGAAAAAGTAAAAAGAATTCTGAAAAAGGTATCGTTCTAACGACAAACGATAATCTGAATCGAATTCTGATAGAATCAGATACTTTCTATGCATTCTAACCACTGTAAACTTCGGGGATAAATCCCACGAGATTCTCGAAACAGACAGTACCACAGCATTTGAAAAAAACCCTACCTCTTATTTGATTGAAAATCGCAACGGTATCAACAAATTTTTATACATCTTAATCACTGCAAACCATTTCTGGGAATCACCGAGCCGCGGGGAAGGCCTTATCATTTTTTAAAAAATAAAAACTGCACAGTAACCATCACCCGTCGAGTTTCCGTCAAAGATCCATATTAGCTGTTACTAATTAAGGTATCAAACTAACGTCTGTAAAGGGAAGGTCCTTAGACTCTCTCTTATCGGGCCATCTAATTCTTCATCAATACTTCGGGGGTTTCGAAACATATCCGTGTCTGTCACACCCATACACACTGTTATAACTCGAACCCCCGTTTTTGCAGCAAATTCCGGTTTCTAAAACAAATAATTATAGACTAATGATTTTAAAAAAATGATTCATAATTGACGTAGAAAGTAGAAAAAATACTTGTCATGTATACATAATTACATCCAATGCTACACAATGAACTTTGTGTTAACTAATTTTATTTGTAGTATTTTTAAAAGTCTACGTCATTATTATTTCACAAATTTTTGCCTAGTTCAAATGTTAAGCATAATATACAACCCATATTAGATATACTGGATAGACATTATTTACCTAATGTACCCAAGGTCATTTAAATTAATTTAAATTCATAGGTCATTAATTTGTCATTTAAAAAGTGTAACATAAAAAGACACACACACCATCAATCCTCCTGTGCCCTTCCCTTTTACCAAAATGATTCTAGTATCCCAAAAATACTTATTGAACTTACTCCAATACAATTGCTGAACTGTAAAACAGCGCTCTTGGTTCCAAAATATACAAAGAACATTGGAGTTTGAAAAAGTGCAACAATCGAGGAGACGTTTATAACAGCACCTCCTTTACCACCTCGATCGACACGCATAAGTTCTAGAGATTTTACTGTGGAGTTCACTACAGCAAGCTGGAAATAAAAGACAGTTATTAATCCAACACGATGAAGAGATAGATTTGTTTGGCAGGAATTTTAATCGTAACGGTGTAGCAGATAATCTAAACGACGAAGTCGTAGATTTTCAGACATGAAAGAGATATTATGTGGGTAGACTGCCAAGTATTTCCGCAATTTATCTATAATATTATAAAATTACCAGAGTGTAGTCTTTCGTTTTTTAGATTTTTTGTCTTTATTTCTTTGTTCGGGATTCACCTAAAAACTTCTAGAATGACTTCGATGCGGTTTTCGCTGATTGATCACAACTTCCCGGACTTAAAGAATCCCACCCGAATTTTCTTGAGAGCGTTTTAAAATGACCCTGTTTAAAAAAAATCGATTGCGATGTAGCAGTTTGACTCATCGATTGCAAATTTTTGACATAAAATCTGTGACACTTAGAATTTTTTTGAAAATAAAAAAAATGTTCCATAGGTAAATATTTTCTTTACTTCAAATTCAAATTTATTTGCTACAAAAACATGGTTTAAATGGTGTTACAATAAATATATTTAGTTGTATATATTTCTATGTGTCTGTGCGTGTGTATGTATATATAAATATAATTACTGATGAAATTAATAAACATTTAAATAAAAAAGAATATGTCCTAGCCTTATTTATTGACTTCTCTCGTGCTTTTGATACCTTAGAGCATAAGCAAATAATCAAAAAATTAGAACAATGTGGTGTCCGAGGTAAATTACTTACTTTGTGCCAAAATTATCTTCACAATCGTCAATTCAAGGTAAACAAGTCCTTTAGTGATCCATTTTTAACGACTATAGGCACGGCTCAAGGATCTGTACTGGGTCACCTTCATTTTTTATCTTATGTAAACGACATGAAAACTGTATTAAAAACAGTACTTGCTATCAATTTGCTGATGACACATGCTTGGTAGCTGGAGATAAAGACTTACTCAAAGCTTATGAGCGATTGCAATTTGATCTCAATGTACTAACTAGATGGTGTCATGATGCCGGTTTAGTACTAAATTCTAATAAAACTAAACTGATGATTATAAAATCGCCCTACAAGTCATGTCCATCTTGAAAAAACCTAATTGCGCATGAACATCACTGCCTGCATAAAACGACCACGACATGTGCTTGCCCACAAATAGATGTTGTAGATACCCATACCTATCTTGGTCTTATGATTGATAATAACCTAAACTGGGCCAAGCATATTGAACACGTCTGCAATAAATTAAGGCAATTTTTGGCTAATATAATTATTTTAAAAAAACGCTTACCTCATAAAACCAAATTAATGCTCTATAATGCCTTAGGCGAATCATTTATACAGTATGGCCTAACCAGCTACGGTCGTACGTATAATACTTATATTAAAAAAAATTATAATCTTCAACTAAAAATACTTAAACAATTAGTTTCACCAACAATAAAAACCCAATATTGTAATGATGAAAAAGGTCTCTTTAAACATTGTAAAGTTTTACCCATAGAAAACCAGTTTAAAAAAATGATGCTCAAAGAGCAATTTTTTAAACAAGACTTACAAACACTAATAAAACACTCTGTATATACGCGAGCCATGGCCCAAAACCGGTTCGTCACGAGTCGGGCAAACAACATGTACCTACGGCAAGCGCACGACTGAATATATAGTTCCGCGCTTGTTAAATGACTTACCTGTCGAGTTTAGGGAAAGCATTACATCAACAAATATTAAATATAAACTTAAAACGCACTATTTAAATGACACATAATGCTATAATTGTAAAATGCTACGGACGTAGACACCCATAGCATTAATATAAACCCCAGAGGTTTTCAATGCTATGTTTAAATCAAAGAGCTGTAATCATTTTGTTGTTTTTGATAAATAAAAAAAAATAAAAGTGTTTACATTTGATCAGTTCAAAGTTTTATTTCTGTATGCACTTGTTCTAGAGCGCAATCCAGATTTATTTAGTTACTAATTTAATCTTTTAATTTTTATGGTTGCACTTTGTTTTGTGCTCAATAAATTAAAAAAAAAACAGAATAACGAAATCAGACAGACCTACAGACAGATTATTACAGAGTGAGACGATAGTGTCCGGCAATTTCAACGAGACAGTAATAGCAGAATTGAGCATCAGGATTCTTACACGCGGTAATCCCAACTACTTACGTAATTGATTTCAACCTCTCTTCTAATAGCTTGTGGAGAGCTTTCATCTACCAAACCGGCGTTGTTAATCACAACATCTATATTGCCGTGGCCTTTTATTACTGTATCGAAGGCTTCGAAAAGTTGATCCTCTTTGGAGACGTCGCATTTTAGAAATCTCACTTTTGCTGCACCATATTCTACTTGTAATTCTTCTTCCAATGCTTTGCCGGCAGTTTTATCAATGTCCAAAAATGCAATGAACTAAAAATAACAATTTCTCAGTAAAAATGTTAAAAAACCCCAAAACCTACACTAGTTACCACTATAAATCATTTTTATCCTCTCGTTTTTTGACGATTAAATTAAAACAAAAATAAAAATTATCTAAAATAAAACTTAATTATGGTTCCATACCGACAAAGACCGCACACCTGGATAAAAACGCAGTTTATTGCCTTTCCTGCATTCGGAGTTCTTTTGTTTATTTCGTGTTTAAAATTCAAAAATATCCTATTGTTGACATACTTATTTATGACCGTTATTAATTTCGAACTAATCCTTGTTTTTATTGCATTGCATCGAAGCTTGTCAGATGTGCGGATTAACTCAGTGAACGCGGCCCCTTTGTCGGTATTATACAGTTTAGTATAAAACAATGCCCGAACGGAGAAATGGAGCAGTCAAGCGACGATTACGATACTAGCAAAACCTGTGTAGTACTTTTGATTAGTGATATAGTGACGGAATTTACGCGTATTATTGAATCGTGCACGTTCTACTGGCTGTGTCCAGTAATATTTGTGCCTGTTTCATACGTGTTTGTACAGTTCTAATAAACTCAATAGTCATTCCAACGGCATTTTAATTAGAGCCTTGTGTAGCTCGTAACATTATAAATAAGACCACATTATAAAATAAAAAACTTAATACATATATATTCGGTAAGAATGTAAATAACTACAGACAAATATGAACGAAGCGCAAAATTTTATTTGTTGCCATTTCGTCTATTGTTAATAATATTTTTATTTTTTTATTGCTTTTAAACTACCACGGCTTATTTTTCGCTATTGAACAAAAGAAAAATACAATAACCTAAAGTTTCCCCGTCACACTCTAGCTCTTATGTAAAGAGCAGGTGTTATATAAGTGCTATTTGCCCCCGCAAGATTAACTTAATTTTATATCACAAACTATACCATCTACCGCTAAACTATCCCATCTCGGTATCAAAAGAACATAATTGTACAAAATTACAGCAAAACCGATCCAGTAGTACTAGTAGGTTTTCCGTGAACGTTTAACAGAGATACAGATCGAGTTACTATCACATTTTTACTATATATGTTTATATCTTTATAAACTTGATAAATGATTGATCTTCTATCCCCGTTTATTTATCTGTAAACTACAAAATGATAAAAATGGCTAAACTGAACGAAATTATCGCAATGGCTGAAATTTTCAAAAGACCAAAATGTTCAAAATTACGAAAATGGAAAATCACAACAAAAATCAAACCACCTCCTGGGGTAACATTTGCATAAATATATCCAGTTATCCGGGATGAAAAGTATCCCTTATCCAAACTCGGTATTAAAATTAAATTCATACCAAATTTCAACCTAATCGGTCCAGTAGTTTTTCTTTAAAAGAATAAAAAACCGAGACACAAATATATCTTATCTCAGAAACTGCTTTTTTGTTTACATATTCACAGGAAAAAAAACACAGCGGGTATTCTCGTATTATAGCAGTATTATTGAAATTCTTAAAGATGTAATTTTCAATGTTATAGTTATTTATTGTTTATTTATTTTTAAAATAAATACCTTAACACCTTCCTTAAGGCAATCTCTTACTACAGAAGTACCGATGCCATTTGCAGCTCCGGTTATTAAAACAACTTTTCCGTCCAAATTATACATGTTAACAAAGCTAGAACCAGTTTACGAATGATCGAGTCTTGAAAAAATATAACACAAAATTTATGTATTACTAACAATGACTCACCACGAATAGAATAGCTCGGGCTACATCCGTATCCTCTGGTCGATTTTAAAAACCATCGAACATTTTAATATATGAAAATTAACTTGCTTAAAAGGGACAGATATTACACTAACTACCTGCTGCTGCTCGACGACCCAAAATGAGTCCTGGGAGCCTAAATGAAAATAGTCCACTCTTGCTTGCTCAGCGCTGTCTCCTGCAAGTCATAGGCAAGAAGCTCGCGCAGATCAGCCTCCACACACTCCGTCCCATTGGTCTGCCCAGTTAGGCTATTTTTACCGCGCGATCCTCCCCCATTCTATATAGGTAGCCAAGCCGCCGCAAGAGATGTGCCTTGCATTCGCCTATTTTATTGGGTTCATCCACCAGTTCTTCGATTTCGGCATTTTTTCGGATCTGCCAGCTGCCATCGCTTCCCCGTGTCGGACCCAGGATTTTTCTTAGGACCTTTCATTCAGTCACCAACAACTTCTTCTCCTCCTTCAGTGTTAGGGTCCAAGTCTCACATCCATACATCAATATTGGGCATATGACAGTTTTATATCGTATCTTGGTCTTACGGATGAGAAACTTGGACACAAGCGCCGCGATACATCTTAGGGTACCTATTTTGAATACGAATTTTAAATCTTTATATTTATATCTTTATATTTTATTAATAATTTCTTTCTCGCGGGTGTTAGTGTCTGTTAGAATACAGCCGTGCAGGAACGGAAAAAGCATACAATTTCCTGCGGCCGGGCGGCCTGTCGTAAGAGGCGACAAAACAACCCACAGACAGGTGGTAGGGTGTTTGCCCGACTGGATGGCTACTACCCCTGGTCTAAATTATGTCGCCAAAACAACCTTGAGTTGTGTTCCGGCATTAGTAAGCAGGTTCCAGACGAGAGAGGTTGTAGCACCTTTGGTGTTGCAAATGTCCATAGGCGATGGTAACCGCTTTCCATCAAGTGGTCTGTCTGTCTGCTGATCTCCTGCAATAAAATAAAATAAAAAACAGCCCAGGTATTTAAATTTGGTCACTTCTCTGTAGCTGGTATTACTAACAGATATTACACTAATGAATAATATTTAAATAAAAACATATTTCATTACCTTTGGTCTAATTGTAATTCTTTTATGATCGTCTTCTTTTGTTTACTTACTTATTGGCATGCGTTTACTAAATATTCTAGAGATAGTCCATTGTTTCATTATACTCGTTTATAGCCGTTGCATTGCATTTATGCAGTATAAAACGATGACCTGATTGAAGGAGAGGGGAGTCGAGCGATAACCACGAGCGAAACGAGACGTGTGTACTACAATCGGGAATCTAATAAGTGGCATTTGGACGTTTGGACATGTTGTGTTCGGTTATATTTGTAACTGTGTTATACGTGTTTGAATAGTTCTAATAAACTCTATAATAATATCCAACGGCATTTTAATTTGAGTCCCGCTAAACTCGTAAAAATATTTTTATGTTGTTGTGTTTTTGTCTAGACGTGTTGCTGCGGAGTTTTTTTTGTCACTTCTTCTTTTTACACGCTTTAAAGCGTTGTACAAAGAATAGGAACTAAATTTTAATTTTATCTTGTATGTATGACCGTCATATATAGTACAGGTTCCCTGGTACACTTTCATCATTTATTACTAACAAGTTGATTTCTCGTCAGCAGCTTCCTTTTGACTAGACGCCCAACTTTTTTCCTTACAGTAACGTTGGTAAATAGTAGCTTAATAGGGGTAGTAAGGATAAAATATGTTGATTTGACGAATTTTAAAAATTTATTACTAACCAATTTTTTTTTTTAAAATATTGTAGTAAATGGAGGCGTCAGCCAGACCAAATTACCCGTGATGTGAAACAATTAAAATCTAGTTATTCACATACAAGTTATATATTTAAAAGTTAACTAATAAGGCTCATGAAAGGCCATCAGGCCCAACTCGTCGAGACTCGGACGAGTTGGGGAATTAAAAGTGAGGTGTCAAGCAGAATAGGCTAAAAGAAAGATATAAAAGAGATTCCTACGTTGGGTAGTTGGGTGATTTTAATTGAAATATGGTAGTGTTGAATAATTGGTGGTCAAGAATATAATTAGCTATAGTATGGCCAACGAAAGTTGACCCTGGAAAATGGCGGCAAATTTAAATAATATATGTATGGCAACATCAAAATTATTAGGATTAACCTATTTTGATACTTGTTGTGTTGTGTATTTTATGTGTGACAATAGATACATCATACTCGTTTCTAACGATAATATTATAAATACTAAAGTTTGTGAGACATTTTTGTTACTCATTCACGCCAAAAGTACTGAACGGATTTTTATGAAATTTGGAACACTTGTTATTACTAACCCTTATATCTCGAATCTAGAATGACCTACAATAGAATATAGACTATCTACTTTTATTTCCGGTAGATAGTAGGAAATCAATAATCATTACATTTTTTGCAAAATAAACTGCAATATTCGGTAAAAACTTAGTTTTATCCGCTATAATCAAAATCAGATTTCGTCAAGACCCCCTAATCTCGACCCGAAAGCCACATACGTACCCACTACTAATGGACACATATTTGCAACATTTCAGGGCCTCCTGGTGTGCAGCAGCAGCCTCGGCTGTCAAAGCTGTGTCCAGAATATGGGACTCCGCCAAAGTATCAACACAGGCAAATTCACTCACAACCAAACGAAAACCGCCATCTTGTTTGTCGAAATTGACGTTGACATTCGTATTAGAGTTGCCATGTAAAAAGTTTGCAAATAATTCCAGGTTCAACTTTCGATAGCCAGACTATAATTTTAAAGAAGTCTCCGAGTAATATAATGTAGGCCTTGCTGTGTTTATAAGCGAAGTATGCTGGGCCCACAGGATGGCTGGGAGCTGTACACCCAAACCAACAATATCGAGTAGGGCAGACGCTAACCGCTGACCGTGAGTAGACAGCTCACTGCTGTTGGTAAAAACCTTCAGACCTGGAATGCGTCGACACTAAGAAATATATATATATATATTCATTTTTTATACTCAAAAATTACAAATCTTATGGAACTAATAAAACATACCTTTTTTGTAGGACATTGTTTTATTTGGGCGAAAAATATATTAACCTATCACATGATACCTTTGTCTTACAGTTACTAATAACAAAAAAGTCCTGCGGTATTGACAATTTATGAGCGTCGGACAAAGATGACATACCCTGCAATTTGTAGGACAATGTGGGTAGTAAACTATACAAATGTTAGCTAGACAATAAAAAAAAATCAGCCGGTTAGCAATTATTTTTCATAACCTTGTTTATGATACATGTTGGAGAGAGGGACTCCCTAACAAAATCTTATATTTTGTAGGACAAATATTTTTTCACGTTATTTAGATAATTATCTCGATAATTAAAAAAAAATCGGTTAGTAATAAAAAATTTAAAATTCGTCAAATCAACATATTTTGTCCTTGCTACCCCTATTAAGCTACCATTTACCAACGTTACTGTAAGGAAAAAAGTTGGGCGTCTAGTCAAATGGAAGCTACTCACGAAAAAACAACTTGTTAGTAATAAATGATGAAAAGTGTACCAGGGAACCTGCACTAAAATCTTACTAATAACAACTTTGTACAGTGGAATTTTATTACAATAAAAACATTTGAATTTGAACGTACCTATATTCAAAATTAATTAATCACCATTATGCAAGAATCGTGTTGTCAATCTGACTGTATATGCTAACAGACGCCAGAATTGGACAGTCTTAACATTTTAACACATGGCGGATTCCCGATATGATTCTGCAAAAGTAGCCATTATAACCCCACGGTTCTCTGCGTTGCATAATAACAGTCCAATGTTCCACTGAGAACACCCGAGGTGTTCCCATGCTTACCATGTCAGGATGCGTGGAACGCAAGCAAATCAATAATAACACCTTTTGACGAGCGTCTCCAGCAAAGAGTGAGATAGTAACCTTGTATTCGCCTGCCAGTAGTACCTATAATTTCTTTTTTTTAGTCAAAGTTTTTTTTTACCAAAAACACAATAAAAGAAAATATAACAGTAAATGTTCTGGATAATCTCCGAAATGACTGGACCGATTCTTTCACTAGTAGATAGCTGTCGTTGTAAGGAGTAACTTAGGCCACTTTTTTTAGGATTCTAAAAAAATCTACGCAGACGAAGTCGCGGACATAGCTAGTATTTCATAAAAGTATCACTAATTAACATGTTGACAATACTATTTATTGTACTCGTGCAAGCAAAAGTTGACTTCAAGGTGACGAACATTTTCGTTCCACTGTACAATGACATTTTTTCATCCCGCAGTCACTTTGTTACGTGGTATTACAAATACTACTCACAGAAATTATCCGTAAAATAGCAATATTGCATTTTTGAAAGATTCGCGCCGTTGGACCTTATGGTCACGTGATTCATTTCGTGCAATTTGAGACTCATAGTTGGTCGATCGTAGCCGCGCCCCTTTGCACGAGAATACAGATAATTAAAATAACATCTCCGTGTAATAACGCTTGTCATAATATAGGACACTAAAATAGCACGCGTTTTGACTCGCGTCTTCGCCTCAAATTAATTACTAGAGTTCAGTTATTCCCTGTTGTGTATTTAGTAGGGCAGTTTACACCAATAGCCTTTAGGCTAACATACATTTAGATTTTTAGAACATTCCTGTTAGAATGGAAGTTTCGAGAAGGAACCTAGGTCTCTTCAGGCATCCAAGAAATCTTCCATCCTTGTCTCAACCTTTCATTCACTCATGGTCTCATTATTAAATTCATTTTTCTTGCCTCATATACGGCGTGCGTTTCAAGCTGAGAAGTCCAGTCATAAATCTTTCGTAACCCTTTACTTCTTTAATAACCTTTAAATAGTGTTCATCGTTCCGACATCATTGTGTCATATCAGGAAGCGGATCCACAATTTTAGACGGCACGATTGTTGGCCGGATATATATTTACTATAATCCCGAGAGATATTAACAATCCATCGAGACCACTTTAATTAAAAACCCGTATAGACAGGTAATGACATTTATTAATTTATCTTCCTATGACCTTGATAATACTTTATACAGTACTACGCTACCCACGCATTTTTGTTTTTATTCGTTACTCATGAGCGTTTAGGCATGTAAATTATTTAAAATTCGTAATACCTACCACGACAGTCACCACGTGTCTCGGAGCACCCGTCTGGTGATGGAGTAGCAGCTCCGTGTTTAATTAAAACGTGTTAACAGTTCACCGTCCTATGGACAGATTATTTCATCTTTGGTGGGAATTCATTGTTTAAAGTCTCCTTGTTCCCAACCAGTTTAAGGTATACTGGATTAATTAATTAACTTAAAAAACTCTATCTTATTCCAGTATACGGGTTTAATGGTTTGGTCGCCTATATTATAGCGGATATTTAAAGACCTTCGTATAGTATTGTTATATAAAGAATCAAGTATTATGCCGGCGATCATATAATATCGTGTCAGGTATAAAACTGGGTGTTGATGAACAGAGTTATCATCCCTTCCGTGAGCTCATAACGACCAAACCCACCCACATCAGTAACCAGGACCTCGCTGCCAGCCTTTCTACGGCAGGTCCATGAACGCGCCCGCGTGGAAGTAGCGGACGTTTGGTTTCTGGCTTAGACCCTCAAAAGCCAGTGGCGCCCTCAAATCATTTAAGTATAACATTCACTAAGTGTTTCCATCGTTTTGCGTTTTGTTGCTTTATGTACGAATATTTCTATACCTAGCTTACATAAGTAGACCAGCATAAGCTCCCTGCGACCCTGCTATCGGTACTTCGATTAGGATTAGTACCTTGTTCAGAGTCTCGTAACCTTTGGTTTCATGAACCAAAACCTTCTCCGAATCTGAGCGTTGACTTCTCATATGTGTGGTTAGAAATCTAGAATATAGCAATACCAACTAAGTTATTGTTGATATAACGAAACCCTGTCAGATAAAGACAGTAATCCAAGGTTATTTTTAGCTTTAAGCTATTTACCGATATAGTATCATTCATTGTTATATAATCAATCTATTTTAAGGGTCTTTGAATAAATGAAAGTACGTTGGATTGTTGAACTGAATTACTTGTTGTTTAATTTCCACACCCTGCTGTAAAAAGGGCTACCGATAAGAATATAATCATATAAAAGATAACCGTAGTTAAATATGTATATAACAGACAAGCCAGGTAACAGGTAACAACTTAAATGACTGTCAACTTATTTGTTTTTTTATAATTTCACTACAACATTGTATAGCAGCGTCTAGAATGTTACTTCCAAATATTATCCATATAAGCCCAATATTTTCTAAAAAAAAGTTCGGAACTTGACAATGCCTCATTCAATACACATCTTCCGTTTGATTTTGAGGAATTCGTTATTATATCTTCAAAGTTCATAACTATGAGGTTTATATGGATTCCAGAGAAATTGAGAGTAACCATTACTTATAAAAGAATGCTATGCGCCTTAAACTCTTGGAAAGAAAAGCTTGTATACGCGTGTAGGTCTTACATTTCCTAAAGGCGTTTAATATTTTTGTATGCAAGTAATGTAATTTCTCCGTCTATTGTGGATCGATTTTCAATTTTATTTTTATTCGTAAAAGGATACACCCGAGGTGTTCCCATGCTTACCAAGTCAGGATCTGATGCGTGGAACGCAAGCAAATCAAGAATAACCTTGAATCTAAATTCAACGCAAGAAGAACGGTCAGATTTTTTTTTACACCAATATAAAAATATTTATTTACACTATAAATGGAGAATCTCTTTTTCAACTCTGTTAAAAATAACTGTGAGACAGAAAGGTAGAGAGATAGTCTATCTAATACAGCAGTTTTCAATCACTGTGTCGTGACACATTAGTGTAACGCTAGCACCTGTCAAGTGTATCGCAATATTTACAAATACCATTTTTATGTATAAGGTGACCCAGGTGATTGCATCTTTGGGGTAAGGGCGTTAGCTGTGAGAGAGTGTGCCAGTCAAAGATTCGTTCACCCATACGCATAGAGAGACGTTGTCACAAGGCAAAAAATAATTGTACGTGAGTAAGGGTGTCGCATATTTGTAAATATCATGTTTAGTTAATGCGTCGCTGAGTAAAAAAGGTTGAGAACAACTAAACTGCTGGTCTAACAAAGAGGACCATTATATAAGAATTCCGTTTCCTTTGACTTAAACACCATTTAGAACTACCCTAAACTACAACGTATTGCTACTACTTGTTTTTCCCTGTGCCACCACACCATTATGTAAAACATATGTTTTATCTTCCTGTCCATTTCATCCATCTAGAATTCTATACTCAATAGTTACAGATGACCGGGGCTTCATCTACGTTAGTGTTCAGATTTAGGCTGTTTTGTGTGTATGTTAGTGTTATTTAAAGCGTAATATCCTGTTTCTTAAAAGTTTTTAAATACAAGTTTTTGAGATCCTTGATATTAAATAGCAGCAGAGTGCTAGCCAAGACAAGTTAAGAGTCCAAACACGAGGGGTCTATCTTGTTAAGTACAGGAGTTCCTATGACCACCTTCCAACTCCACCATCAGATCGGCTCCATGGTACCATATTATTGCATTGTCACATGATATACATATGCGTGCAAAATTTCAGCTTAATCGGAAACCAAGAAGTTGGTCAAATTTAACATGGAAGATTCCACCCGAACTTACATACATATACATCCATAGCAAGTTAAATAAAACCTTGTAAAAATAACGCCGAAGTATAGCCACATTATAGTACGAGATCCGGCTGCAGAAGTAGTACACCCATCGCGTATTTAGGTATAATATATTATTACCTATTATTAACTATTAATTACCTTAAATATTTACCATCTTTAACAGCCAGCAACCCTTATTTGCGGCCAGATTTAATTAGGTAACCTTATATCACAATAAGCAGAAAAAAAATAGTTTTAATTTGATATATATAAATAATAAATGCACGTTATGAATGTATAAATGTATCAAAATTATACCTGATTACACATGGCTGCGAAGAAGTGCAGCCAAGTGCACAACGGTAACCGTGATTTCACAGAGTCTATATATATATATATATATATATATATATATATATATATATTATTGCCAAGAAGTGGACGATATTTTATTTAAAAAACAAGTGAGTGATGTTTTACCGAAAAATCAATTTACAATAATTTAATTAAAAATACTAGCGGCCACATTTTGATAGGCAAACTGGTAGATGTATATTTTCCTTATCATAAATATGCGTAAAGAAATTGGTTTTTAGCAAATACTCGATGGGTGTACTAGTTCTGCAGCCGGATCTTAGACTATTAGTTACACGTATGTTTTCTGTCAATATTTAACGTCATTAACAATGTCGCATCTTAAATAATGCATTAAGCCCATTTGCGTGAAACAGTTTAAATCTTGAACACTAACCCAAATATTATTAGATAATATTGTCATGCAATGACAGACAGATGATGAAACAGACAGAATGATTATACAATTATAAGAGTTCCGTTTTGCCAAAATTGCTGAGGAACACTTAAAAAATTTAAATGCTATTTTAGTTTTTGGGATAAAATGTTGTAAGCTGCATCAACTGTTGCTGTATAGTCTATTGCTGGTTTATTATCACCATCAGATACAAGCCACGTACTGCCGCTTTCGCCATATTTGTATGCCTCCAACAGCCCTTTTGACGCCGATTCTTTTCTGGAATAAAAAATTACTTATATAAACATTTCGAAGGTAAACTGTTAAAATGTTTTGCTGACTCTTTCTAACACAGCTTTTGAAAGTAATTTTTTGTGTTGCGTCACGTTTTTGAGATGGGATATTTTTGATGATACAAACAAATTGTCTACATGATCAAATTTACCAATCACAAAGACAAAAATCGTGTAAAATATAAAATAACCTGCATAAAAGCCGTGACGGAACATTTTGTTATGCAAGTTTTTTTTTACACACGCATACCAACTTTTTGTTATTTTTTTTTTAAATAGTATATTCAATATAATTGAAATTCAAACTGCTATTATGTATATTGTAAAGAGAATTATGGATTATCATGATTTTTTATCGTTATATTCAACGTTATATAAATCTATTAATCAAAATGTAATGTTGATAATTTACCTGACAGACAACAATAGCACAATCATCATGTGATGACATCATTGCTCAAAAGTATTCAATACTGAGTAAAAAAATGGACCAAGTGCGTGGCAGGCCACTTACAATTTAGAATTCTGTAAACGCGGCATTTTCTATTGTTATTGTCATTGGCTATGACATGTATAATAGAAGTTTAATTGATAAAACCCCATATATCAAAAAATATTCCAAAGATTGAAATCAATTTTTATTTAAAATATTTTCAAGACCTACCACTGCGAACTCTAAGTTTTCCATGTCAACTATCTGTCTATGAATATATATAAAGAAAAATAATTGTATAATTTCAAAAATCCTTTCACCATTAACATGCTACATTATCCCGAATTAATATAGATTATATTTATTACTAGAAAAAATTAGGGATCCCTAAAACTAAAACTTTGATAATGTAACCCATCAATCAAAGCAAACACAACATCCATCTCTTTCAAGGCCGATAGCACACTGGCAGGGCCTCTAGTGTTGTTGTCAACAGGCAACACATCACAGTTGGGCCATCAGTCTATCTTCTGTGCTCCAGCAATAAATAAAAAAATACTTGATACTAGAATCGGGTTCTAGAATGTTGATGAAATTTTATGTTTTTGAGTGGGTCCCGAAGTGGCTTGGATTCACAATTAGATTTGGTAGGAGGCGCTGAAATCGAGTTCTAGATATATATTTTCAGACCAGGTCATCATCTGCTGAATCACCTATTACGAATTTGTGATAAAATATGACCGAGTAACAACTTTTAAGATCTGGATATGTCCCATACGAGGTTGTTAAAAAAATTAACCTTTATTTTACATGTATGACTACCACTCATAAATGGTAGTTCATTCGCAATATTACTATAGCATTATATAGCGTCATACAGACTACAATATTCTGATAAATTTTATTCATATAGACCCAGTAATTCCTAAAGAAACAGTTAACATAGCCAGATAGACGGGGAGGGAGACTGAAATGACTAAAACAGGTATTCCGTTTTTGCCAAATTCGCTATTGGACTCTAATAAATAGTAAAGTTTTGTTAAATATACTGCTAGCAAGCAAAAACAATAAGTTATTAAGCAGACAATGCTGAGATCGATATAAAAGATAATCAGACATAACTACAGTAATTTTACCTAAGGTCGTTTGCGAATAGTATAGAAGTAGTTTAATGTAATCTTTTGTAAGTTATATTTTGCATAATTTGTAATACAAAAGTGAGTTTGTTTTAATGTTCTTTTGTTCGTTGTTTACGATCTTGGAAATTAACTGATCATTCTGAAATTCGGTATACATCTACACATGCCTGTGCTATTTATAATGGGTTATTCGATAGGATACGAAATTCAATTCCTGAGGATGGACATGGTCGATAGATTGAATTTGACCCTGAAAGCAGTTTTCGACTGGGGCGATGCCAATTTGGTCAAACGCAGCATAGCTAAAACCCAGACATCTCTATTTACGCCGAAAAAAGTCAGTTTGAATTAAGTCCCATTTTTCGAGGTGTCCATTCCGATAACAGACCAAATGAAACTGTTTGGTATTTATTTAACATCCACTCTCAACTCCGGCTCCTACATTTAAAGTTAAGCTCAGCTTACTGCAAAAAAATGAGTATACTTTCAAAAGTGAGACGGTACTTCGATGCAGAGCAACTGTCTGCTGTGCTCAAGTAAAACCTTGCATGGAGTATTGTTCTCTCCTTTAGGATGGTTCAGCTATGTACCAGCTTCAAGCGCTAGAGTCCAAGGCTTTGAAGCCTTGCATTGGCCTAGTCTAGAGAAAGTAGGCTTTCTAGAGTATCGACGTCGGGTTGCTAGTTTAGTGGTTTATTATAGGATTCATTTCGAACTATCTGCGGTTTAACTTTATGACCTGATTCCCCCTACATCATTCCATCTTCAGACGACAAGGCATTCCAGTCTACACCATAGTTTCACAGGGGAAACGCCATCAGTGCGAACGAAACATTTCGCCTCCACGGTCCTTCTACTTAAATTCCCTGTTTCCCGAAAAGTACAATCCGGGTGTCTTCAAGTCTCGTGTGAATAAATATTATCTAGGTAAGCTAAGATCTATCTCTATCTATATTTATAGAGTGGCGTACCACTGTCACGCTATTTAAATTAACATAATACCGAAATCAGGAAAACCTAGGATTGAGACGTTAGCGTCCTACGATTTTAACAGATTGGGCCCTAAATCTGTTGGCCGAGGCAGAGCCAGGCGCACTGATAATAAATTAAGTAATGATTAAAATATCAAACTCACGTCTGTAAAGGGAATTTAGGTAAAGTCTTTTTTATTGGGATATTTAATTCTTCATCAAAACTTCGTATTTTTCCCAAGATGTCCGTTTCCGTCAAACCGAAGCAGACCGTTATAATTCGAACCCCTGTTTTCGCAGCATATTCCGGTTTCTATAACAAAAATATTCATTTTTTTATCGCATTAATTTAGCAGACTGGCAGACGGCCCGCTTGATGGAAAGTGGTTATTTACGGTTGGTTTGGTGGACATTTGTAACACTCATGGTGCTACCAATATTCTGCTCCACTTTAAAGGAGACTGGACCTTGCCACTGGTGCCGAAACACAACTCAAAGTTGTTATGGTGGTATATTCTAGACCAGGGGTGGTAGCCCTCCAGACGGACAAATACCCTACCCTTGGCTGTGAATTTTTTTGTCGCTTCTTACGACAGGCCGCCCGGCCGCAGTAGGTTGTATTCTTTCTCAGTACCTGCACGGATAAAACTCTTCATCATCCTTAATTACTAACGTAGACATAAGGAAGAAAAATACTAATTACTAATAACTTTATTGTGTGTATCTTTGTGTAAATTCATACTGGACTGTTTATTCGTGTTTGTGTAGAGTGGACTGTGTTGTCTTTAAATAAATAAATAATTATTTATTTATAGTAGGCGAAACATTTTTGTTACTGGAAATCAACAACCACATAAAACTTCTGAAGCTTATAATATATAGCATCTGTTTGAAATGTTAAAAAATGGGTAAAAACTTGGCATTGCGCGCACTATTAAAATTTATCCATTCACAAGTGGATTCCCAACATTGCCCACCGTGGATACTTAAACTAAACGAAATAGCGAAAAACACTCGAAGGAATCTCGAGACCAATTTTTATTTAAACTAAACATGACAAAGATATAAGGATATCATTTTTGCCGATAAAACTACTGAATTATCTATAAGTATATGAATAATTGTTATACTTACTCCAATACAATTGCTGAATTGTAAGACGGCGCTTTTCGTACCAAAGTACACGAAAAATATTGGATTGGCTTGGAAAAGTGCAGCAACCGAGGAAATATTTATAACAGTACCTCCTTTGCCGCCTCGATCGATACGCATTAAATTTAGTGATTTTATAGTGGAATTTACAACAGCAAGCTGGAAATAAAAGCAACAGACAGATGTGCAATATCTTAATGAAGACAGTTGCAAGTATATTACAATTAAAATCAAAAACAATGGAAATTAACAAACCTAAACTAGGTGGGCCTATGTTTTAGATGCAAGCTTTCCTTCTACTAGTAAACATGGACGTAAATATTTTACTACAGATGAATTTTTGCACTTATAGATGCAGAAAACTAGAAAACAGGAATAACAAACTGAATTACTTACGTAATTCACTTCAATTTGTGTTCTAACAGCTTGTGGAGTACTTTCATCTATCAAACCAGCGTTGTTAATGACAACATCTATATAACCATGGTTTTTAACGACTCTATCGAAGGCTGTGAAGAGTTGATCTTCTTTTGAAACGTCGCATTTTAGAAACTTCACTTTTGCTTCACCGTATTCTGCTTGTAGTTCTTTTTCCAATGCTTCACCAGCAGTTTCATCGATGTCCAAAAAAGCTATGAACTGAAAATTAACTAGCTTTAAACGTAGTAGAAGAATACTAATATTCCTGCTTTCAGGACTATCCACCGTTGGGGGGGAATGTGGTATTCGTCACGTTGGGGTGGCACTAGCACCGTAAGCAAAAAATATTATTGCTACGCCACGATCGGTTGTAGTGGCTAAAACCCCTGGTGACACGTCCTTCGCTAGCTACCAGAGCCACAAGTATTTCGCCTTGCCATTTCGCAGGCCCTAGCTGGCGTCTCAAAGGCTTTTTCCACTATCGGGGAGAACTAAGTCCTCGGCGTCTTCATTCTCTCGTTGACGTGGAGCGGATTGTAACGCACTCTATGGGAGGAGAGATGAGTGGGCGCGGAACACTGGCGCGCCTCTATCTTAATGGTACGAGAGCGAGCAACGTCGAAAAAACAAGAATTTCAAGAAGGCCAGTTTTTAGATATGCTATTCCTCTCACTCTCCCGGATTTCATACGGGCAGTCTGGCTGGTGGTAGTGGTTGCGTTCATCAGTGCGCATCGTATCTGTATAGGGAAAATATCAATTTTTCAAAGCATTTTAAGGTTTCTTTTTTGCTTATTATTTTAATTGAAATTTTTGACACATGAATCTGTTATTGCCAGACATTTTTATTGTTGTTAAACCCGTGCCAGACGCCAATTCAGAATTGGTTCACTTTTCACTTTTAGATCGGTCTGGCTGAAGATTAACAATTGAATTACTGTTTGGCAAATTAATTTTGGGTTTCTAGCTAGTTAAATAACGTCATATGAAAATTTCAGCCATACTAAAATAATTTAAAAAAAAAACAATTCTGAATTGGCGCCTGGCACGGTTTAAACAAGAATAAAAATGTCTGGCAATAATAGATTCATGTGTCAAAAATTCCAATTAAAATAATAAACAAAAAAGAAACCTTCTTAAAATGCTTTGAAAAATTGATATTTTCCCTATATAGATACGATGCGCATTGATGAACGCAACCACTACCGCCAGCCAGACTGCCCGTATGACGTCCGGGAGAGTGAGAGGAATAGCATATCTAAAAACTGGCCGTCTTGAAATTCTCTCTCGAAAACGTTGCCAGCTCTTAGACGATAACGGTAATAACGACGGGTAAGAATTTTGAAAATTTCCAACGCCGCTCGCTCACGACGGCCGGAGGTCTAAGGACGCCCTACAGTGCTGACGCATCCTCTTTTGGGCCCCTGCTACATTTGGGTTTATGTTAGTTAACATTTTCCGATTCCATATTGCTATTGCGGTTTATGCTGTAGTATTTACATGATTACAATTTTGCCGGCTATTGTTAGTTCGATTTACTGGATGAGTATTCAACAAATGGGTGGATGGGGTGATACACGTCATAACAAAATTTTAATTTATTTTCCTGTAATGATCCTGCTCCACCTTTTGTATTACTGACGGTGACCAAATGAGACTTGCTTATAGCGTTAAAAAATAACGTGTTAATAATTAGTTACCTTAGTGTATATACAATAGTTATTTGTTAATGTTTAACTTCAATTACAATTTTTCTTCTTCTTGCTAACCCACAAGAGGTTTAAGCGCGATGGAGTGCTCTAGCTCTCTTTAATTTTTTACATAAAATACTGCATTAAGCCCTTGGCTACATTTGCGTGACACTAGCATATTATCCCATGTGTAGCAAAGGCATAAGCATAAGTGACTACGACTGACTACGGTGTGAGACAGACTTCTTACGTTTTAGTGTCAGGGTTATAATTCTTTCAGATAAGAAAACAATTGGTTGATCACACAGTCATTTACAATAAATTCTAACATTGTTAACATAATGTAGAATAAAAGAACAGGCGTTAAAATAAATTACCTAAAATAACATCGTATCATGTAAACTAAACCATCGATGTTTTAACAGTAACGTTATTTGATTGCTTTTACTTGTACAAACTTGTGACGTCATAATGATGTACTCTCTTTCAAAATCGATGAGTCGTTGACGAATTGTAACATGATAAAACTATCTCAGTTCAATTGAATTTCACTACTCTATTATTCACAAATAACTTTTATCTACTAAATGAAAAATCGGCCCTACGAGAAAGTCTCACTCAAAATATAATTTCTTACGAGTAATTCGATTCTTTGAAAACACAAATTCTTATTTGGTTTTTCTTTACGTTTATATTACTAAAATTACCAAACTAAAAGACCTTAGAACACAGTGAGAGTACCAATATGCGAGACTAGTTATGAAGAAACAAAATCTGTTCCTATAAAAACCTAGAAAAGTTAGAGCCCAGTATTGGGACGTGTATAGAATTATTATCAGAGTTAATTAATTGCCGTAATAAAAACGTCTACTAACATACTATTTATATGATTTAAAAATGTTTGAATGACGCACGAAATATTATTTATAACCACTTCAAGACATTGTTTCATAATTGCAAAACGAAAATTATCTAAGAATACTTAAATATTTTATTGTTATAAAAATTCAAATTAACTATCTAATCGTTCAAATTATTTATTGATAACCACAGATTATATAAGAATTTTTAATAATATAATACTAAAAACAATAACTATTATTTAAAACATACATCCATTGACACATTGGTTATCGCAATGTGTAGGTTGCATTACGATGTTTTCCTTCACCTTATAACAATATGCAGATTAGGTCAGAAACTGACTAAGTGGTCAGTAACTGTCTAGAGTATGCTGCCATAACAACCTTGTAGTGTGTTCCGCGGCATTAGTGACCAGGTTCCAGTCTACCTTAAGAGAGCAGCAGCGCATTTGTAGCACCTTTGGTGTTATAAATGTCCAAAGGCGATGGTAACCGGCGATGGGCCGTCTGCCTGCCTGCTGAACTCCAGCCATTAAAAATAAAAAGTGGTGCATGCGTTCCGGGCAGAACCGAACCCACGCCCTTTGAATTTGGGACGCGTGCGTTAGCCATTATGATACCAGGACTTTTTTACAATAAGTATATGAAATTCTTAAACCTGGTTTAATTTCTCTCACACCTCAAAAACACCTTCTGACAAGCAACCTTCTAATTACTCAATATCGCAGTGGGTATATAAGGAAACACTTTCTATTCCCACAGTGGTGACATCCTGAGCCGCCACAATAGAAATAAACAAAAAATACGTACAGTTGAGGGGAGGAACGTCAATTATGCAGTTTTTAATGCCATAAGTGTTGTTAATTAAATTATTTATTTATAGATATTAATTAATATTATAAAATTAAAATAAGTACCTTAACACCTTCCCTAAGACAATCTCTGACAACAGAAGCACCGATGCCATTTGCAGCTCCGGTGATTAAAACACATTTTCCATCTAAACTGTACATGTTAACTAAGCTGGTGCTAGATCAATAATGTTTTACAATCATGACAGAATCATATAAACGTTGGGTTACGAGTGGCTCACCAAGTCTAAAGTAAGTTAAGCCACATCCACATACGCACTACTTATACATAAATAAAACTTTTATAGATTCCTACCAAAATAAATAGTTATTATAATTATAACGTTATTATTAAGTAGGCGGGAAATTTAAGCAATCGTGCATAACAGTGAACACGCTAATGCGCAAATTGAAAAAGTTTCCTTAGCAGTTAGCCACAATTTTGTTAGTAATTTATGCGAAGAAACATTTTTAATCCTTAATTACAGAAAAAAAATGATGACTTCTCGTCCCACAGATGAGCACTTAAGAGCCATTTTAGGCATAGCAACTACGAAAATGAAAGCTAACAGACATCGAATAGCCGCTCAAATACAGCATCAATAGCCACACTGAAGTTGTAGTCAGATATTTTGTGGTTTAAGCGTAGAAAATCTTTAATGAAGAGCACCCTTTGCTTGAATAATGCGTGTATTTCAATACTTCACAATTCAACAATTATTTTTATTGAGCGTACAATCGTCCGTCTACGTTCTGTAGTCAATTTGCGAATATTGGCGGTGAGTGTTTGTCATCGGAAATTTTATGGTATTGCGTGTACACACCGGTGCGAGCATATTGATGTCATACCCAACTGGACCGGTGTGTACTTCCTTTGGTAAATCGTGCTGCGACAGTGGTGAATGTTTATTTTGCTTTTGTTAGTTTTTACCAATTTCCCCACAAAAAACATAAATAAAATATTATATTTTTTCATTTTTAATATTACAAGTGTGGCTTGCCTTTATTAGATTTTGGTACTTTGTTGCCCCTGCCTGCTGAAAGGTTGCCGAACGCTGGTTTAGACAATTGTCGAATTGTCGTATATCTTATGTATAGACGAAACAACACAATACAATTAATTCAAATTCATTTATTTATATAAACTTATTTCTAGGCTTTATATTAATTATTATATCTAAAAATAGCAATGACATATTTTGAATTAAAATGACAGCTACGATTTTTTTGATAGCGGTTGCTACACTAGACTCTAGTTCTGTATCGCGGCACCCAAAACAATTTTCTATATTTTTTTCCCATTTCATGGAATTACTAATATTATCATAATAATTAATTATATTGTGCTCCTAGATGCACTACGATCGCTCCTACGGTCTTTCAGTAATTATGCCAACCACATAAATTATCTTTTCAAACTTTGTATTCGTTTAAAATACGTGTAAAAAGACCACAAATATGCATATAAACATAGTATAAAGTTATTCGAATATGCTGCTGGTGAGTTTGTTGTGCCGTTTCTTCTAAAAACATGACTTTGTAAAATAGTAAAGATATTGGACGGATTATTAACTAAAGTACTTTATATACATATAAATTTGATTCATTCAATGTCATTTTAAATAAATTTTAAATTATACACATTCCAAATAATTTAACCCTGACGTGTAATATATTACAATGCTCTTTATTATACACTAACATGATTGAAAGATACACGCAATAACTTTAAATACTAGAAAGTACTAAAAGGTGAAAAATTTTGAACATCGACGCAGGGTTGCCAGCTTGTCGGTTTTCGGTACATTTTGGAGAGTGTGCATCAGAGCTTTTCAATCTTATCTCGCCGTCTCCCTTCCATTATCGGACAACCAGAAGTACTGGCATGCGGCACCGCTATACGGTGGACTTACCGCCTTTTCGAACAAAGCGCTTTGAGCTCACCTTCATTACATGCACCGCCAAGGATAGTCTAGTCGATAATTTTATTTTCTGCGAATAATAGTTACCAGTCTCTTAAAAGTATGATTGATGGCTCATTCGATCCGGAATAGCATCTAGAAAAAGTTTTTTTTTCTCTCAATAACTATTACAATTGTTATTAACAAAAAATTGCAAAAAATAGCCGATCAGCTTTTTGGTAAAATCTCAAAAAGTATGAGTGATATCTAAAATATAATGCGTGAGAAAAACTTTAGAAATTTGTTTATTTCATTAATTATTAATTTTTAAATGACCAAAATAATTTTGTAAAAATATTTAACTAAGCCATTTGTTTATAAACAATTTATAAACAAATGGCATGAAAAAATTAACATGAAAATTATATGATGCCTAACATCGAGATGAAAGCAGGAATTGGTTAAAATTTAAAAAAAAATCAACAGTAACACTGTTGAATTTTTTTTTCAAGTTTGTAATTATTTTGCTCATTTAAAAATTAATAATCAATGAAATAAACAAATTTCTAAAATTTTTCTCACACAATCTTATCGAGTAAGTTGATTAGAAGGGCTCCACGAGAGGAAAAATTTAGTGAAAATTTCTGTCAACTTTTATATTGCCTTTTATAACAACAGAGACCCACGAAAAAATGGTTAATTAACAATTCAATAAACTTATAAATAATGATGATTGTTTGTTCTATTTACTGACAATGTACGCGTATGTCATTTCATGTTAAATCAGTTGCAAAGAAACCATTAAGCAAACCACACGCATTTTAATTTCTCCAAATTCCTTGCATACCAAGTTCGCACTTCAACATATGGTCCAAAATCGAGCCGCATTATGAAGATTACCAGTATACAATAGATCGATATGAGTTCGGATCGGGCGCCGCCGAGAACAATAGACTCACCGGTCGATTGGTTGATTCGCGACGATGTATTTTAAGTGATAAAAAGACGGCGAATTACAATTTTTTCGAAGTATTACATTGCAAACATGTTATGTGGAATTTTTGATAATGGAACAAATACTAACAGAATTAGAAGATACTGCATTATTATTACGTAAGGCTCAAATAAACTTGAAGAAGTGTTCAAAACAGCGTCTCACAAAAGGATACATAGATACAAGATTACAATTGATCGAAGAGTATTGGAAAACATTTACGTCGGCGCATCAGCAACTTTTGAAGTGTGTTCCTAAAGATCAGAGAAACGCAATACAGTATTTAGAAAATGAATAGTATTTTGTTTATGAGGACTTATATTTGTGTTTACAAGGTGATTTGAAGGATTTGCTTTCATCGATGACGGCGCATGTTACGAGTGAAACAGCAAGTAGTCTAAATAGCTCCGTTAATCTCGACGATAATGTAAGGTTGCCTAGGATTGTTTTACCTACATTTTCAGGATTTTATGAAGATTGGCCTACATTTCAAGATCTGTTTACATGCCTTGTACACAACAAACACACATTGAACAAGGTACAGAAACTTCATTATTTAAAGAGTAGTGTAACTGGGGAAGCAGAAACTTTATTAAAGCACATACAAATCACGGAGGCTAATTACGACACGGCTTGGGAATTACTACAAGAACGTTTCGGAAACAAACGTATCATTATAAATTCTGTCTTGAAGAAATTATTTACACAAAAAAGGATACTTACACAATCAGCCCCATATATCAAAATGTTACTAGATACGACTAACCAATGTATCCATAGTCTCAATAACTTAAATATATCTACAGATTCATGGGATCCCGTAATTATATTTTTGATTACTCAAAAATTGGACCCTGAGTCCCATCGCGATTGGGAGGAGTATGCCTACAAAGATAATTTGGAGAAGTTTCCTACTTGGGAGGATCTTTCTAAGTTTTTAAAAGCTGAATATCGTACCCTGGAAATAGTTACCCCTCCAACAAGGGATAAGTTCACTAGGAGTAAAGAATGTACAGTCTATTTGTCAACAGAATCAAATTTATCGAAGGAAACAGTTTGTCCAATTTGTAAAGAATATCACAAGCTATGTCACTACAAGGAATTCATCAAGATGCAACCACAAGAGAGGTGTGACTATGTCAAGTCTAATAACCTATGTTTTAATTGTTTAGCCCTGGGTCATGCAGCAAGAAGATGCAGATTGAATTCTTCTTGTCAGATCTGTCACAAGCGTCATCATTCCTTAGTCCATCAAAATACAGGAAAGGATTTACACAAATAAACAGATAATTATTTATTAAGTGAAATGTAAAGTAAAAATAAATAACAATACATAAATAAGAAAGTACACAAGAAACTATAAAAAGAAGAAAATATATTTTTTAAGAAGAAAGTTTAAGACTATTTTCATCAACACCTGGCACCTTTCAAGCATCTCGTTATAATATGTATGATGTAAGATCAATCAAGCGAGATGAATTCAGTTATCACTAGGTGTTGAAGTATGAGCCCAAATAAAAAGTATGATATTATCAAGAGTCCTCAGGATACCATGTCAATAAAAAATCAGCCTGATTTGGATTCTCTTTGGGAAGATACACAGAAGAAAGAATAGTTTCACAGAAAAGATCAACATGTTATAAAATAAACTATTTTAAATAAGAAGTATGATATTATCAAGAGTCCTCAGGATACCATGTCAATAAAAAATCAGCCTGATTTGGATTCTCTTTGGGAAGAAACACTAAGAAGAAAGAATAGTTTCACAGAAAAGATCAACATGTTATAAAATAAACTATTTTAAATAAGAAGTATGATATTATCAAGAGTCCTCAGGATACCATGTCAATAAAAAATCAGCCTGATTTGGATTCTCTTTGGGAAGAAACACTAAGAAGAAAGAATAGTTTCACAGAAAAGATCAACATGTTATAAAATAAACTATTTTAAATAAGAAGTATGATATTATCAAGAGTCCTCAGGATACCATGTCAATAAAAAATCAGCCTGATTTGGATTCTCTTTGGGAAGATACACAGAAGAAAGAATAGTTTCACAGAAAAGATCAACATGTTATAAAATAAACTATTTTAAATAAGAAGTATGATATTATCAAGAGTCCTCAGGATACCATGTCAATAAAAAATCAGCCTGATTTGGATTCTCTTTGGGAAGAAACACTAAGAAGAAAGAATAGTTTCACAGAAAAGATCAACATGTTATAAAATAAACTATTTTAAATAAGAAGTATGATATTATCAAGAGTCCTCAGGATACCATGTCAATAAAAAATCAGCCTGATTTGGATTCTCTTTGGGAAGAAACACTAAGAAGAAAGAATAGTTTCACAGAAAAGATCAACATGTTATAAAATAAACTATTTTAAATAAGAAGTATGATATTATCAAGAGTCCTCAGGATACCATGTCAATAAAAAATCAGCCTGATTTGGATTCTCTTTGGGAAGATACACAGAAGAAAGAATAGTTTCACAGAAAAGATCAACATGTTATAAAATAAACTATTTTAAATAAGAAGTATGATATTATCAAGAGTCCTCAGGATACCATGTCAATAAAAAATCAGCCTGATTTGGATTCTCTTTGGGAAGAAACACTAAGAAGAAAGAATAGTTTCACAGAAAAGATCAACATGTTATAAAATAAACTATTTTAAATAAGAAGTATGATATTATCAAGAGTCCTCAGGATACCATGTCAATAAAAATCAGCCTGATTTGGATTCTCTTTGGGAAGAAACACTAAGAAGAAAGAATAGTTTCACAGAAAAGATCAACATGTTATAAAATAAACTATTTTAAATAAGAAGTATGATATTATCAAGAGTCCTCAGGATACCATGTCAATAAAAAATCAGCCTGATTTGGATTCTCTTTGGGAAGATACACAGAAGAAAGAATAGTTTCACAGAAAAGATCAACATGTTATAAAATAAACTATTTTAAATAAGAAGTATGATATTATCAAGAGTCCTCAGGATACCATGTCAATAAAAAATCAGCCTGATTTGGATTCTCTTTGGGAAGAAACACTAAGAAGAAAGAATAGTTTCACAGAAAAGATCAACATGTTATAAAATAAACTATTTTAAATAAGAAGTATGATATTATCAAGAGTCCTCAGGATACCATGTCAATAAAAAATCAGCCTGATTTGGATTCTCTTTGGGAAGAAACACTAAGAAGAAAGAATAGTTTCACAGAAAAGATCAACATGTTATAAAATAAACTATTTTAAATAAGAAGTATGATATTATCAAGAGTCCTCAGGATACCATGTCAATAAAAAATCAGCCTGATTTGGATTCTCTTTGGGAAGATACACAGAAGAAAGAATAGTTTCACAGAAAAGATCAACATGTTATAAAATAAACTATTTTAAATAAGAAGTATGATATTATCAAGAGTCCTCAGGATACCATGTCAATAAAAAATCAGCCTGATTTGGATTCTCTTTGGGAAGAAACACTAAGAAGAAAGAATAGTTTCACAGAAAAGATCAACATGTTATAAAATAAACTATTTTAAATAAGAAGTATGATATTATCAAGAGTCCTCAGGATACCATGTCAATAAAAAATCAGCCTGATTTGGATTCTCTTTGGGAAGATACACAGAAGAAAGAATAGTTTCACAGAAAAGATCAACATGTTATAAAATAAACTATTTTAAATAAGAAGTATGATATTATCAAGAGTCCTCAGGATACCATGTCAATAAAAAATCAGCCTGATTTGGATTCTCTTTGGGAAGAAACACTAAGAAGAAAGAATAGTTTCACAGAAAAGGTGAACATGTTATAAAATAAACTATTTTAAATGAGAAGAATAAAAGAATAGTAAGAATACAAAGGAAGATACATAAATAATAAAAATATCTACTAAGTTACCTTAATAAAAGTAGAAAGAGTAATATTTAACTTTAAAATTTTAAAATAAAAAAGGGACAAAGAAATTATTTTAAATTGAAAAAAGAACAACAACTCAAATTCAACTAATTACAATTGTATTTTATAATGAAAATTTATGTCGCCGCCCTCAAAATTTAGTCCAATTAATGTAAGATTGTACAATTTCATAAGATTGTTAACATTATTTTATGATGATCTGTCAATGTACCTACTTTATTTTTAATTTATTTCAATGAGTTATGTAAAAATATTATTATGAATTTAGAAAGGCCCTTACAGGCCCTTTGGGGCGCGGTATGTTTGTTCTATTTACTGACAATGTACGCGTATGTCATTTCATGTTAAATCAGTTGCAAAGAAACCATTAAGCAAACCACACGCATTTTAATTTCTCCAAATTCCTTGCATACCAAGTTCAACCTTCGCACTTCAACAATGATAAAACTTTTTCTTTCGCGGGATCATTTTTTTTGAAGTTTTAAGATAACACCTGATTTTTTTTCAAATTTATAAATTAATATTTAATTGCAAACAAAAATATATTTAAAACTTGCGTTCATTAAAGTAGCGGCACGCGCATGTCGAAACTGCCGCGCGGAACCCGATTTTCAACGTTAGATAAAAATTATAAATATTGGTGCTACGATTTCAGGAGTCGAAAAGTTTTGTACCAAAATTTCCTGCTCTTTCAGAAACTTATAT
Organism: Dendrolimus punctatus; assembly: GCA_012273795.1. Lineage (NCBI taxonomy): Eukaryota > Metazoa > Arthropoda > Insecta > Lepidoptera > Lasiocampidae > Dendrolimus > Dendrolimus punctatus. Next base: position 16,639,047 of record CM022537.1, read on the forward strand.
AATATTTTAGAAATCTCTCATACTTTTTGAGATTTTCCCAAAAAGCTGAACAGCTATGTTTTTTTTTCACTTTTTTGTTAATAACAATTGTAATATTTATTGGGAGAAAAAATCCAAAAAACTACATTTTCTAGATGCTATTCCAGATCGAATGAGCCATCAACCATATTTTTAAGAGACTGGTAAATGTTATTAGCAGAAAATAAACTTCTCGACTAGACTAGGAGTGGAACACACTGCCGGAGTCTGTTTTCCCGAAACCTTCAACCTGGGTGTCTTCAAGTCTCGTGTGAATAGATACCTTCTAGGTAAGCGTGCTCGATCTTAGACCATATCTCCGCTTAAAACGAGCGAAATAATGGTCAAACGCGAACCTATATGTGATAAATAATAAACACGTAATACAGAAAGATAGTGATGCTTCACGAGTCTGTTGAAAGAATGGATAGATTTAGCAAATGGCAAATATGCAGGCAGTACATTCCAGAGATTCTTAATATAGTTACGAATAAATGAGATTATGGCATACAAAGACAGATAGATAGACAACAATTTAAGGATTCAATTTTGGCTAGTAAAGTATGGGTATTATTCTAGTTGTTGAGATAAAATTGTGTAAGCTGCATCAACTGTTTCTGTATAGTCTATTGCTGGTTTGTCTTTGGCTACCAGCCACGTGCTGCCGGTTTTACCATTTTTATATGTTTCCAACAGCCCTTTAGACGCCGATTCTTTGCTGAAATAGAAAGTTTCCAAAAATTACAATTTTGTATCTAAAAAGTTTTAAGTAGCGACTTGAAGACTAATGTTTTGCTATAAAATTTTATTTTCGACAATTTGATTGATTAAAAATGTTTGTCGGTCATTGATTGTTTTCAAGGAATAAGGTTAGTGAAATGTTTTTTTTTCAGTTTTTAGACCTGACATTCATTTTAATATTCCTAAAATAAAGAAAGACTTAAATAACTGCTTATGTACTTTGTGGCAGATAATTTACAAACTGTTTTCGAATCTTGTATAGAAATAAAATGTCATTGAATTTCGATTTTATCAACAACAATATAAAACTCACGTCTGCGAAGGGAATAATTCTCTTATTTGTTCCATTTGATTATTCACATCTTCGTCAAAACTTCGCATGTTTTGAAGGATACCCGTATCGGTCACACCGAAGCACACTGTTACAATTCGAACCCCCGTCTTTGCAGCATACGCCGGTTTTTGAAACATAAACACTTTTTACTCCATACTCCACTCCATCCATTACATCACACTCCACGGAATATTTTTACGGAGTTCATCAAACAAAAGAGTTCTGAGACATATACAAATCTATTTACTTTTATATCCTGTACAGGTAACATACCTGTACTATACATAAAACGATCTATGTCTCTGTATGAAATGTTAAACGTCAGTAAATGAAATGTCAAAATTGACCACTAAACATAGATAAACAGAAAATTCAAGTGATAGTACAACGGGCGGTCTTGTTGGAGGAACAATGGCACATCACTAGAGCTTGTCTACTGATAGACTTAGGTTTGTCTATTGTTAAGCTTCCTGTTCCGTCAATAATGTGTTCTCGTAATGGTTCTCTGCTAACATGTAATGTGTGGGATATGTGTATTAAATAAATCCATTTGAAAAGTACTCCGCTCATCTTAATTTCCTCTGGCCGTCCTTGCCAACCTCGACAGGTCTTATCGCTAGAAAGTGATCTCTCCCAGGCAACCCTTCGCAGGTCATTAATGGATCTTTAATACACGTGGTACACCACATGACGGTGGTGCAGTTTATAAATGATAATAAAAGATAAGTGTACACAAAACATATAAGTACAAAAAGAATAGGCCTTTTATTTAAATATACAATCGATTTTCATTGAAAAAAAGCTTAATTCTTAAAACCTACCCATATGTACCCATTTCATAAATTGCTTTCTATTATAGTAATACAATATTAAAAAGATTCAATGAAAAGAATGTATATATTCTTGTGTATACACATAGGTATACATCACATTATTACATCACATTATTCGATCTAAATAATGTAATTTAAATATTTAAAATGAACCGCATTGCACGAATGAACAGACTATAAATTCTCGTTGTAGTGTTCCTTTTAGAAATGATAAAAATAACAATTCAACAGACGGTCACATTGCTATTATAATAGCCATTTCTAGACAACTTTTTTATTTTATTCGTAAAATATAATACATGTATATTTATATATAGCTAAACACTAAATCAAATGCGATAATATTGTTACGAGTCGCGAGACTCGAATTAAAATGCCGTTAGAAATACTATAGAGCTTATTAGAACTATACAAATACGTATAACCCAGGTACAAATATAACCGAACGCGACAAGTCCAAACGTAATGCAGAAGGGTGTTTCCCGATTGTAGTACACACGTCTCGCTTCCCTCGTGGTTATCGCTCGACTATTTCGTCCCTCCCTCGGGCTATTTGCTTTATACTGTTTTACAGATGCAAAATGTCCGCGTGGACTGTATTTCCTAGAATTAGTTTGTACTTTAAATCCGTAACACCTGGCTAATGACTGCCATAAAAGATCACAATACAACAATGCGTAGTTTTCTAATCACGAAGTAAACAAACGAAGTCCAAATGCCGAAAGATAATAAAATGTGTTTTTACAGGTATGCGGGTGGGTATGAATTTGTTTATGTCGGAGTCTAGATCGTAACAATGTTGTAGATAGAATACCAAAATTTAGTACTATACGCAGGTCTGGATTCACTAATGATCCATAATGATGATGACTAGGATTCTGATAAAATTACTTAAAACAAAAGAATAATTACACTTACTCCAATACAATTGCTGAACTGTAAAATGGCGCTCTTAGTGCCCAAATACACAAAGAATGCTGGACTAACTTGGCAAAGTCCACCAATTGAAGAAACATTTATGATAGTACCTCCTTTGCCGCCTCGATCTATACGCATTAATTCTAGGGATTTTATCGTGGCGTTGACTACCGCAAGCTGCAAATATTTAATAATATAATCGTTATTCCGTATATAATGAAGTATTTCGTGTTGGTGATAAATGTGAACTGTTTAGGTTTTACACCAAGCCAAGATCTGATAAGTGGATCCCAGGAAAATCGAGACCAACTCTAGTTGAAGAGCGGCGAGCGCCTACACTAGAACAATGTTTACAGGCGCTTAATATATTATTGCTAAAGCTATTCAATCAACTAAAAGTAGAAATATTTTTCAAAACAAAACAGGGGAATTTCATGCGTGGTTGTCAGGCTACACTGTCATGTACATTACATAGTATACTATTCTCTCTCTGACTATATTAATGTGTGTATATGTCTATCTCCCTCACCAAACACCGAGTACGCGCGAACTATTTAACTTGTATTTATGTGATTGTCTGAAGTGCTAGCAGACATAAATGTTCTACGTGCTATGTAAGTTAAGTATTCACATTTATTACTGTTTAAATATACAACAACGGCCGCTTAAAGTTAAACTATTTGCTAATCAGCGGCTATTATTCGGATGCCCGGAAACGTTCCTAAAGTATTCTTTGGAAATTCGGGCACATAATATATTAGAGCCGCGTCAATCAATCAACTTTAAACCAAAAAGTGTCAAGTAAAACAGTAAAACACAGAAAATAACAACAAAATTGCAAAATGCGCCGACTTCAAGATGTCGTAGAAAATGTTTTGCTTTTCGTTTGAAGTCGTTTTTGTTTTTGATAAGAAATAACATGTTAATAACTTCTTTTAGACTTTTTATTTATCCTGGCTTTGATATTATAATTCCTAACAATATAAGTAAAATACTGAGCTTGTGTCATCGATTGCTGTTTGATTGATTGTCTCGAGTTCAAATCTCTGTGGTGCCCATGCTGCGCACTCGACTAGCGTATGAAACGTCGTGTCTTGTGCGCCACACTGGCGACATTGAGGTGAAGGCAGGCAGCCCGAAATCTGATGCAGATACTTATCCAAGCACCCGTGCCCGGTAAGTATCTGCGTCATTCTGAAGGTCAGGGTCCCGCGTTTTAGCGAGAGCCATCGCAACAGCTGCGGTCGCCCCGCTTCCTCCGTCTCAATAGCATCCACAAGATTTTCCAACTCTACCGACCAAGACTGGATCATAGACGCGGTTTCCCGCGTCCTAATCGCCTGAAGCTTGGCTTGGCAGTAAACCACGCCACGGGCAAGGGCATCCTGTCGGAAGTACAGAACTTTGGCAAGTACATCCGCCTGGAGAGGCCAGGGCGGAGCGCCTACCAAGACTGTCTATGCCGTCCACGACACTGTACGGTATCCACGGATGGCCCTCACCGCAGGTACTCGTTGTGCGCAGCACAACAGTGTCCTATTGTGGCGGTGAAGTTCAACGGACCATACGGGTGCACCGTAGAGGGCCATACCCCTAAGGATGCCCAAGTAGTTTCCCAGTCCCCCCCCCCCCCGGTCCCCCACATTGCCGCGTGCCTGCGGACCAAACTCGTTGTTTGGGAACTGGCTGCTCAAAATGCGCTTTAAACAGCCATTTCCCGTCAGTCACCACGGAAGATGCGCCAGCGTCTTCTGACTGTGTTCACTTCATTAGGGCCGGGGGCAATGTTCCCTTACACAGAGTAGCATCACGGAAGCGACGTTGTTGTAGTGACAAGCGGTGCCGTACACAGAGTGAATTTTTGAAGTAGGTCTTCAGGGCCAAGTCCTAACCTATACGAAATAGCGAAAAACATCCGCAGCCTTGACGAAAACTAAAACAAATAAACCCTTTCTCCCAGTTTACCGTTTGACATTCCTTCACTGGAATTGATCCTTACCAGATACCCTATAATTTTGTTTCGTAACACAGAACGTATTTATTTTTTCAAAATCAGCCGAGTCGATTCCTGGCAAGGGTTTTACAAAAATCTAATTTTAATTTTCGTAAAAATCGACCTTGACACTCGTTTGAGTTTGTCGCTAAGTCATAACTTAGGGTTCGGATTTGAAGGCTCACTTGAGAACTTCATTCTGTACATACGAGCAAGGATTCCATATTTGCGCCGCTTAAATATTTTAACTGTTTTTACCGCCGAACTGGGTAATCTGATCTGTTCTAGATTAAATTAACATTGTTTCAAGATTTACCCTCCATGCGCAGCCATTAATATGTCCTGTTGGTGACGTTTATTGGCGTGACATAATTAAATTGTTGCCAAGAACATAACTAGATGGCACTAGTGTGTTCTTACATCGCGATATGATTTAAATTCTGATAATACTAATATATTTCTGAATTTGTCATTTGCTTTAACGTAGAGAACGTGATGACAGAAGACTAAAAATAATTTTTAAAAAGGCAGCAATTATCTCGTCTTGTTATCGAGGGTACGCTGTCCTAGAGGTAGAGGCTAATATTAATTGAGAGTAAAGGTGGGCGATTATACTTATTTAAAGTTAGTTACATAATTGAATTACTAATCTTGATAATCGATTATGAAATTAGTTACTAATTTGTTTTCATAATCGAATGATGTTACTAATATTAGTACTACTAATGAAATCGTTGAAGAAAGTCGAGCGAGACGTAATGTTGGTTTTAGTATTACTAACTAAAATGTCTCACCTTTTTTCAACGATTTGATTAGTAGAACTAATATGAGTTGTAATAATATAATTCAATACTATTAGTAACATTCAAACTACAGTGAGTCGTTCTTTGCGTCGTCTCGTTTTCGGTGGCACAAGTGGCTAGCGTAATTGTTTTTGGTGGAGTTTTATAACGGTAAGTTTGCATGTATGTATGTGTATGAAATGGTCTCGAACACTTACCTATTTACATAAATAAAAGTAAAACTACTTTAATCGGATTTCGGAAAAACCTAATATATAAATACGCCATAAAAAGTAGTTTTATTTATTTATGTTTAAGTATGCTTGCTATATCTATACAACTATATTTAATTGAAGTGTCTGTACTTTCATATTAACAGCTTTTCGTTAAGTGCATATTATGAGTATTTACGGTACGTACAACGAAAAACCATGTTTTAAATTTTTTGTTATTGTTTGTTCCGTATAGTTCTCAGAAACGGGACGGGCTTTTGACGGGACTTTTACTCAACTGGTGTAACTCGTGCGCGATAAGTTAGGACCTAAGCGCTGTGACGTCAACAAGCTTGAGCCCCACACTTGACCTCCACTATTTTTGTTGTGTCTGTAGTTCTTCTCAAGAACAGCGGAACGTTATATTAATGATTATAAAATTATTATTATGATTTATATTTGCGGTACGGTACGGGATCGTCCCATCCGACCAACGCGTCTCGTTCGCTCGTTTAGCGTTGTTAACTCTGAACAAGCAAGAGGCGACACAAGTACTCACAACTAAATTAGTAACTACTTATCTGTCATAATCGAGATATATCGAATATCTTCATAATCAAATGATTTCATTAGTATAGGGATGGTGATAGTTTTCGAATAAGATCGAATTTTAATCGGTTCATAAAAAAGAGGTCTCTAAGATCGATTTCTAAAAAAATTATTGTTTTTCCAGTCTTCATTGACAATGTAAATATAAATTTATTTTATGGAAAACAAGAAAGATACCATAACAAACGATCTCTTATTAGTGAAATCAGGATTTTTAGTTCAGGGAAATCGATAATTACAATTATTTTTAAACCATATCAAAGAAATTTATTTATTTTCTAAATGTATTTGTTACATTAATAATTTTAATAGAAAAACAGACTTCAATTTGTAACAAAAACTACTGAATAGATCTTGATGAAATTTAAATGGAACCATATGGGAAGCACCAGCTTTGAAATGAAAGAATTTTGCAAATTTTCAAGTCAACTTTTGCTAATTCAAATGTTTAGTTACTTTAGTTTTATAATATGTACATCATCCAAATATAACTTTTTATTTGACATCTTACGATATATGCATGATGAGACCTATCATCATCAGCCAAATTCAGTCCACTGCTGGACGTAGGCCTCCCCAAGTACGCGCCACATATGTCCTGTCTGTGTGGCTCCTGTCTTCCTCATCCAGCCCCTGCCGGCGATCTTGCGCAGGTCGTCAGTCCACCGGGCTGGCGGGCGTTCTACGCTACGTTTGCCGAGACGTGGTTTCCACTCCAGGACTCGTTTGCTCCATCGGCCGTCGGTCCTGCGGTAGACGTGACCGGCCCACTACCACTTCAACTTGCTAATTTTGCGAGCTATGTCGGTTACCTTCGTTCTCTTACGGATGTCCTCATTTCTGATTTTATGCATAAGAGAAACACCTAACATAACTCGCTCCATAGCCCGTTGAGCGACTTTGAATTTGTGGACCAGTCCCGCTGTCAGTGTCCATGTCTCGGCACCGTAGGTCATGATAGGTAGGACGCACTGTGACCTATTATAGGGAGTATATTTAGCAGGAGCATTGTTTAGATTTAAGACGGATGTATATGATGTATCTCTTGTTGATGGTCCATAATAAATAAATAAACATGGAGTGACGTGACGAGAGATCAAATTTTGCTGAAAATAGAAATCTTTTACGGAATAATTCTAATTACTTACGTAATTAACTTCAATCTCTTTCCTCACAGCTTGTGGAGTACTTTCATCTGCCAAACCGGCGTTATTAATCACAACATCTATATAACCATTGCCTTTAATTACTGTATCGAAGGCTTCGAAAAGTTGATCCTCTTTGGAGACGTCGCATTTTAGAAATCTCACTTTAACTGTACCATATTCCACTTGTAATTCTTCTTCTAATGCTTTGCCTGCAGCTTCATCAACGTCCAAAAATGCTATAAACTAAAACGTAACTGTACATAAATTATATGCAACAACTAGAAAACGCGCGATGATTTGGATTTTTTTAAAGTCATTAAACATTAGATAGATAGATAACACATTGCACACCAAAATATAGAATTACAGAAACAGACCATAATATTTACAATATTTTCTAGGCAATACAATAGGCGGCCTTATCGCTCAAAGCGATCTCTTCCAGGCAACCTAAATGAGAAAAAATTGAATCAGGCGAAATAGGTGGTGCAGAAAAATGGCAATAGAAACATAAATATTCATAACTAATATTATATATATATATATATATATATATATATATATATATATATATATATATATACAATAATACACAAGTTATTATAATAAAAGTATTAGCATAGTTATATTCTGTTAATCAGACATAGCTATTTGTGGACAAATAGTGCTTTCTGAGCAAATTTCTAAATATTGGTAAAGATTTGGCCTCTCTGACAGTAAGAGGCAGCATATTCCAAAGTTTGACAGCCTGCACGTAAAAGAAGAAGCTTCATGTCAGAAGATACCCTGAGCAATATGAAGACATCATAAGCTCACGAAGATGTGACTTATTAAAATTTAATAAAAGGTGCACAACAACACTGTTTGCACGTAGCATATTTATGATGTCCATAAAAATATGTAACAAATTACCATTAGACATAAAAACATGCCACGAATTTGAGACATATAAATATAAGCTATTTACATATTTAACGGACAAGACATATTGTTCGATACAGGAATTCTTAGACAATGGCAATAAATGATTAAAATATTAGATGAAGAATGATTAAAATATATACCATATATATATATATATATATATATATATATATATTTCTGACTAGTATAATAAATGCACTGACATCATAATATTTAACAAGCGTATCAATGTTAGTTTTTTTTTGACATTTAATTTTTATTTTTTTTATCTATGATAAGTATATTATTTTCAAACAATGTAAAGGTGGTCTGGAAGATATCGCCGGCGGCGATAAGACCTCCTATTGTATATACATATATGTAACTTATATATATGCAATAAAGAACATTCATTCATTCATTCAGAATTACCATAACCAAAACATTTTTTTTTTCAAGATCTGACATGATATATTCATTGATAATTTTCTAAACCTATTACATGTATGACGACCACCCACAGTCTTTACTTTTTTCGTAATAGATTGGTTGGGCGTTCATCCCCACTTCACTAAAGTTTAATAAAGTGTTATCTATTTATCTATCCTTGAGCCGCTTCGCTCTTTTACGCGACGATCGTCTTGAACGTTTCTCATGGGAATTTGGTATGAGCGCCCTGCCGTGGTTTTCCTTCAGCGCATTACAACATGGGGTTTTTTTAAAAAGGGTGTCATAAAATTTCTTCGAGGCTGGCAGCGCGTTGGTTACATTTCTGGTGTTGCAAAAGTTCATAGGCAATGGGTAACCGCTTTCCATCAGATGGCTCGTCTACTTGTTTGCTGCACGCCAGCTATAAAAAAAAATACAATTTCTTTTATATATATCCGATAATTTCTCACAAAACTTGATTGTGTATGCACAAACGGACGGCCAGCCAAACATTAGGTAAGCTAACTTTAACTAAGCTATCGTAGGACCTTTAAAAAAGACAAAAAATGAATACATAGCACGCATGAACAACATTGTACAATTTGGAGTAAAAGTAGCTACTTTACTTTTTTTGAAGGTTAAAAATTAATTTACATTCTTATCTGATAATATAACACGCAGTATCGCGGAAAAGATAAAGAGGCTTATATTCGAAATTTTAATATTTAAAATATTACTAAGGTATTCAGTTTCCTATGTATTCAAACGAAGAAATTATATTTTTTCTTCGTTATTATCATTTCTAAAACGTATGGACATAAACTTGAGAGAAATAAGTCCAACAATAGACATTAATTTATTTTGTAGTCACTTTAATTTCTATTCTTAAAAAAGCTGTTTATCTCGACAATTTTATTGGCGTTAATCCTGATTTACAATTGCATAATTCAAGAAGCCATTTAGGTCCATTATTAACATTTGGACAACCATTCACGTAATCCACAAATTATCTATACTAATATTTATTGTGAGTTTGTGAGTTAGTTTGCTTGAATAAAGTAATCTCATGAACTACTGAACGGGTTTTTTAAATTGTTGCACCATTACAAAGCTACAATACATTAATTCTGCGTGACATAGAATATATTTGATAGTATATTTTTTTAATGTTTGTCGCCCAGCGAAGTGAGCACGGGTCATAGGAAAAATTTAAAGAATTTCTGTCCAAATAATGATAGCTTCTAATCTAAACTAATAAAAATGTAAATCAGGCTTTAGAAGAAGAATTATGTCAGAATAAAAATAATAGAAATACCTTAACGCCTTCTCTAAGGCAATCTCTCACGACAGTAGCACCGATTCCATTTGCAGCTCCAGTTATGAAAACAATTTTTCCATCTAAATTGTACATGTTATTTAAGCGGATATCACTTTACTTATGTCAGTAACGTAATTCAATTCACCTATAACATAAAAAATTGTAGCCTTGACTAAACAACACTACAAGAAATTAAGCTGCATTTACATGTTCATCATTATGATCGGTACGATTATCGTCTGTTTCCATGAAATTGTATCTTAATTTAAGGTCTAAGCAACCAACATCTTTAGTTTTTGCAGACAATTAGTGAAAAATCTCATCCAAACTGTCGCAACATTTAATGCAACGATAATCAGGGCCTAATTCTGCAATTACTATCTGTCAAATTCACCGAACACTATCGTCTTAAGAGTAGGTTTTGCTAATTTGATTCCGTGGTATGTGTTTGAACATTTTTGGCACTACAGCAATGAAATTGTACTTTAAATATCTTCGGAACGGTAACTCACTTGATATAGCAGAATTGGAACCCAAATTGCGACGCGATTGCGAATGTTCGGATTCCTTAAAATGAATCTGATTTGGCATGGTTTTAGTGGGTATTGGTTGTTTCCCGTGCAACTTCTCGGAGTCTCCACACAAGCTGATCGATTATGTTTGGATTGCCTTTAATGGAATGCCTCTCCATATGAGATAACGGTCTAATCCCTTGCAAAGGACCCAGTATTGTGCGTAAACAGCATTTCCCCTGCCTTAAAAAAAAAGGACGCAATAGGCTCTACAGGTGTGCACCGCTCAGGCAGAGTAGCGACGATACCTCGTCACCGCTACCGGACAAACCCTCTCACTTGCTGTGATGCGAGCCATGTTCGGGAACAAACCCAGATGGAACGCCGTCTCCTCCTTTTGCGACCGCGTAATGTTCGCCAAAGAGGAGGGGGACTGGTGGGAGGGAATGGAGGTACGCTGAGTTACACGCGCAAGTCAGCTCTCCTTCCGTTGGGCGCGTAACAAACCGCCCCATTAGTAAAGAGCATAAAGAGACCGGGGGATAAAATTTAGTTCCCCCGCTGTAGATGTGATCCTAACTCAACCAACTCCGCCTGTCAGATCACATGGAGTTGGTCCCCTCTTTCCTGTAGAACTGGCATAATGAATTTAATGTGGATGCCCAATCATGATGTAACAATAGCACTTCATACGTGAGATTAGCATCTGGCCATTCCCACATAGTGGCCGCGACAAAATTCTTGTACAAACTCTACTGTTGCGATTGTTTTGACGAACACAACTTTGAAACGAAAATTTTATTGAATGGTATTATGAGTCCTACTGGTATAAGATGTGCTAGCAGGTGCAAGATATTGTATAGGTTATTGTATCTCATTGACACTTATCAGATTTTTAATATTATTCTGCATATGTGGCATGTTAACTCTTTGTAGCCACTAAAATGACACAGATTTGGTCGCCTCGTCACAATTAAGTAATTAGATTTGCGTGATCCTATTGTCATAGCCTTGTGTAAGGGCGTTAATTTGAAATAATAATTTACTCAATAATACGCAAAATAGTTTGGATCGGCTAAATGATGAAAATGTAGACGCGGCACTATGTGGATTTATGTTTATACCATAATCAGTCTTAAAGTTGTTATTAGACAATTTTCGTTGTTTGCGGGCGATTGTCCAACGCACGTCATTGGTCTGAATTAGGTTTTCGTTTAAACTTATTAATTACCGCTTATTATTGCCATCAATAAAGGATTTGAAACGAAAAGATTATAATTATTCTTTTAAGAAAACCTGTTTACGGCGAATGACGCGCGCGTTTAGATGTGAAGAATCATTCTTTTAACAAATATTATTTATGAATACATTTTTACATGTGTAGTAGATGTAGTACATCACTATTAGATAAAAACAACATATGACCCCATGGTGCAAGAGTCTCAATATTGAAAGTCACAAATATCCATTGCTAATGGATGTCTATTAATATTTAGACCTGTCCTTTTGTATGGCAGTGAAGCGTGGCCTGTACTTGAGCGACCCCAGCAAGAACTGCGTGTCACGGAGATGAATATGCTGCGATGGATGAATGGAGTGACGCGGAAAGATCGTCCCGGACAAACTGCAAGTATGTCGTCTACGCTGGTACGACCACGTTTTACGGAGGCCGGCTAATTATGTGGGGAACAAATCTAGCCATGCCGCCTCCCCAGTCCCGGTTCAAGGGAAAGGCCCAAGACATTTTGGCTTGCCATTGTGAAAGAAGACATGCGTGCCAATGATCTCAAAACCGGGGTACCACAACACCGCGCGAAGTGGAATAGAAAAAGTAATTAAGCTAGCACTTTTTTCATTTAGAAATAAACATTCATAACATGTAAAACTTGTTAATTGTATATAGTAACTATATGTATTGTCTTCAATCCTTTATATATCATATTCGAGATTTATGTGGCTGGAGTTTGTTGTTCTTGACACAATAGTCTAGCAAATCTTCTCTAGATAAAAGTCGAGGCTCTTTGCTATGACCCTGTGCATAGAACCAACTGTGATGTCATATAGAAATAATCGCTTGAGCAAGATTTTAGGTTTTCGTTCTCATTCTTCTCAAGGGCATTGTTATCGTATATATATTTCGCTTTGGAGATGCGAGTTATTTTATTTTTGCGTCATATGAATTTTAAATATTCATTGGCTTGGATAAAAATGTAAAAAAAATCGAATGCTTTTGAGATGTAAAAATAACTTTGTTGTTTCGTTCTGTATCATTGCGTTCGTATGAGTTCTTGCTATACGCGAAAATATTATAAAGAAAAAGTGCTTTAAACGCCGGAAATGTACGTTTTTAATAATCCTGCATTTCAATAAAATAACGTCACAACTAGGCCCCGGCGAGATTCGAACTCACGATCTCCTGTTTACTAGACAGGCGCTTTAACCAACTAAGCCACGGCGCCATTGCTTCCCTTTGTCTAAATTCCAATATAGTTGTAGCGACTTATGACAGAATTCAATTCAAAAATATCTGTATTATAAATAAAAAAATCAATGTTTGTATGTTTGTCTTCGATGCGCTCCTAAGCCATTGATCAGATTGTAATTAAACTTTGCTACAGTGTTCTGAGGACGTTCAAAAGGATTTTTGGGCCAAACATTAATATTCAAGATTGTTCTGTTTGTATGTATGTGACTGAACTCTTCCTAAGCAATTGGACGAAATGATTTAGATTCTCAATTGAACCCGGTAGATGGCGCTACTGAACTAAAAAAAGGAACTGATTTTGATGTACTTTTTTTGTTTGTTCAAATGGCTTCGAGAACGGTTTAGATTAGCAATTGGTCCCGGTTGTTGTCGCTGCAACCGCGGTCTAAATTAATTTTTTTTTGCATAATGCGGTACTTCATATTATTGGGAATTTCGCAGTATTTTTCTCTATAAAGTAGTCAGGGTGCACAAAAATCGCCTTATTCAAATACAATTCGCTAGTGATCTAACGAAAACAAAGTTCAAATCCTAGTATGCATTTAAAAGATGGACAAACACGCACTTTGCTAACTTTATTTTATTACAAAACAATTTTTTTTATCTAGTCAAGACGTGGTAAATGTAAATAAGCTAATATATAGTATAGTATTAAAATTGTTATTCAACATATATTTGTTTGAGGATTGGGACTTAGAATAAAATTGTTACATATTTTTAATGTTTTGCTATTTATTATTTTTAGAACGGCAGCACTTAAGTGTTCTAAATGTACATAGACGATGGTGACGCTTTCCATCAGGAGGGCTGTAAGCCTATTTGCTTAACTCGTGCAATAAAAACAATATTATAACAAGAACAAAAATGATTTAATGCAAATTATAAGTTTAGTCAAATACACCGATGCCTAGGATGTCGAAAGCTTTCTGGACATGTCCGGTAATGTCCTGGACTGGCCTGTTAGTGGTCGATAGCCATGTACTGCCACTTTCGCCAATTTTGTATGCATCCACTAGACCTTGAGCAGCGTTTTCTCTTCTGTAAAAAGAAATTATAACATGAACATTTATCACACCAATGCACAGATTGAAAGAAATGAAAATTGGGTGCTGCTGGGGAGGGAGTTTCTTGTCGCTTCTTCTCCTTAACAGCAATAACACGTTACGAAGCCATGTACATAGAATAGGAAGTAAAATTTAAATTATATTTATGATATTCCAAAAGTGTTCTCCAATTGAACTTATTTTGAATTTTTATCCGTGCAGGAACAGAGAAAGAATACAATTTCCTGCGGCCCGGCGGCCTGTCGTAAGAGGCGACAAAACAACCCACAGCCAGGTGGTAGGGCATTCCCGACTGGATGGCTACCACCCCTGGTCTAGAGTATGTCGCCATAACAACCTTGTGTTGTGTTCCGGCATTAGTGACCAGGTTCCAGGCTCCCTAAAGAGAGCAGCAGCGCATTCGTAACACCTGTTGTGTTGCAAATGTCCATAGGCGATGGTAACCGCTGTCCATCAAGTGGGCCGTCTGCCTGTCTGCTGATCTCCCGCAATAAAATAAAAAAATGTTTTTTTTTAAGTGGGCCTTCATGGTCAAGTTTTATAGTTTAAGATATAGTGAATAATACTTAGACTTTGATGAAAACCAAAAGCGTTAGTTTAAATATGATATTGATTTCATATGATTTTTAACCGACTTCCAAAAGGTTCTTAATTTATCGGTATATTTTTATAAAACCAGTTACCCTACTCAGGAATCGAATCTGTTTGATATAGAAAAAAAAGTTACAAGGTGTCTTTGGGATACCTGCTTGGAACGAAGTTCCTTTCGCTATATATAAATATGTATTAAAATGTAGTACAAAATGTCATTCAACATAGATAAACAAATATTATCAAAATACAGTAAATATTGTAAAATCTCGAAAATCGAATGCTCGAAAAAATAGACAAAATAAAAAAAATGAAAAAAATTCTATATGAAATACATAGATGGCATAAAAACCACACAAAACATTGTATAACTTTATAGGTACTTCTGTTAATATTTTGTTATTGTTGTACATACACAAATTTTTCCTGTTTATTCTAGTTAGTTGACTAGACAATGTTATACATACAATATAATACGTCATTTGCCAAGACAGAGATTTTCTTTTTCTCGTCTCTTTTAATCTTTTAATAACTACTTTAGGGTTATAAATGGGGGAGTCATTTTACTTATTTTCTTTTGTTTTCTTTTCAAAAATCTTATCTACTAATACAAGTTTCTAAATATTAGTATTATAATATAAATTGCATACTATTGAATACAATGTAAGAAAACTTAAGTTATTTGTATAGTATAGTCCCTCAAGACTATAAGTAGAATACTGAGCCTAGATCACCGTCTTCTATGGGTAAGGTGCCCAGAAGGCTGGCTACGTTTCCTCGCTGGATCGCCATACTGATCCGTTGGCCGAGGTAGGCACCAGCCCTCTGATCACCTGAAGAGTCGATGAGTCGTTTCGATAAATTTTTGTAGAGGCTCATGGCCTCAGGACCCCACGGTCCAAGCGTCTCGACAGCAAACGGCACAAACACTGTACTCAATACAAGTTTCTTAAGTACTAATATTAACATTTGACATATATATCTATTTTGTTTATCTGTTTTATATATGTTACGTTTCTAAAATTCTACTACGTCTATATTTATTACTTCGTTCTACATGCTAATCTATTTAATACATTTATTTTACTTTTATTAGCAGCATCTCTACTCTTACGAACTATCCTTGTCTTCCAGTCAAAGTTACAGATCTGTATGTACTTACGGCTGAAAAGGAAATTTCTTCATTTCTTCAGGTAAAGAAGCCTCGATAGTTTCGTCAAAACACCCCAAGTTGCTGAGATATAATAACGCTGTATCAGTTGCTCCGAAACACATTGTTAAAACCCTGACGCCAGTTCTGGAGTAGTAGCCGTCTACCTAAAAGAAATATTCAAAATGAAAACGATGAACCAAAATAATTTAAAGGTTTTAAGGATGGCCAAATAGCCTGTGGAAAAATAGACATATGTACGAGAAAAGATTCTTCAGATTTCTTTTAAATAAAAAGAAATCAGATCATTGAATGGAGAATCATTATTTAACAAGTTAAGGTCTCCCTTTGAAAAGTTGATGTCTCAAATAGCACAATATTTTTGGATATCTGCTACTTCTTAGCGCGTTCTTAATGGCCTTGATATAAACTGATTATAATGAAATATAAATATGATATTGCTCTATGTATATATATTATGTACTTTCGATAACATGGAGTTTATTTAATAATTATATTTTAATTTATTCTGGAAATGGGATAGTGTGTTTAGAATAATGTTCCAAAATTTTACGCGAACACAAATTGTAGAAATTCAAAATACAAGTCAATAAAATAGGATTAATTTCATTCTGGTTTCTGTTAGGCAGAAATTAATATTGAATATATTAATTTCTGCCTAAAAGAAACCAGTCAACCCATTAATGTAACAATAATAGAATTGCTACATCAATGAATCAACCTCATTACAATTGTGAAGTTTCTATAATTATAGTAGAAACTATAACCATTTCTACTATAATTATAGAAACTTCACTGCCCATAGTTGTTTGGAATAGTTTCTTGCAGTAGACTGCAGTTTTGTTGTTTTAATCTTCTTATTTCCTTACGTGCATGCTACTTATAGACCAAGTACTAAACGTTAACGATTTTTGGCGTGACCAGTGATCAATCCACAAAGGCTAAGTTCCACTTCTGACTCACAATGCCCAGAAAGATTCTTCAGGTGTTCCACATAGTGAACATAATGACATCATAACTTTTGATCGATCACGCAGCGCTCACAACAATCCATGTCAAAAGGTGTGTCGAATAGTCTGTTTCGACTAGAGTTTATAATTGTAGCACCCGTAATCAAGTGGAACCGTGGTTCTTGACAATGGAACATAGCAAAAATAGACACATTGCCCGCATTCCACTTTAAGCCCAAACGCATGGTCACGACCGCGATTTTTTCTGATCCACTTGCTTGCGGATATTACAATCATAAACTCAAGTAGATTATGGAGCGTTAATGTCATTAATACACAAATGTCATTGGTTGATGTATGGTTTGTCAACATCTCGCTGAAGATAATTTATGTTCTGTGGTAAATATCCACTACGACTCTACCTCTTGATATGGGTCACGATGACTACTGAAGGAGAACTTGGTGCGTTGTGAGCTGCAAATGGAACGCATGAATTATGTGTTAGTCTGAAAAGAACTTAGTGAAGCCACGACGTAAGCATACACACATTGCTATAGCTTAAATCATACAACAATATAATAATAGAATAACTTACTCCAAGACAGTTGCTAAACTGCAAGACAGCGCTTTTTGTCGCCATGTAAATAGGAAATAATGGTCCCTGGTGCAAAGCAGCTATCGATGATATATTGATGATAGTACCGCCTTTGCCTCCCTTGTCTTTACGCATTAACTCCAAGCCTTTAAGACTGCCGTTTACTAGAGCAGTCTGTGAAATAATGAGACAAGGTTTAATCGTTACGCCTTTACACTCTTTGCAATTACCTAGGTATAATATTTTCTTAAGTTTTCGCGATTTGTATACATAATAAAACTACGTTTTAACGGTATTAAGCGCTGTAATTTATTTGAATTTTTATCCGACGTTCCGGCCCCTTTTCAGTGCCCGTAGTCACGTACGACAAAGATATTATTGTCCACCTAATATTGTTAAAGTTTTATTTAGCCTACCGCCAACTTGTTCATTTTAATTATTTAGTTTTAATTTTGTTTATGGTTATTCTTTACTCTATAGGAGCCTAATCTAATTTACCACCGCTTCACAACATGTTGTGGCTTGAAGAGAAGAAGTGGCGCAAGAAACTCTTCAGCAAACATGCCTAGTTCGATTTTTTTTACATAATATTAAAATGGGTGGAAGGAAAAATAAAATAAATTATCAGTCAAGTTGGTTTGTGTTTCGTTGCACTGAGAAAGAGCTCATGGTATCTAAATAATTAAAACGAACAAGTTGGCGGTAGGCTAAATAAAACTTTTACAATACTCGTTGGACAAATGTCATCTTTGTCGTCCGTGACCACGGCCACTGAAAAGGGGCCGAAATGTCGGATAAACCAAAATTCAAATAAATTACCGCGCTTAAAACCATTTAAACGTAGTTTTATTATTATCTAGGTATGTTTGTATCTTTCTTTTATCAGGTATATAACATCTATCGTTTTAGGCTCCCTTTCTAAATGCATATATAAATTGTAATCACATGGAGCATAAAGTTTTCAAATGGACTATTTATCAACTAAAGTCGGATCTCTTAACCTTATCTCTACATACCCCTAATATTATTTATTTTCAATACAAAGACGAAGAGTAAAGAAAAATAGTCACAGATAAAATAAATTAATGAATATCATAAAAAAATGTGTGTGCAATTCACACGCAGTAGGAGTAAAACTTCAGAGAATATATTCACAGATAATTAATTCTTCTCTGACTTTTCTTCCTCTCTAAATTAATGTAAATATAATTCCTTTAGTCTATATCGATTAACATATTATCGTCTCCTTGTCTTCTTATATATAAAATTGAATGTTTGTCTGTATGTCCTTTATGGAATTGTAAACTATACATTTGATCATGTGATGATTTTAGCGAAGTTGTTGTGCATGAGTCAAAGAAGGTCTCTCAGTTGGTTCACCCGGTAGGTGGCGCTGCTGTCGGCATATCGTTGAAGCTTTGCCGGGTAGGACGACGTCTGCCGGGACAGCTAGTTCAAAATAAACTTTTTTAATTAACATATGCCTACGTGCCCCGCGAAAAGTAATTTATATGCTATTATAGTACTGCACAGTGACCAAAGGTGCGTTAGTGATGAATGTCGTATTTTTCTGCGAAGTTTAAATTTTCCGCCGTCTGAATTGGCCACCCGGGGCATGGACTTCGGCATGACAAACCAGCCCTAATTGTTTTTCATGTCATCCTCGAATTAAATCATCAGCTATTATGGGTAGGTAATTAATATTTTATGGGCTATCTGTTATACAATTTTGATAAATAGTTTGTTATGTAAGTACCAACGTAAAACGTATTAAGCTCTCCCGTATCGCATCTAATAAAGACTTCAATCGGTAATCGGCTTTACGTTGTTGACTGGTGATGTAAAATTTTATTTCGATAAGAAACACACAAACAATGAGTTTGCAATAAAATATTATCAAAATAAATGTTTATCACAAGTTAACTGAGGTAAATGTTTACCACAAGCGCATAAATTATCACGTTATTATTGTAATTATAAATCCTATAAGCCATCATTCACTTAATATAGAATATTACAAAGATAACAAAAAAATACTAATTAACTAACATTTGCCCGCGACTTTGTCCATGTTAGACAGGTAACAAAGATTACAATTATTTCGCTTAATATAAAATCAAAGGTTATTTTCAGCAGGGTAATGGATTTTATGGTATGAAAGTAAAAACACTATTCCCGAAAGTTCCCGTAAAATTACAGGATAAGTAATGTTACTAAAGGCATACACAACTACAATGATTTTACTAAAGATTTTATCGATCAGTAAAATGTTCGCATTGGAATCAATTTTGTTGTTGATCTAGCCTCTTTAAACCTTTTCCAAGAAAATTTCCACAGGATTTTCAGAAAATAAAGTAACGCAAATTTTAATTCCACGAATTTACTATTCATCAGCGATCACATTGACATCGGCTCAGTAGTTTTTATGTGAATCCCGAACAAACAGACATACACTAAAAAAAATAAGAAAGAAAAGACAATACGTTTACAATTTTATAATATTATAGATTTATGGTCTTATTCATAGAGTGAGAGTTAGTTTAAACCTTTCTTTAAGAACCATAAAGAAGCGTTCAAGTTTACTCTAACGTTCTACCCATTATAAACCCTATGATGTAGATATATTTTTTTATACCTGGAGCAGCCAGATGGCCGGCCCACCTATTGGAAATCGGTTACCGTCACCTATGAACGTTTACAACACCAGAGATGACACCAACGTGCCTCAAAGAAACTTTATGTATAAGTTTTATAATAAAAAATCTTACCACATTGACGTCGATTTGTTTCTTATAGGTTCTATAACTATCATTCATTATACCAGCATTATTGATGACCACATCTAAGCCATATTTCTTATGAATTTCATCGAAGTATCCAAGAAACTGTTCTTCATTAGTTACGTCACATTTGTAAAACTTCACTTTGTCGTTACCATATTTAGCATTTAATTCATTTTGAAGTGCTACGCCTGGTTCTTCAGCTATGTCAAGAATCGCTACGTGCTGTAATATAAAAATAGTTAATAAAATCTATATCGGAGTGACAATTATTTATTCCAGCCATTTGCTGTTCAGACGCTTAGATGTGTCTCAAGACAATAAAGCCTGAAGAAATTTCAAAGTTCCTGGTCCACTCACTAGGAGATAAAAAGATACGGCGTACTAAGAAAGCAACCTTGCTAGGCTTCTTGGCACTATATTCGATGGTTTTATGTACGATATTTCATAGGTCCAATACCAAATTGTTTTTTTTGTGTATGGTATCATAATTTATAGAACTGGATAAATTATTTCAATTTCAACCTTGAAATATTTGGTATCTAAATAAATTACAATAAGTTCAGTTGCCCAAGACCTTTGTGTCTATTATATGTTTGTTTGTATTATATAAGATGGACTTGAATCTTGACAGATCATGCGCTACTTAGACACTCTATGCAATTATAAAGTGCACATTATAGTAAAGAAAAATATCTTGCTTGCATATGGTACGTAACTACCGTAGCTTTTTTGAGAAGTTGCCCGTTTTTCTGTTTTACATAGTTTGTTAAATGGATATGTAATATGTCTGGCTGCAGTTTCTGGGCTATCTGCAGCATGTCAGTTAATACAAATCAGCTATGATTCTTTATTTTTAACTGTAAATACTTAGGTCGATCGACTTGGTGCCATCTTATCCTCCGCCAAGTCTATTCCATGTTTTAGAAACAGACAGCAGACGCAAACATTAATTAGTTTCATGATTACATTGAATTTAGTTTAATGTAATTATTTATTTGCCTTACAGAACTGGCAACGGTCAATCTACTAATTTTACTTCAAAGTCTTTAGTAGAATGTACCATAGCGCTACCAAACACACAAAAAAGGTTCTACTTAAATCACGAGAGAGAAATATTTAGAATATTAGTTATATTATTAGTTTTATTTATTAATAGAATGACAGTAATGACTGAATTCAAATCTACCTTTGTTCCTTCCTCAACAATGATCTTAACAACAGCAGCACCTATACTGGTAGCAGCACCTGTGATGAGAACAACCTTGTCTTTCCACTCGTAAGCCATTTTGCTGACAAGTTCGCTTCACAATACGATTATTTAAATTTTGATTATGCTTTGCAAGCGATATATATATACTTGGGCGATTAACTTATTAAAAGTGGGTTCTTACTTTATCAGTAATCGTGGGGGGGAGTTAATCAATATAAATAACCTGCTATATAGTTTTAAAAACATAATTATTGGCGTGGTAGACGCATGCTGGAATTGCTGGCCTGATAACAATTTCTAGGGTCAGTTTTATCAGTCTCACAGAATATTGGGATTAAACGCCTTAAGCCTTGATGACCCATTGCATGCACCTCCTATTCCATCGTCCCTATCCCTTCACCTTATTCCATGGTTCTATTCCATACCGCCATTTATGTCTCATGAAAGTTCGAAAAATGTTTTTTCAAACTCAAAGTCAAAGTTATTTGTTTGAAACATGGACATTTTTGCAGATATTATGCTAAGTTGTAACAGTTAAATGTTTTGCCTTTGACAGGCGTATGCCTAAAAAAAATTTATTTTGGAATTTTGGTTACAAGCTATTTGTAGTCCTTATAGACTTAATATACATATTATGGTTATATTATTGATTATGATGCAGTATTATAATTGCAATAAATATTTAATATTCAATTGTTTATCACTCTTTCAGAAATATTTTTTATAAATCAGTTAATAACATTATACAGCGTGTTTCAGACCTTACGAAAATAAATCAGACCACGTTTGCTTCATGACGTACTCTGCCCAAATACAAAAACGAATCAAGGTAACTTCTTTGGTTTAGCCACAGGACCTCATTTTTCATTGCAGAATATTACAACAACATGTATCAGTTATTGTGTCTAAATCGGTAGGTTAGGGACCAATGTATCATATTGCCAGCTCGTCTCTTCATCATTAAACGCGGAAGTTGTTCATTCTTACGCTCTCACTCGCGAACCAATATTTACATGTTTTGTTTTTATTCCCTTTTTATCGTAATTAATTTGTTCGGAAATTGCTTTTTTTAAATTTTGACTTTACGGTTGATTTAATAGTACCAAAAAGTTTGTATGGAGTACGACCGCTAAAATTATGATTTATTGTCATTTAAAATGAAACAAGTTGTATATATTAAGGTCATTAACAATTATATGTAATTTAGTAAATTAATTATGTAATTACGTTCTTGTTATCCGTTTGTCTAAAATTAAAATTTATTTTATTTATAAGTTATTAATTAAATTATAAATAATAAGCAGGCAATTGTTTCTTGGGATCCGTTTTTAGTTGTTTGGGCGCATAGAAGTTAACTTATTCCGACACAATTTTCACTAAAACTGCGGTACTTTGTGTCCAAGGAATTTCAACCCAAGTGTGGACGAAGTGGCGGGCATAGCCTAGTTCCTTATATACTCTTGCATGGTATTATATAACGAAATAATGTAATTTAGTGATTTATGAAGTTGCGATTAAATCTTATATATCATTAGGTATATCTAGGATTTTTGTTTAGATAAATATTATGTACCTACTGATAATATATTATTATAACATTAATAATTTATAATAATAATGAGATAATAATATGATGTATTCTATAATTTAAATGATAAACCAATCCTTAGGCTTTTCAAAGGCGGATTGGTGGACTTCACAGAAATGTAATCGCAATGTATTTGTCTGAAGATGTTTTTCTAACTATATTCAATTTAAGTTAGTAACACTTCCCCAGCGGCAGATCTTTCCCGGGAACGAGATACGCATCTCGTTCCAATCGTCAAAGCTTACAATTTTAGGCTTGATAGATGTTGAGGTAGTTTGGTTATTTTTCGGAACGATACAGGGAGAGAAGTGGAATTGCGCGTATTTATGCACCTCCACGTGAGCGCCGGCGTCGGCCGGAAGCCCGGAGGCGCAGATATGCGCATGACTTCCGTCCCTGAATAATACCGCTTCAGGGGCCCTCTTGCATCAAGGGAGCAGAGGAGTCTTCACCCCTGTCGTCGAAGTGAGTTAGCACTTCTAGTTAGCTTTCTCAGGCACTTTTGCGCTAGGATCGGTGTGGGCGTAACTACTTTCTAAGTCTCATGACTCTCCTGCAATAAGCGCGGGGCCTCGGAGGACAGTGGTTTTAGTGCGTTTTAGCCATTGTACGTCCAATGGTTCGGGTCTCCACACAAGCTGATCAATTATGTTTGGATTGCCTTTAATTGCCTCCATAATTGATAACGGTCTAATCCTTTGCAAAGGCCCCGGTATGTGCGAAATGCATTTCGCCCGTCTGAAAAAATAAGTTTGGTTATTTTTATATTTATTTGTTACTTCATCAGAATATTGGACATACAAGGTGTCATGAAAGTAATGTGTAAATACAAATGTACAGTCGGGTTCATTAATATATAAACATTGAGAAAGATTCAAAACATTGTAAGTTGTAGAATGCTATTTGTTATCATTGAAATATCATCATGCAATCGGTTCAATAATATATGCCTGGTCACTTTAAAATAATTTGTGAGTATAATATGATCAAATTAGCTTTTACTCGATATTAACTTGATAGTGTTTATGACTTGTACGTTCATCAATTGTATACATTTTCAATGATAAGCAAAGAAAATGAAATATAAGTTACTTTTTACATCACAAACATAAATACATGACTTTTAAAAGGCCCCAACCGCAAACTGACTAAAGACATCGAAATGTTTCATAAAATGTAATGAGTATAAGAATATTCTTGACAGGGCAGTTTCAGGGTAAATCATAGTAATAAAAATAAAAACCTATATATTAATACGTGAAGCAAAAGCTTTGTACCCCTTTTTACGAAAATTGCGCGGACGGATGAGTATAAAATTGCGCACATTTATCTATATCTATATATACAAAAGAAAATTGTGTTAGTTGCAGTATTAATAACTCAAGAACGTACCGATTTGACTGAAAATTGGTGGGGCGGTAGCTTAAAACCAGGAGACGGACATAGGATCCTTTTCATTCCATTGGAACCGGTAGGTGGCACTGAGATCGGGTTCTAGAATCCTCCTAATCACCTGGACTGATTTTGTTTTTGTGTGTTTGAGTGGGTGGCCGGATGGTTTAGATTCACAATTAGGTAGGTGGCGCTGAGATCGGGTTCTAAAATCCACCTGATCACCTTGACCGATTTTGGTGATATGTTTTTGTGTTATGGAACACAGTCTTTTAGGAATTCATACGATAGGCTGTACGAAGTTCGCCGGGTCACCTAGTATATAATAATGTATAAAATACTCGTGTCGCGGTGTCTATTACTTATATCCACCGAAACGGCTAAACCGATTTGTATTAAATTTTTTCTGCATATCTGGTAGATTTCAGAATCGGCCAACATCTATTTTCATACCTCTAAATGATAAGGGTGACCCACCCCTAATTTTATTTTTGACAAAATTTACTGGTAGAAATAATTGCCATTTTGCCCATAACATATGTTTTATTCAATTATTACATATTACATTGCAATCAGCCGAAGTAATATTCATTTTTTTTATTCAAATACAAGCTTAGTTAACAGTTCGTATGCTTTCTTGACTGTCGTAGTGATGTCTTTAACAGGTCTGTTTGTAGTCGACAACCACGTGCTGCCACTTTCACCGAGTTTGAAAGCCTCTACTAGCCCTTGAGCTGCATTTTCTTTCCTGTAACAGTATTCATGTTAATATACAATCTGTAAACTACGTTTCACCAAAAAAGTCCCATGGCAAAAATAAACCTGATTATAAGAGATTGGCCCAGCCACGTTGTTACATTGTTTTTATCAAGTTTTTAAATTTAACATTGTTACGTAATATTAGCATAATAATTTTTCCGCACATTTCATAACTTCTATTTTTTGAAAATTAAATATAAATGCATCCGCAACCAATGTGAGATATAGACGCTGATGCTTCCCTGACGTAACTCTTTCACCGCAGGTGCCGTCGTATTGATCTTCTGTTTTTCGTCCATAATCCAAGTGTTTTCCAAAATCTACAATTAATTAGCTAATCCCCTAGCCAATCAGGAAATCGCGCCAGGTACTGTGTTAATTTCACTTACGTACAGAAATAAAACGCACACACACACTTGTATGAACCTTTATTGCCACCGTGGCCACGAAAAGCTATCAAGGTTTGCGAAAAGGATCCAACTCCATATAAGTGGCGATCATTAAACCATTGTGTGTCAATAATGAACAACGCCATCTAGTGGCGTACATCGCAATCTTAGATGTGATCTTTTAATTAAATTATCTACATTACATTTTTACTCAAACATTATTAATATAAGGGTTTTTTCCACAATTGTAACTTAAAATCCACAAAAGAGGTCCTGCAGCACAGCCAACAAGGTAAGTGGTGGTTTATTTGTCGTTATATTATCATTCTATTTACTAATCCTATTAAATGGAAAAGTTTCTAAAATTGTTTTATTTTTTAAATTCCGTTGTGCGACCGTAGCGCCCAGTCAGTGGGACTTCTTTCGAGAGACAATCTAGCTGTCTACTAATTACTTATTTATTTATAGAAGTTTATTTAAAAGAAAGTTTCACAAGTGGCTTTTGAATTAATGTTTGTACTTTATAGACAATTTTTTGCAATTTTATTTGTATCCTGTTGTATTTGCCCGTCTACAACCGCTGGTCTACAACATACCGCCATAACAACAGTGAACTGTGTTCCGGCGTTAGTGACCAGGGTGCAGTATTCCTAAAAAGAGCAGCAGCGCATTCGCTGCTACAAATGTCTAAAGGCCATGGTAACCGCTTTCCATCCATATGTTTTATTTAACATAACAGACTGATAACAAATTAATATTAATAGTTTTAAGTACAATGTAGACGCCTCATCGGTAAAACATATGAGATCTGAGGCCCACTTTTGGCGAATACTTTAGCAATTATGGAACCTTTATGTATTCATTCTGTCTGTTCTTAGATCATACTATCCATTCGCTTAGCGTGCCATCACATAATGTTAAAATTACTTATATGGAGCTTATATTAAAACTAGCTTCTGCCAGCGACTTCATCCGTGTGGAATAGTAATAAAAAAATGAGTTAAAAAACCCCCCGATTTTGAAACCTTCTTCATTGGTGCTCCGCTCCTATTGGTCTTAGCGTGATGATATATAGCTTATAGCCTTCCCAAATGGGTTATCTAACACTGAAAGAATTTTTCAAATCAGACCAGTAGTTCTCGAGATTAGCGCATTCAAGCAAACAAACAAACTCTTCAGCTCTATAGAGGCTGGTTC
Source organism: Dendrolimus punctatus (assembly GCA_012273795.1). Lineage (NCBI taxonomy): Eukaryota > Metazoa > Arthropoda > Insecta > Lepidoptera > Lasiocampidae > Dendrolimus > Dendrolimus punctatus. The sequence goes on from CM022537.1 coordinate 16,665,971, forward strand.
ATCAAACGGAACGCCTGCTTGAAATCATGTGTTATAGTATACATTATTATAGTATACCGGGAATATATCTTAATTATTAAATTTCAGAGTTACATGTTTTTTTACTCACGTTTGGAAAGGATAAACCTGAAGCCGATCGGGGAGGGTAGACTGAATGTGCTCGTCGAAAGTCGCCAAATTTTTTAAATCCAGCAGCGGAGTATCAGTAGCGCCGTAACAAATGGTCAAAACTCTCACATTGGTTCTCGAGTGGAAATCGTCCAGCTGTAGAAAAGTACCTATATAATTATATTATATTTATAATTTAATTATACTTCCTGGTCTATGTACATACACCGCTTGGCAATAACACGTTGCGAAACGGTGTACATAGACTAGGAAGTAAAATTTAATTGAAATCTATATGTATGACCTTCAAAAAGTGTTCTCCAGTGGAACTTGTTTTGAATTTTGAATTTGAATTTGTTCTAGCGGTCCCGGGAGACTTTGTTTTGCTCTCAACAAATAAAAATCTAGGACCCGATGCTTGCGACACCTATGGGATCTAATTGTGAGTAAACCATTTCTGTTAAGACGGTCACTCACTCAAAGACACAAAAAACTTCATCAAAATTTTGGAGGAGTTCAGTCATATACACAAGAACAAAATAATGTCTATGTCTACAATATTATACAATTTTAAATATCCCGTGTCTGTACATTGAAGCTATAAAATAATAATAACAACTGGAATGCACTATTAAAATAATGGAGAACGCGATGCATTTTTTTCGAGATTTCTTATCTGTTTATTCGGAATTCACATTAAAACTGCTGGTCCAATTTCGATACGGTTTTAGCTGATCGACAGCATCTTAGACTTAGAAGCTGCGCTACTTTTTATCCTGGGAATCCCGCGGGAATTATTTAAAATGGCTGGATTAAAAAGTAGAATTTCAAAGTTGTTTTTTTTTCACTAAGCGATAGCAAATTTTATGTAATAAAATGTGTGATTTTTTTTAACACAGGGATCCCTTGGGAAATTTCCCGGGAGCGGTTTGTGGTTGTTCGGGTGCATAAAAATTGGCTTATTCTGACACAGTTTCTGACACTAAACGATAGCTTACAAACATTATTTTTTTAAATGCTGCGATACCTTGACTCCCGGGATTCCTGCGGGAATTTCAAGTCAATCATAGATGAAGTCCTAGGTATATCCTAGTATTACTAATAAAAATGTATGTAAAACACTGTTAATAAGCATTTAAAGAATAACTAACGAGCCATTCTACATTCCCTGAATATATTATCTACAGTTACTTATCTGTTTGTTATATAATCATGACCTTAACCAAGACCTTTAAAACTTAATAAACTAGAGAGACTTCAAATTTTTTCCATCATATTTAAATTTGGTTTAAAGACATATGAACATGTCTCTGAATATCGCAATAATAAAAATTCTTGTCAATCTCACTTCGCCGGACTGCTCATCTTCTCCATCTACTGTAGTGCATACTATTTATACCTTCTACCTTTCCTCCACACATCTCACACTCTCAATTTGCGCTCTTCTCATAATCTTGCCTTAAAAACACTTAAAACATCTCTACACGTTTCTAGCTTCTACGCCAAATCCTTCGTTGTGCAGGCGGTGTGGAATCCATTGTCCGAAAATTTAAGACAGGTAAAGTAGCTCCCAATTTTAAAAAAATTACTCAGAAGAATATTATCTCACTCTGTAATATCTAATGTAAAGTTACATGTACGTTTACTAATTAGTCTACTTGTATATTAATATTATCTAAATTAGTATATAGGTACTTGTATGTCTTTCAAGACCACGGGCAATAAAAATGGCCCGGACTTTTGGAGGGCTCGTGGGGCCATGGGAAGGCCAACACGTAGAGGCCCCATGACAAATTTAATGTAAATATGTGGCGTGACAATGACCGGCGATTATCCCTGTCTACACCTTATAATAATTCACCCAAGAACAAGCCCCGGCCAGTGTAGGACTATTGTGGGAAATGAGGACAAAAGTACCGGGCTATTGGGGTGAACTGCTTGTGGTACCAGGGGTCTGGGAATATAGGGATTATAGCGTCTGCCCGTCGCAATGTTCGGGGAACATGGATAAATGGGCAGACGGTGACTCGCCACTCCCTGCATGGGCCCCAAAAATGCCATAGAAGGCAAGGACAACATGGGTGTGAGTGGTTAAGGGTTTAGAGAGTTGGGCTGTAGGTTCACCGAAGCTACTTCTGACGTGATGCCATTTATCACTTCCACCCCTGGAGCTTGAGTCTTAGCTCTAGCGATCTCCACTCCGTGCCGGCTGATTAAGGCAAGCATGGAGGCGGGGGCCTTGTCTTGGCCCCCAGAGTCAGGTACGAGGTGTCGCTACTCACCTAAGGCTTCGCCACAAAGCCCCCCTGCGGGATTAGTATATATATTATTAATATGTGTTAATGTTTATTATCTATTAGCTGTGTCCGCGTGGAATTTGTTTTCAAGACCTCCCGATTTTGAAACATTCTTCATTGGTGCTCCGCTCCTATTGGTCTTAGCGTGATGATATATAGCTTATAACCTTCATCAATAAATTTGCTATCTAACACTGAAAGAATTTTTCAAAGCAGACCAGTAGTTCCTGAGATTAACACGTTCAATCAAACAAATAAACAAACTCTTCATCTTTATAGGTATGTTAGCATAAGATTTTTTATTTATTTAGGTATATGTATTGTGATATTTATATTTAATTTGTACATCATCGTCAGACACTTGCGAATCCCGTTTATAAAATCCATAGACTAGGTTGTCTGGAAGAGATCTTTATAATCTAAAGCGATAAGGACGCCCATGGTTTTTCCTACTTTTACTGTTTAATGTGCTACTGTGAAGAGTTTATTACATGTGTATGTGGTGAACAATAAAGTGTATCCTGTCTATCTATTGCCATGGAGGAAAAATACTATTTTTCATGCTTTACTTACTCCAATACAGTTGCTGAACTGCAGAACCGCACTCTTCGTTGCAAAGTAAATCGGCAACAGAGGTGACTGATGCAAAGCAACGATTGAGGATATGTTGATGACTGTTCCCCCTTTGCCGCCTTTGTCTTCTCGCATTAACTCCAGAGCTTTAAGAGTGCCGGTGACTAAAGCAGTCTAAAAAAACGGTGTTAGAGGAAACAGGGGTGATGCTCACTGGGTAATGCTGCTAATAAATGTAAGTTAGCAAACACAATGCGTATGGAACAGGCACACAGGTTAAAGCATGGGGGGTATGATACGAGAGAAAATAGTAACAAGTTCCACAAGTGCGCTAGTAGCAAGAAAAAAGGGAGTTACGTCTGTTTGTTTGCAGTCTGCTAATATAAAAATTGCCTGAAATTTTTTATCCGTAAATTCAAGATTTACACTTTTTTATTGTTTTATTAATCTTGATATTTATTATTTTTAATTTAGCAATAATCAGTTGATAAGTTCATATAGATTATAATCGTTTTTTTGTACACACACGTTCTAGCATCAATATGTTTTCATATGGAATGTACTACTAATAGTCGAATAATGGCTTCCAAGAACATTTTTTTATTATTATTTAATTACCTAATATTAAATAAAGTTCATCAAATCAATCATCAATCAAAGGTATGATGTTTTCGTGGTTAAATATTGATTACTGAATTTAGAACCACATTTTGTCCAACTTTTAATATAAAATTATCATAGAATAAATATTAAGGCTAAGGCTTTCCTTAGGAGACCGGCATTTCCCTGTTTCCCCTAAATACAAAAACTTTTACAAAGATTACGTTTTAGGAGCAATGGCTACGAAATCTCTTACCACGTTGATCTCAATTTCCTTCTTATAAGTTTTGTAGCTGTCAGTCATGATACCAGCGTTGTTAATGACAACATCCAAACCGTATTTGGCATGAATCTCGTCAAAATAACCAAGAAGTAGATCCTCGTCGGTCACGTCACATTTATAAAATTTCACCTTGTCTTCACCATATTTAGCATTTAGTTCATTTTGAAGATCAATGCCTGGTCCTTCAGCTATATCAAGGACAGCTACATGCTGAAAGAGATAATTTTAAAAACTTCAACTTTTAATTGTAAATCAAAATATTTTTCACACTCTGTATTTTTCTGTCCCTGATGAGTGACGACCTTTATGCAAAATTTTTATGATAATCGATTAAGTAGTTGCAAGGTGTAAAAGGGCAAGAAATAAACTCACTGTCGCATTTATAAATTAGTACCTACAAAATACATCGTTGTATTTTAGTTTGAAAATGCATAGCTATGCATTTTTAATTGCACCGGCTTAGGCCTTGTCCACACTGCGATATTTCACCGCAACTTTTTTTCTCGTAATCCTGTAACACATTTAATATTATAGGAGTAGCCGCACTGGCGGTAAAAAAATTGCGCGAGAAAAAATCTGTAATTTGATGCAAAAAAACGCGAAGTGTGCGATTTATTTCCGCGCTAATATTTTATACCGTATAAAGTAAGTATGGCTATGTTCACACTGTGGGATAAAATTCGCGCGTTCCGCTCAGTCGTGTAACGTCGCTATTGAAAATAATAACAGCTGGACCAACTAGTTGTAGTAAATTATCGAATGATTTTTTTGTCATTCTGTAATAGCCAAAAAACTTTTTGTTGCATTTTCGCAGCTCTTGATATTTTATGTAGAAAAATCCTTTCATGGGTCTAATGCCGTAAGTGGGTGAATCCAATGTTCATTTCATGATCTTTGATACGTCTGTTACGCCGCCTTAGCATTACATAAATTAAAAGTTTTGGGCGGGAACTGAAAGGAGATGTTGTGCTGTGCAGTTTTATTTCCTAAAAATGTGTAAAGTTACTCTAAAATGAACAATAGTTGTAGGATATTGATAGTTTTTGAGTAGTGATTATGTGTTTTGTGAGAAATGTGAACTGTATAGTCAAATGGGGCCTTTTGACTTGTTATAAGAACTCCGTTGAATGGCACTAGCTGATTGCCTACAGTTTAGCTGTGCTACACATAGGCTTAAGTAAATGAAGAAACTATATTGTAAACTAAGATCTGGCTTAAAGACCTAGCTGCCAAGCCATAAATAAAAAATATAAAAATAGTTCGGTTGCCCATTCAGCACGTGCGTCTCAGCCGAGAACTGAATTAGACTGACAAAAATAGTACGAAATATTATTCGCAGTGCGTACTAGATGTAATTCCGATCGCGGAATTTAATACGGGAGAATAAAAACCTCGCGGTGAAATATGGTTGTACGGACAGGCCTTTACAATGCGAGTAGAGTAGGGTGTGGGATGAACCAACTAACACGCGTCATCGTCGTATGAGTGAACCGAAGGCGGGCAGACGCAATAGATCAGACCTCGTTTCAGGTTTTATTCAGTCTCTAAATTACAAAGCGAAAGTAAACAATATCGAGGGTGATCGCTTGTTTTAAGAGATTCGTAAAAACAAAAAAATATGTTTTCCTCAAAATGCATAATAAATATACCTGATACTAAGAATTTCTTTAATATGCTATTTCTTTATCTGCTGTACTGTTGTAGTTGTTGGCTGTTCACGCAGACATAGCATGTTATTTGTGATGCGTTATTACTGATTATCAATTGTTAATTATGTCAAATATTGACAGATAACGTATGTTACGATCCATCGACGACCTTAATCCAGCTATTCGTTAACTACAATATTTTTAACTCCACAAATAAGACGAATTACGCCATAGTTATTGACTAATAACTATAACGTTAACGCAGGTGAATCCCGAATATGAGATAAACATAGAGAATTTATTATTATATAATAATAACATTGTGGGAAAAATTACATAAGCCTTACAAGTCAAGAAATGCGAAATGATAATTTTAATACGCAGTGTTTATCTTCCGATTGAATACGGATCATTGCTCTGCCGTTTGCGCTGAAAGTAATTCTTATTTTTGAAAATGACATTGAGAAAGACAAGTTTTACACATTTGCAGAGCAATAATCTGTTTCTTATTATATAAAGATAATTTTGTAGATCACTAAAGTTATCAGATTATTAAAAATAAAAAAAATGTTTAAAGACGTTCTCGATAAATCAGTTCTGAATTCAATGTCCAATAAATTCCAATTATGTATAAATATTACAAAGTAAATGCATATTTCTGGTGAATTTGTTGCCTCGATTCGTCTTCTTTAACAATAACTAAATATTTTTTTATTGCACGAGATCAGCAAGTTGGCAGCCAATCCACCTGATGGAAACTACACTACTACCTGTAAACATTTCTAACACCAAAGGTGCTTCCAATGACCCTAACATCTGGCTGTATTGTGGGTGTGGGTTGTATTTTCACCTCTTACGACAGGCCGCCCGACCGCAGGAAATTGTATTCTTTCTCCATTTCTGCACGGATATAAATTGATTTGAAAGTGGCGGTATATTCACTACTTTCAACAATTAATTTATAAGATCTTATTTTGAAAAAAAATACATTCATTTTCATTTGAAATACTTAGTTAAAATTATGCGAATTTCAATTTCAGAACCTACCCTTGTTCCTTCTCCAACAATAATCTTAACAACTTCAGCTCCGATACCGGTAGCTGCTCCTGTGATAAGAACTACCTTATCTTTCCACTCGTAAATCATTTTAGATACGTCTACTTCACTTATTGTACGTTCTGTAACTGATTCACAGAACACATTAGAGTGAAGCGTTTGAAGTAGTCCATTGAAATTTTACATGAGCTTTGTATTTCTTAGAGGACGCAATATTATTTTTGGGACATATGTGGGGGGTCAATAGAAGCTTAACCTTAAATTTGTGGGTTCGCCACCCTTATCCTCCGGCCGCCATCTTGGAGAAAGGGGTGAAAACACTTTTTTCGCGATATCTCGGAAACTAAGCGTCTTACAAAAAATTTACAAAGTCATAATTTGTTGCAAATTCTTTTGCCTACAAATATGTTTATGTAACTTTTAGCCCTAAATTAAAAATTAAAGAAGTTTTAAGCAAATGTGAGAATTTTTTAATTCATTCCTAACTCTTTTCTTTACCATAGAACTTACCAAATTTAACTTATCGAATGTTAAGAAGGTAGAAAAGGTCCCCCGTTTTCCCCGCCACCTATGAGGTAGAGTCCGTAGGCGCGTTTTTTTATGTATGTTCTGGCGAAATATGCAGCAACATTATGGAGATATCAAAGTTAATGGAAAATGAATTTGAAGATGAACTTCCTACTATGATTCCAAATTTAACTCCTGTCATTCCTCAAACTTTCACATTTGACGTTGATTTAGATTCTGAGCCACAGCCTGGACCATCGAAGAAAAGTCGATTAGAGTAGCTAGCTAATAAGTGATTAAAAATATTATGATGTCGAGGATTACCTTAAAGCAAGACGTCCGTGGATTAGGCCTACTGGGGAAAACAAGGTAAAAAAACGCGCCTACGTACTCTACCTCATAGATGGCGGGGAAAACGGGGGACCTTTTCTACCTGCTTAACATTCGATAAGTTAAATTGGTAAGTTCTATGGTAAAGAAAATAGAAATAAATAAAAAAATTCTCACTTTTTTGCTTATAACTTCTTTAATTTTTAATTTACAGCAAAAAGATACATACATATATTTGTAGGCAGAACAATTTGCTACAAATTATGAGTTTACATTTTTTTTGTAAGACGCATAGTTTCCGAGATATCGCGAAAAAAGTGTTTTCACTCCTTTTTCCGAGATGGCGGCCGAGGAACAAGGGTGGCGACCCCATAAACTTGAGGTTAAGCTTCTATTGACCCCCCACACATTTCCCATAAATAAAATTGCGTCCTCTAACAAATGCACTATTCGACCCTTAAATTGTAAGATTTCAATGGATTAAGTAGATAGCAATCGACGTCAAAGATAGCTGCACTGCAATCATTACAATTGACCTTCAAGCTTCATTGATGGACGATTCCTAATAACTCCATATTAATTTAATGTCAAAATTATACAATACTCAAAGTAATACATTCATTTATAAATAGTGCGCAAATCGTTTTTAGTTGTAATAATTTTACACTGGCTATTTACACCAGTCATATAAAGCTAGCCTTAAAAAAAAGTGACGGTCAGCTAATTTATTTGACAGTAGACATTGACAGTCAAGCGACTACGACACGATTCAAATTCTAAAATGTTAAGGATGTGAACATCATCAAAGCGAACCTTATTGAATCGATAAATCGATGTTCTAGAAACTTAACTGATGTTTTCTTATATAATATGTACTATGATATTAGTTTAGCAGACTGTGCAGACGCAATTAGAAAATTGTTATAAGATATGATATGTGAACTGATAACTAATAATTTTGAATTTGAATAGCTATAAATAGTGTAATTTATATAATGTACAATGACGTCGTCTTACCCGGAAAAGCTTCAGTCGATATACCGAAAGCAGTGCCACCCACCGGGTCCAATTGTGAACCAACTCAGAAACCTTATTTGGCTTATGCACGACAACGTTGCTAAAGATCATCACATGATGAAATGTATAGTTTACGATTCTATAAAGGACATACAGACAAACATTTTTTTGTAAATATCAAGATATACAAATCACACGAGTTTGTCACTTTGATGAAATAATGTCCATATATGGTATTATATTTTAATAAATAACTCAAATTCGAACAGATCTCAAAGTCCACATAAATAAAATTGTTTTACTGAGAACAATAAAAATAACTTAATTAAAATATTAAAGTTTTATTATGTAATGAAATTTAAAAAGAGACATTATAGAGTTGTGGTTTTCACCCTAGTTTTTGAACAAAAGCTGCTGCCAGGAGAGTTTCTTCGTTTAGGGTTAATTAAAGAACATACCTATATTTTGATTTAGGCTTTACTTGAAGATTGGTCTTAATTTTAATATTCTGTCATATTAAAAACATAGTCTTACTTTTCAAACTATGATTATGGACAGGGCGTATTTTTACTGTAGTAGGAATCTGTAGAATAAGTTCAATGACTTAAAAAATGTGTGTATTACAATAAGTGATTTCTTTGGTAAGCTATGATTTTTTGTTTTATGTATATTTTTTTCTTTTTACTTTATTGCTTAAAAGAGTTGTGAGTTAGTTTTTCTTTTAGCATAGTTTGTATAGCTTTAGTTAACTCTGCCAAAATTGTAAACAAAAGAATTGATGATAATTCCGGAATAGGTACGTTCATACTGAACATTGATAGAAACACTGTTTGAAATAATCACGAATCAGTGATTTCCAATTGTGAACCAACTGTGAACAGCAATGGCAAACATCAATGTTATACTTTGTACGAATCGATGTTGTTAATCAATATTATTAGCATTGCATATGACGTTCCTAAATGATGAAAAAAAGTTTTTCGTTTCCTTTTAGTTAATAGTTAACCAATTATAATATTTTTAAACCTGCAAGCCTTCGTTTTCATGTTTTCTGAGAGAAAACTATAAGCAAAAGTTGTTTGGTATCACTCCATACACCGCACAGTCATAGAGTTGAGCTCGAGTGTATGGTGCAATAGTATTACTCACTACGTGTGTATCATTCGAAATTAGGTTGCTCAGTGTTATTTGTGATAACAGTTTTAACCGGACACAATGAATCCCTATCAGCAAGTAAGTTTTTCATTTTATTGTAGTTGAATGAAAATTGATTTATTTTAACGCTAATGCCTTGTCAGGCTAAAAAAGGGTAAATCAGAACATATAATGACCCACTTTTTTGTTTAGTTCTTAGCTATAGGTAGAAAGTGAACTTGAATTTGTAGCAAAAGTAGGTCATAAAATATTTTACGATACTAATGGAATGATCATTACATTAGTGCATGGATTTAAAAGACAAAAACACATGAAACTAATATTATTTAGTATTGATGTTTTGTTCATCACAAATATTCAAGTAGTATAATCCAATTAAAATAATTATACTACTTATATTATCTATAATGTCTTTGATAGCCCCAATAAGTTTTTTTAAATTAATGTAGCACCTTTGCTCACATATTTTTTGAATTTATATCAAATGGAATATTTCCATTGTTCAAGATTAAAAGTATTCTGTATGTATTAATGTATTTAGGTCAAACGCAAATAAGTTTTACATGTTTTCAGGAGAAGACTATAAATGTTAAAATAATATGTTTATATGTTTTGATTCATAAACATGGATTGCTATTTATTTAATGTGCACTAATATGAAAAGTCGTTTAATTTCTATGTTTACATAATTAAAAAGTAGATTTTTCATTATTGGATTAATTTTCACTATTTACTTAACTGAGGTATTCAGTATCCAAACATTTACTAAGACATATAGGTTTAAATGTGAGAAAAAAAAATTATGTGTCACAAAAGACTGTCAAATCCAGCATACCCCAACATAATCTTATATACTAAAAAAATACTTACTCCGTTGGCTCAGAGACCCAAAGTCTCTGAAACGAGAGCATGGCATTCTTCTCTGTCCTGTGCCTGTGCTGTTTCTTGCCAATTATTGGCTCCTTGCTCTGACAGGTCAGCCTCCACTCTGTCCTTCCAGCAATATTTGGGATGGCCGACTGAATGCTGACCTACCGGCTCACCTAAATATGCTTTCTTCATACTGCGATCCACTCTCTTCTGTTGTCTGCGGTGATAAGCTTCTATTTCTCCTATTTTGTTAGGCTCACCCACAAAATTAAAAAAAAATACATGAACAAATAAGGTACATATGGAATTTATGTAACTTAGCACTTAGTCTTACGTTTTTGTGTTTGACCCATGTAACTATTTATAGTTAAAAAAAGCAAAGTTCACTAATAATGGGATTAATGGCTTAATCCCATTTCTTAAATTCATTTTCGTCTCATTTATTAAAGGTACACATGCATTTTGACCTAAAGTGGCACAAAATTAAGGGTTATTGAGCTTAGGGGTATATAAAAGCCTATTATATAGCCACTAGACCTATATTTGGAGTAGGAAACAAGTATTCAGGGTTCACCAACAAGTTTTGAATGAATAATGGGAAAAAAAATATGTTATATAAACAAGGCTATATCACTTTTGTTGATAACTAAATGTGATTTGTGTTTAGGAATACTCTTAAATTTAATATATAAACCCTAAAACTGTTTTTGAGTTGAGTAAAAAAGTTTTCAATTATTTTATAGATATTTCAATAGGAGAATATTTTTTTTTGCCTTATATATCGCGATGATTGTTACAAACTGGTTGTGACACTGACTGACTGTTGCTCTGGTACACTTGCTTGGCTTGTAAGCTTTAATTGAAAGTGGCGACCAGTGACTTAGGTTAGACTTTAAACCAAAGAGCATGAATCAAACAGTGTGCCATGGTAGCAGCCAGTCAGCCCCAGAACAAACTAGTCACCATGGTCACAAAATAAAACAAATTAATGAAAAAAAAATATCTCAAGAACTAGTTTCCTATACATTGGGGCTGGAAAAGGTAGAAGTACTCCTGCTCCACAGTCCCTCTGGCCCCTCACTACTTAAAATTCAGTGGTCACTAAGCTAAAGTTTAACCCATTTAACTCCTATGTTTATCTCTGTTATAAAAATAGAAAATTTTATGAATATTTATTTTCAATGCTGTCAATTAGAGATAAAGTCAATCACATACAATATAAAATTTAAATATAGCATAATTAATTAAGAACTTGATGGTTCATTGTTTTACAATATTTAACATTTTGTAACTGTTTAGAGGAGGTGAGTTACTAAAGCAATGTATGTTAGCCTACCTTTCATTATAGTATTTAATAATAAAATATTTGTGTTATATCACATGTATGAATATTTATTTTTTGTATTATAAATAGCTGAATATAGCTGTTTATGTAGATAGCTTTGTTTAAACTCACAATTTATAGTGACTATAAGCTGACACTATATAGGCAGGGCTTGATCACATAGGATTTAGCACTGACGGTAAATTTTTCCTTTCAAGGGCCAGTCTGGGTACCCGCAACAGTATCTTCATAATATCGGATTTAACAATGCCGCCCCACAGTCTTTCGGGAATCCTATGCCCATGCCGGGTCTCCCGACTATGGGATACCCTGCACCCCAACCGGGATATTCGCCAAATGCACCTGGCTATCCACAGGTACCACAAGGCTACCCACAAGCGGGATATCCTAGCCAAAACTATCCACAACCAAATGCTCAACCGTACCCAAACCAGGGCTACCCACAACCTGCTCAACGTGCTCAAATGGGATACCCTGGTCATTCTCAAGCTAGTGTTCCCCGTTCAGATGCAGGATACCCCCAAGCAAATGCAGGATACCCTCAATCAAATCAGTACCAAGGGTATCCACAAAGTCATTCGCATGTCCAAACTCAGCAAGCGTATACTGTTTCATCATCAGTGCCTACAATGCCAAAGGTACGTTGAACTTGGCTCTAAAGTATTTCCAACTCTAATATTGTTATAAAAATGATAATATTTTTTATATTAAATAATTCAATGCTGCCTCCTTCCTTATAAGCTTCAAAATTTATTATATTTTTGGTTAGCATGCCACCAGATTCAAGTAATTTTTAAAATTACTCCTCATTTATGTTTGAGAATTAAGTCAATGAGTTTTTTTTTACTGTTCTCTTCTCTATATGCATTAGCTAAGCCCGATTCATATCCATGCCAATATTTCACTTTTGTACTACCATCTTTTTTCACCACTTCTCTGGTAGATGCAGTCAACCCTTCTCATTCATTATACAGAGGTCTATTGTATACATGTCTAATATATAATGTTTAAAAAAAATATATTTTCCCATTAATATCTGTAACGTATAACTCTTGCAGATATTGAAATTACAATAATTTACAAGTAAAACAGCAAATTGTGGGTTACCCTGAGCACTACAATATCTTTGTTGAATATGTCTCTTTGTTGTATGTATTTAGTATCTTTCAACAAATCAAAGCAATACAAAAATTGTCTAACAAGCTTTATTTGTAATTCCATCACTGTTCACTTTTTTAACAATATTAGAGTTATCAATTTGTGTAAATTATATTATTCATAATTTGTATTTGTGATTAGCAAAACATCAATTATATGTTGCTTGCATGGTAATAACTGCCTTATGTGTGATGCTGCTAATATATTCTTGTAATAATTTGTCATTAAATTAAAGACTAATCTAAAAATAATATTTGCCAGTTTACCTTGGCTTTGTTATTTAAGTAACAATGTAAAAAATGGGTTAGTTATGAAATGTTAATCAGTTCAATTATATTTTTCAAACCATTCTAATAATGGAAAAAAATAATGTTCTGCATAGGTGTTTTTCCTTTTAGATTCTTGAATCGAAATAACATGATATTTTTTCCTCTCGTATGTAGTAGATTATCTATAAAAAAAATCATAATTTTAATACTGAAAATTTTTGTGGAGAGGATATTTTTTTATTTTTAAGAAACATAATTTACATAGGTAATAATCTGTCACGTAGACTATCTGTTGAAGAATTGTATAATAAATTAGGGTTACCACCACGGCTCTGCCCGGAAGGGGGTCAATTGATTTCATACTATTTTAAGAGTAAGCATTCACACAGGTTATATTGTACTAGCTTTTATTTCAAAATCCCCCGATTTTAAAACATTTTTCATTGGTACTTTTCAATTGATTCACTGGAGTTCAAAAAAACCTCGGCAAAATGGGTGCCACGAATGTTAACCTACAAAAACAAAAAAAAGACGTTTGAAAAATTCTAAGCGTAACCTCGAAATGTTACAGAGTGATTCGGATAACTTTTGTCATCGCATTGTCACCATGGATGAAACGTGGGTCCACTATTTTGATCCTGAAACTAAGAGACAGAGCATGTCTTGGAAACGACCATCCTCTCAGTCCATTAAGAAATTTCGAGCTGCTCCTACCGCTTTCAAAGCTATAGCCTCAGTGTTTTGGTATAGTGAAGGAATCGTTTTTACTGACTTGCCAAAAGGCCAGACGATTACTGGATGTAATTTTTTTTCAGAAAGTGCATAAATAAACGAAAGTAGAGAAAAACGTCGTGACAAACTGTCGTTAGGCATGTTGTTTCTTCACGATAACGCTCCTGCTTATCGATCGGAACTTACGCTCAACGCAATCCGCTGTGCTGGCTTTAATCTCCATGACCTCCCACCATATTCTCCGGATTTAGCCCCAATCGACTTTCACTTATTACCAAAATTTCATGAGGAAATTCGTTGAACTAAAATTCACGATAATGACGCGGTTATGGCTGCCGTAGAGCAGTTGTTCGAGACTTTTTATCGCAGGGAATAAGGAAGTTAGAAACCCGTTATTCTACACGCATTGCATTGGAGGGAAATTATGTAGAAAAATAAAATATTTTTGTTTAATTTTTGTATTTTTTAACATTGATTCCAAGAACTTTTTTATTCACCCTCGTATATCCATTCTTTGTATATAATAAATAAAAGTGCTATATGAGTATACCCTATTATAAACTATAAAACTCCAGTTCATTTGTGTTTTATTATATTAGTCAAGATAAGGTTGTCATTATTCATACTGACCGGGAAAAGTGATTAATCATGCAGTTTTTTTTATATTGCCCACTTGATACAGGCAGTATGTATACAGACCGCTCATTATTTTCGCTCATAATCAGATAATGAGATTGCCCGTATCATATATACCAAACTTAATCGTGACGTGTTTATTCACAGAACCGACAGTTATATTCGCATTATAATATTTTATTTTAGTAAATCTGTCATACGACCAGTCATGTTATATGGGTCAGAATGTTGGGACACTAAAGTGATAAACCACAAAAGTCTCCACTCAGCTGAGATGAGAATATTGAGATGGATGTGTGGTGGTACAAGGCGATCTTTGAAAGTTGCACCCGTGACTGAAAAATAAAGAGGTGAAGATTAAGTTGGTACGGGCATATAATGAGGAGGGATGAAAGTCACGCGACAAAAAGAATGTTAAACTACAAGATAGATAGATGGATATGTAGTAATGTAAAAGTAGACCAAAAAAAAGATTAATGGCTTGTGTGAAGGATGATATGATGATATGTGTTGTGACAGAAGATGTATATCGGAGTAGAGGAGTGAGGAAGGAAAAGACATATTGAGCCGACTCCAAGTAACTGGGATATGGTGAAAGAAAAGAGAGAGAATATTTTAGTAAATATAGTACAGATAAGTTAAAAACTAATTTGGCAAGCTTCATAATCAAAGAAGGGTTCCTGTTCATAGTTAGGCACAAATATTACCAATAACTATCGATAATAAACAATCTGATCTTAGATCTATCGTCATATTTTACTATACATAATCCACTATCAAATCTACAGGAGGTTGTCATAATACCTACAAAGCAACTGCGACTATTCAAGGAACAGTTTGCTGCAATTACATTGTTATGCTCACTTCGTCTGTGACCACATTTATGTATGCTATCAACGAATCAGTCTTAGAATTGGTGCCTAAGATGGACGTAGTGCGTTTATTCAACTTCATAATACCCTTTTAACGTTCATTTCCTTAGTTTACAAGTTATGGTGTTTATCAGTGATGTGACTGCGATATATTTGGTTTTGCAAGTGTAAAGTTCAGCTGTAGTTGATTAATATGTCCTCGGTAACATCGAATTCAAGTATGCGTAGTGCCTACAGAGCAACAATTGGTTTAAGACGGGGCTTCAAGTCATTCCGTTACACGGTATTTACTTGACTTTTTTTGTATGGGCTATATGTGTGATGATTAAATTCACCAATTCTTAGTTTACGTCGAAAAGTAAACTGTGACGCGTTAACTGAACTTTATACCACATACTTCGTGATTGGCAAAATCAATGCTAATTGCATTGGAATCATAAATCTTTAATAAGAAGAAAAATTAAAGTCTGTTGGTCCAGTGTGTCTTCGTTTCCGAAACAAGAGCACACCGCTTTTCTCTGTATAGTTTCTTTAGTAATTTCAAGCTTGAAGCTTGTTCAGGTTAGCTTCCATTCTATTCTGCCAGCGATACTTACGAAGGCCAATCAGTCTCCAACGAACTGGTTACCCCAAATAAGCTTTATTCTAACACCGATTATCCGCCATCTTAACTACGCTATCGAGCCAGCGTAGTGGAGCGGTTCTTTAAGAACCATAAAGAAGCCTTCTAACTTGCTTTAGCTCGATATGATTAAGACCGTAAATCTCTATCGTTATTTTGGGCTCGGCCTGGAGATTTTCTGTTTCAAAGTTCCCTAGGACCTTTACTTAACCAGCTACGATATCCTCCTTTTGTTGGGCTGAAGAACTTTCTGAGCACCTTTCTTTCTGCAACCACAAGTTGATTCTCTTGAATATTACGTTGTTATCGTTGACGATTGTGTTATACATATAGCGGCAGTTAAATTTAAATATAATAGGTGACTTTCACATCTCCAAAATCTCGATGCGAAATCGTCACTATGTTTTACTCAGCCTTCAGCATATGGTAATTGTAATAAAATATGCACAAGGTCAGATAAACTTCCTTAAAGGTGCAACGTTACATTCTCCGCGATCAGGATTTTAACTGATGCTGTTGATGCTGGAAAAAACCGCAAGTGTCTTAGCTACTAACGCACGCCTTAGACGCTACGGTTCTCTAGAGAGGTCTATCTACGCAGGTATGGCTGTTTAAGACATAGTGGATTGGTAGCGTGTATGGGAGAGATTGTCCAGTAAACGTAGAGATAGGTACACTGTATAGAGTGATCCGAAATTTTTTGCGTCGTTTGCCCGTGTCGATGGGCCATTAGGCCTGGGCCATTAGGTCGGTTTCTATATTTTACCGACCGTTCATTTACCTTACTGTAGGTTATAAATTTTTAAAGCATAATAAGCTATATAGCATAAGCTTCATACAAGTAATCACAAAATTCAACCGATGGTAAGACAAACGAATGAATAATAAGATATAGACCCGGCTATAAAAGCACAACAAATTTATTCCCTTACATGATCTGGTCGACCACAGCGTGTAAAGCTTGTGTAAGCTATCATTATTTCAGTTAGTCTTTTTAAATGTAAAATTGAAAATTCGCGTTCTCCAGATGTGCTTTATAGTCCGAATACTTTTTTAAACGTTATATCTCAGAGACAGTGGCTCGTAGGAAAAAAAGACTATTGATACATTACAATTTTTGTCTGAGGTACTTTTATGATAAAACTTACCGTTTTGCTGAAAATCCCGAAAAACTCATTTTTTGACCTTTTACCTCGAGTAAATTTTTTTCCATACATGGGAAACATGGGGAACTTAAAATTTTCAAATAGTCTAAGATTATTATGTCTAAGACTATTATAGTCAATGGGAAATAATCCAAAAATAACTGTTAATGTTTGAACATTTTCAATCATAGCATGATGAAAACAATATATGGCTTCGACCTTCGTAGCCGATGTTATCACGAGGTTTCTCGTCGTGACATTTCTGCCAACAATGTTTAATAATAACGATACTATAAGTGTACGTTATAAACAAATTGCTTATGTAAATAACACATGTTTGTTAATAGAGGCAATTGACTTGGTGACACACTATGACATCAAGGTGCTTCTGTCGAAGTCTTTGTGAATTGAAATAATTCTTTAGCCTGTCCCCAAAAGGTTGCCGTAATTATTTGAAAGAGTCAATAATTAAGTGTTCTTTTTAATCAAATCCCAGCAAAATCTCATTGAAATAATTAGAAAAGTTAAGACAAGCTATAAAATGTCTTGAAATCGTGGTTACTTAACGGGTGCCAAAGTGGCTGTATTTTATTACAATGCTCCTATAAAAAGTGAAGGCCCTAGCCCAGCGCTGGGATGTTTATAAGCTTAATATAAACTACCTTCTTCATATTGTTTTCAATAAATATATATTACTTTGAACCTATGCATTTTAGCAAATACTTATTAATCAATGATTAACATTATAGCGCTTTCTAATTTGTTTTTAGTTAACATGTCGTCATTCTAACATATAAATTTAACTCTTCTTTATTTAATCCAATTTTTGCTCCACTGTAAACGGTCATGTAGAATGTAATAACCCAATTTGTTGCTGTTAAATTTACTGATAAAGATATTTTTCCAGTCCAAGCCAACTGTGGTGCCAGTGAATCCTTTCGATCCCCGTGAGGATGCAGCTGTCCTACGCAAAGCTATGAAAGGCTTCGGCACTGACGAGAAGTCGATCATTCAGGTCCTCACGAGGAGATCGAATGAACAGCGTCTACGCATCGCGTATGAGTTCAAGACGCTTTACGGAAAGGTGAGTAAGCAGAGTTAAGTAATTTGAATCGATAGAATTTAGTTTCGTACATTTTATTAAATGTAAATCTATCCATATAATAAAACTGTAGAGGTCGAATCTCTGTACAATGAATTAAAATGCTAAAAACAGAGTTAGGCGGATATAAGAAGTAAAATAGAACTATTTTTTTAAAATTATTTTGATTCTCTGTTTGTATAGGCCATAGGCTAATCTCCGAAACTGCAAATTGACTTAAAACCGATATTAAACAGATCATTTATCTCTTTCAATTTGGATGGATCAACCAAATGAATAAATGAAAACACTTTACTCTTAACCAAAATTAAAACTACGTTCTTAAAAACTAGATACAATAAATGGTGAACAAAGAGCGGCCTTATCGCTTAAAGCTATCTCTTCCAGGCAACCCTTTAAACTAACGAAAATATTAAACATGACAGTGGCGGTGTAGACAATAAATAATATGAAATATTAAAATAAGAAATTAATTTTTTTTTTATTTTTATTATATACTATATAAGCACATTACATATCATAATACATACAGAATGAGTAGCACTTTTATACCTGAGAGGACCAAAAATAATTAAAAAACCATGATTTTAAAAGAGGATACTGACTTAGCTTGTCTGATGTTGAGTGGCAGTGAGTTCCATAAACGGACAGCCTGTACTGTGAAGGAGTTGTCAACGAAGGAAGAAATGTGTACAGGTGTCATGATCTATATCAGTGTTTTTCAACCTGTGGGTCGCGACCCCAAGAGGAGTCGAAGATCGTTGCTCGGGGGGTCGTCGGCAAAAGGGAAAAGGTAATTTAAATCTCTACCTTCTACTTAGGTACTTTTTAAGCTCTGCAGCTTTTTGCAGAGTATAAGGCCCTAATAATGAATATGAGTCATAAAATAGAGAAAAAACATAAACGTAGTAGTTTTAAATTACTAACTTTTTGTCTGTCTATGACCTAATGTGGTCGCTAAAATTGTTCAACTTGTAAAGAGGTCTCTTATTCAAAAAGATTGAGAAGCAGTGATCTATATGAACATAAAACTTGAATCATTCAATGTCATTACCGTCGTTTGCTTTAAGTTCTATGCCTTTCAACAAAATCGATTAATCGAATAAATTTGGTTGATCCATCTAACACCAACATAATGGAGATAGCAAAAATACAATACTAGGTACATTATTGTTTAACCCATAAATGAACCGCCGATTTGCCTAAACTAACTACTACATAAAGCATAAATTTATTTGTTATCCTGTTATACAAATAAATAATTTCAAAGTATTGTGTAGTACGTAATCTCACTGGAAATCGATATACTTTACTGATAACGCTAAAAAATATTCCATTTAATTATTAAGCTGTCAGAAAATGGGTATTTTTGTGCACAAAAATCAATAATATAGGTATTATTGATACATACTTACTTCAATACTTTATTTTTTGCAATTTTATAGACAGAAATAATATATACTTAAAATATAGCAAGGTTTATTATGTTTGTCTGCATCATGTACGTTATATTCTTTAATATCAAACTATATATTTCTTTACTAATAATTACATTTAGTAATGCATTCCCAAAAGCGATTAACAAATTATTTTGTCTGCAAATGTAAAAAAAATTTTTGTTAATTAACAGTTGCGTGCTAGAGTGATATCTATTTGACAAGCGGCATCCTTAGGGACTTGCTTCGTCCGCGACTTGCTGGATATATAGAATGTTCTCGAATTTAGAGGTATTTTGCTATTGGATGTTGTTTATAAAAAATTTAGTAAGTTCGTATTAGTCTATGCATACTAAAAGATTATGTTGGGGTCGAACGTCATTGATTTTGCTGTTTTATTATAACCTTAAGAAATTCCATATATCAAAAACTATTGGACATATGTATCTTGTTCAAAGTACATAATATCGTTGACTGTTTTATGTTTTAGCATCTTGAGTTTTTCAACCCTATAAATCAAAATATGTAGAAGCACTATTTACGACTTCAGAAAAACATGTTTCAAGATATCTAAAGCTGATCAGAAGGTTCGTTTGTGTCTTTCAATTTGAAAAAAGCATCCAAAGTGAGTCAATTTTGTGCCTTTGAACCAAATCGATTCATTCTGTTTGATCCGTCCAATATCAGCAAAACGAGATATGGACTTTATTACTTAAAGTCATTATTAGCTCTATGTGAGATATGAATAGGTTCGGAAATTTGAATTTTCCTGTATTTGAAAGAAATCTCTTGTCAGACTATTGGTATAGCAACTGGCATGTTTCCAACAATTTCAAAACGACTGAATAGTGTGCGTTGGTGTAAACATTCGTGATTAAAATACCACACATGCATGAAACTATACACAAGCTGCAGAGATTAGAGATTAGATAGGTTGACGTTAGGTGTATTGTAAAATGATCAAGTTAGATATGATGATGAATGTGTCTATTTTGATGATCAAAACAGCCAAATCTCTTCTTAAAGGTACCCCATTCCGCAGAGGAGTAGTTGTTCAAAGAGCTACGAATGTTGCGTCCTCTTATTTGGCGTTTGTGGATCAACCTATACGCCCAACAATCAAGCGGCTATTAATGTAATGGAACTGTACTCCGAATGATCGATACAGTTAGGTTTCTCTGTATAAATAGTATATGTATACGTTGTGTTTATCGAACTCGTATTCAACTGCCCTATTTGGAAAGGAAACCCCATTTATCAAATGAATTGCAATATTTGGAACGAATGTTCAGTTTGTAGTGACGTAGTAAATGTAATGGGCCGTTTTGTCTTAAGAACACTATGTCCCATTTCGTTTGTTTGAACGAATAGACTAAAACGACCATTTTGTGTCAAAATCGTAAGTTTATTAATTTAATAGATGAGGTTAATCAAACGATTATAATATTAGTAAAAATGGCAAATCGTTATCTTGATTTTTTTTCCTTCTTAACAGTTAATCAAAACAAATCTGCAACGGTTATTCTTTATGCATCATTTACATTATGGTCACTTCAACGGCGGCCAGTAGTAAAAATGGCGAGGGAAACGGGCAGCATGAATATGTAAAGACAACATGTGTTGAATATGATACACTCGCGTTGCCTACTTAATATAGCGTAGTGTCTTATGGCAAATATTTTTCACTTGAATGTACACCTGATACCTACAATACACTTGTTACATCCCTAGTAATAGTATAAATGCGAAAGTAACTCTGTCTGTCTGTAGCTCTTTCACGGAAAGACTATTGGACCGCTCAGGCTTAAACTCAGTATATAGAGGGTACTTTTTATCCCAAAAAATGGGATAGATTTCGGGATAGATTTTATGTAAAAGTTATCCCGAAAAGTAGGGTAGGTTTTGTGATTTTTGCATTTTTTTCCAAAATAGACAATTTTGTCCATTTCGTCCTTTTTGACATTTTTTCCATTATGTCTAATTTGTCTTTTTTGTCAAGTTTTGTCATTTATGTAGTTTTTTAAAGTAAATCTTCCGGGGGCAAATAGCACCAACATAACAAAAAAACAATATAACCTGTATTAACGCCAGATTGTACCGCGGAACAGCCCCAGGGTAAACTCTGGTACACAAATAAAATATGAAGTATATCATAAAAAAACTTTAGCAAAAAGTACGTTACATTCAGGTGAATAAGGTTCGAACTTGTTGTCTAAAGAATTGACTCAACATTGTTAATCAGTTCCAGCCTCTTTAAAATTAGAATTGAAGATTTATTTACAAACATTTCAATTAACAGGCAAAAATCTTTTAAGATGTGGGTGAATAAATCACCCACATTGGTGATAATGCCTTCCCATGTTTGGCGTGCTAACGTTATAATAAGATTGCAAAACTTCTTAATTTGTATTGCTGTACGAATGATTTTGTTACGTTTTACCGTTTTATTCACTAACATCAGAGATCAGGGTCAAAATAGTTTCGCAATTCAATGCCCTCCACTGTTTTTATACAATTTTTATTAGTCTAAGTTCCCTTTTAAATCTATGACGGTGTCGTCATACCGGAACTATAGTTATTACATCATTTTTATATTTAACTGCATGTGAACTTCTGTTACAATATAGTTATATAGCTATAACTTTATTGATTGGATATGGAAAAATATTAAATTTCCCAAATAAATGAATTACTATTATTATGTGCATTGCTTAATGTTAAGAAACGGTGACAAAAATTTTGCACCGATTTTTCATTAAGAGGTACTATTTTGGTACGATTTTGAGGTACTATTCTCATAGGGCAAAGTGGTGTGGCTAATAAAGTGTTGAATTTTCGAGCTCTGCCAATTATAAATAACTTGGGTTTTTTTATTGGACAACTTTCAAAGGTAACATTAATTAGCCGGTTTTTATTAATATTAAAATTTTTCTTTGGTTAATAAACTCATATCTTTGTATGTTGTTGAAAACCTTGGGCCATAAGGGCCCGGATTTTTGGAGAGCTTACATGAGGGCATAGGACCACCAAAATGTAAAGGCTTTTTCAACAATTTAATCTAAATGTAACGTGATATTGACCGGTTATTGTTCCTATATGCGTGTAGAAATGCACCCAAGGACAATTCAGCTAGACAGCTTAAAAATCTAAGTAGTGCATTCCAAGTAATTTTACATCATAGCACTAAAAATGTCATAAACTGAGGATAATAACAAATAATGAACTATTTACTAAGCCTCTTGCGATGGGAGCGTTGGATGTTATATTTTGGTAGACTTTACATGTTATGGTAAGTACATTAGAAAATGCCTAGCAAGACAATAAGTGTACAAACATTAATTTGAAAACAATTTGAGTTGCTAGATTTTGACATTGCATACCGGAATTGCTGGTCAGAGTAGGACTATGGTGGAAAATGGGAATTAAAAAGCCTCGGCTCAAGTTATCCTTATTTTTATTAGTAACATGATAATGATGATGATACTAATAAAAATAACTACAGAGCACACACATACGATTTGCTCTTCTATAGTAACCTCCTGTTTACGGCACCTGCAGGTTCTTCAACATTTCCCTCCAAATCCTGTGCAGACTGTTTGCCTTTGAAACTTTTTGCCCGTAGATGTCAGAAAATCTAAATCACTGGGAATATTTAACAAATCTACCAAAACCATTACCTTAGTTTTTAATAAACTAGCTTCTGCCCGCAAAATTGTCCGCGTGGAATAGTTAAAAAATAAAAGTTAATTGAAAAAAAAAACGATTTTCAAACATTCTTCATTGGTGCTCCGCTCCTATTGTTCTGAGCGTAATGATATATAGCCTTCCTCAATAAATGGGATATCTAACACTGAAAGAATTTTTCAAATTAGACCGGTTGTTCCTGAGATTAGCGCGTTCATGCAAAAGAACAAACAAATAAACTCTTCAGCTTTATATATTAATATAAGATCAAATATTTTTTAACTTTGCTGTTTACTGTCTACATTGTGCTGTTCTTACTTTTTTATTTAATTGTACCTCGATATAAGTTATTAAAGTATCCTCTGTTTAAGTCATGTTGCCTGCAAGCGAGCTTTAAGCAATAAGGCCGCCTTTTGTTTTTTATTGTTATTTATTCTTTTTTTAATTGTGCTGAACAATAAAGTGTTTTCTATTCTATTCGATTCTATTGTTAAGCTTCTGTATTTTTTTCCATAGGATCTAGTGTCGGATCTGAAAAGTGAAACCAGTGGCAAGTTTGAAGATCTCCTTGTCGCGTTAATGACCCCGTTACCTCAGTTCTACGCTAAGGAGCTTCATGATGCAATCTCTGGGATTGGTACTGACGAAGATGTTCTTATTGAGGTTATGTGTACCATGTCCAACCATGAAATCAACGTTATCAAACAGGGATATACTGCAAGTGAGTAACGTTTAATTAATATTTATTACTAGTGGGGGATTTATAAAGCAAGACACATCTCAAGTTTAGTTGACTATAATTAATTATTCTTACACCACAATAATTAGCCACTCTCGAGAGCTTCGATGATATGTACATCCAACCAAAATTGAAGTGTGTATGACCTTTCGTAACTATGCTCGATTTTATATCCATTTAATTAACACAACTACCCGCAAATATTACAACAGTACAATAATAGGTGGGACTACTTGAAAGAAATGTTATTAACATTATGTATTGAATACCCCCGATCTAAGCCAGTTTCACATGTGTTATGAGGAATGTAGTACTAGCAACCGTGGAGTCCGCCCCAGTTTCTTTACGATGTTTACCATGCTAGCAATCACACCTGGGACCTTCTCTGCACTCCGGTGCGCTAAGAGAACAAAAGCTTAAGCAATTTTTTTCTTCATTTGTTACGAACAACCGACTACAATAAAGGCACTTTAGAAAAAGAGTAATGTCAGTAAATAAATACATGGAAGTAGTGTGTAAGAGGTGTTACCAATAGTACCACTGTCTTTAAAACAAAAGATAAATAAATATATAAAGACAAATAAGAATATAGGAAAGTACAATAGAATAAGTAAAAGATAAACTAGCAAATAAGATGAATAGTAATAGAGTTATATATTATTAATAGTATATAGTATTATATAAAGTAAATAATAAATAACGAAATATAAAACATGCTACAAATACCCTGACAAGCGTGTGCGTCAGGAGAAGTAGAATACAAAATACTACTAGTACTTTAAGAGACAAAATTTCAAATGTATTATCATACATGTTATTTACAAAAACTATTAGATTTTTTTATATTGCAATATCGTCCATCGTCGGGGATAAATGCCAGACGGAACTAGTTTTTAGTTATATAAGCTACTGAGTTTCTTTAACTATGCTCACTATATTATATCTATTTTTTCTTAAAGCAAGACTTGTGTATGCGAGATTATGACTAGCTTCATCAGGGTCAAGTATAATTAAATATTCAAGTTTTAAAGTACCTACTTTTCAAGCAAGTAGGCACTAGAACTCTGCCAAATTGTTATATTCAAGCCTTAAGAGAAAGTTCTTGTACGAGCTAAAATAATTCAATAAACTAAGTACCTATTCAAATTTGTTATACATCCACACCTCTCGTACAAAAGATCGACCTCGGCAAAACAAAACAAATGATGATTATAAAGTCGAACAAAGATGAAAATGCTAATAAACAGTGCCTGAGCAAGGATGCAAGGATACATCCAATTTAACTACTAACCATATAGAATTGGTATGAAATTGCAATGAATGTTCAGTTTTCTCAGTACACCTCCGTCCTTGAGGCTATGATCTTGTAAATCATAATGAATTGTTTCCTTAGCTCCGTGTGCAAGCCTAAAACAACACAGTTTGAACACACTGTGAAAGAAATACTCTGTAGAACAGATGAAACTAGGTACTTAATTGATAGAACTAATAAATTCATCTGTAACTAAAGCTTGCTTCCAATTGCCATCTTAGTAGAAGTAGAGGTATGAACCCTTCATATAGGGTCCTTCGGTTAGGGTTGCCGATCAAAATAGTAAAAAAATCAAGCGCGTCAGATTAAGATGAGGCGAGTTAATTACACACAGAAAAGTCTACATTTCAATAATCTATCAATTTGTGCATAAGGACATGACATAAGAAAATATGAGTCACAATTTTTTTTTAAAGTCACCAGGACATTCTCGAGCGTGGCCATTTTATTTTTTTAAGGAAATCATTGAAAGATCACGAGAATAACATAATCTGTCGATTTCCACAAGCCACAGTAGTTAAAATGATCAATAAAGTTCAGTGCGTGCAGCTGCTAAGAACTATTTATATTTCCATAATAAATGTGAAAGGATAACTGGAGATGACTTGGTTCACCTCTAAGCTACTTTTTTGATAGTGAAGAAGAAATTAGGATGATCGTTGCGTTAAATCCCTCTGATCTTGCTTGGTAATGCTTAGCATACAAACCGTCTTCCTCTGAAATGGAATGACCTGTGAATATAATTATGTTAGTTAGATTTTAATAATAGTAGTGGCTTTAACATGCAAAAAAATAAATTTCAATTGCAGTGAATAATACCTCAAATCTCACATTAAAATATAACAGAGCCTTTTATTCCTTATTCAGAAGTATTGCCAGGAATGTTATTCTTTTGAAACATTGCCAATCTGTCTGGTGTCTGGTTTGCAATAACTTTTTTAAAGTATCGTTTTGTAGAACTCAAGGGTTCCACCGTCCTTGTTAGTTTTGTCATATTTGTTATAAAATATGAAGTCGCAATACAGTCGCGATATGAATAGTTTCGCTAGTTTTCAAATTGATTCATTTAACTTTCCGCGAGCATATGTTATCTTTTCAAACTAAGTCACAGAACAGACTATTCCGCAAAATATATGTTTGGCAATAAATATTAAAATTACTTAGATCAAAGTTGTTTGATTTTCTTTGTTGTTTAAAATTATTGTTTAGATATGTAAAACCTTTTTATTGGTTTTAAACATTTTGGTAACCGTAATTATTATATTCTTTTTGTTTCTGAGGATTGAAAGTAATTTTAATCTCAGTGTCTGTCATTGCCAACATTACAATCTTCTTTTTTCACACAACATTTATACATATATATTTTGTTGAATGCTATATTACTGTTGATTTGAAAATCGCGTCTTTTTTCATGTCAAGAGATAGAGAGAAATAATGCTCTGTGGTCAACGCTCACTTTGGTCCACCTCTTGGCATAGGTCGTTGTGAGCGCTGTGATCGAAAATGATGACGTCATTAGTGACGTTTTCGCAACGAACATAACGACCGCGGTCCCCTTGTGAAACGGCAGTCGGAGCATTTTGGGCGTTGTGATATACTAAAGGAACGCTTCCCAATTGTTCCAAAAGGACTTACTATGCAACTCTTTATTAATTTTTTGATAATTTTTGATTGTTTTTACTTTCAGTTTATGGTACATTACTTGAGGACGATTTGCGCGGCGACACGTCTGGAAATTTCAAACGTCTCATGACGTCACTGTGCATGGTACGTGACGTAAACTCATATACCTATTTTCCTTAAATTGTTCGTATACTGTTTTACATTTAACTACATAGGACATTTTCCTGTACAGAATTTCAATGTTTTTCTGTACTTTTATTTATTAGCACTTGAACTGTTAAGACCGTTTAGAAGAAAGGAAGCATTATAGGGATCTAGTACTCCGTTTTTTTTTGTGTAATTTACTTTTCCGTATCTCAGAAGACTGATGTTTGTACAAACTCACATTCATACTCTTATATTTTGAATGTAATATTTTATCGTTATTTCATATATCACTATCACTCGCTGATGTAAACATGATTAAAACGAGTAAATACAATGGTCTTTGTTCACACAATGATTGGCTGTATACTACAATAATAAGTAGTTTGGAATGTTTGTCAAGATATAAAGAAAGTATTTATAAGAAATGTAAAGGGTACTTTGATATTGTGCCAAGAGAAAAATTTTCATGCATTTGATATAGAACATTACAAAGCGGGCCTCCTCATAGACCCTGGTCTGCATATACTAGAGCTATGGTAGACGGCTTTGTGTCCTAGCTCATAGATTGCGCTCTCGTCACATTCCACTGAGTAAATTCTATCATCTTGTGGGAAGAAAAAATCCAAATTATTTGCAATGCAATATAATTAAAGACATACAGGCATTTGTTAGTGGAATGTGGTGATGGTGGACGGTCGGATGCTCTGAGAATCAATTTGATGTACATACAATTTCTGCTGCGACTCTTAATATACAAAATGAAGAAAAGGTTAATATAATTTTGTGTAATTGTATGATTAGGGTGAGATGGAGCTGACATGGTGATACATCACTAAAAGCCCCTAAATAAATTAGATAGAAATAAATAAATATAATAACCATTGTCATAATGATTCCAGGGCAACAGATCGGAAGATTTCCACATTGATCAAGAGAAGGCCAGAGAAGACGCGAGAAGTTTGCTTCAAGCCGGTAAGTACAGCGTAAATTCTAATGTTTATATATTTGTTTATGTCTTTCAATTTAGATAAATCAACCAAAGTGATCGGTATACACATAAAATTGAGCCATTCAATTACATTGAATACTTTTGTATTCTTTCAGTTCTGTGCCTTTTAGGGTTACCACCTTTTTCTGACGAATACATAGTAGTTTTATTTTTAAGCTGTAAAAATATGGCACTTTTGGGAAATATATTTTTGGTATATTATATATATTTTATTTATTTCATTATTGAATTGTCTTAATATCTGAATTTCTAAGTTTTGCTTAAGAAAGATCTGTTATTTTTAAAATAATCATAACAATCTGAACCAAGCAAAGCAAACAAACCAAGCGCGACAATTGAATTGGCGATAAAAATATAGTAGTACATATCGTACTATATTATTTTTCTACAATACGTAGGTAGTACAATTGGCTATATAGTCATATAAAATATAGTATGATACTATATATTATAGGACGATCGGCAACCCTATGCCTTTCGACCTAATTGATTGAATTTGGTTGATCTGTCCAATATTACCATTAGCTGGAACGGCCAAAAATACAATTTCATGCGGCCAGGTGGACTGTCGTAAGAGGCGACCCACAGATGGTAGGGTATTTGCCCGTCTGGATGGCTACACCCCTGCTCTAGAGTATGCCGCCATCACAACCATGAATTGGTGTTCCTTCATTAGTAGCCAGGTTCTAGTCTCATTTTAGACAGCGGCTTCACACAGGAGATGGTTAACTGCTTGCCATCAGGTGGGCCATCTGCCTGTTTACTGAGCTCATGGAATAAAAAAATATATATAGACATTATTGTCTAAAATCTATATACTCAATTTATATTTAGTTGAACACGTTGCTCGAATATGATATACTTAGTGTAAGAATATTATTAATACACTCTGTGACTTTCAATAACTAATATGTATAATTCCTTTTTAAAATAAATACTTCTTTCCATTCATTAAGTAGTGCCTCAATTTTTTCGAATACTTCCCCATTTCGTAACTGATTTACGTTACAACAATTGCTAATAACCATATTTATAAACATACGTAGGTCTGCTGACGTACTTCCCATATTAAGAAAATGAGCCGTTTATACAGCCATGAGTCACAGTATTGACCTGTAAGATATGTAACGCTGTGACGTGACGTGAATCATTGTTGTTCTTTCATACAGATGATTGTTAATCATCGATAGCTCAGTGTGACGTCAGTCGTAGCGGGGAAATACAGTATACGTAATCAAGTACATATTCAGCGCGTTCCATTAGTAGCTCTAGCGCCCAAAATGCTCCGTTAGCCGTTCCACAAGGCAACTCCGAGCATACTTTCAGAATATGAATAATAGAAAAGAAATTTATTTAACTTTCATATGTGACGTATCAAATGAGTTCGTCAGATTTAGATATGGATTTAACGCCTGATTTAATGGGAGAAATAGTTGTTTGCTTAACTAATCAGTTTTTTTATTTTCCTCATATTCGGAATGAAAAGCAGAGAGTTAACCTCGGGTGAAAGGTCTATTTAGTCACTCGAACTATTAGAGCTATCGCTACGTCTAAATAGGTCACTTTCACCTCTCGTGGAACAAACAATCTACTATTTATGGTGTGCGAGGTATTTAACTCTTAAGCTGGCCTATTTTACTATGACTAGTGGTCGCCTGTGCTCGAAATTCGGCCGTAATAATTTATGTCAAAGACAATAAACACAGATTTCGCCAAGGCGACACTGCTAATTTGACTTGAACAATAAACAAAAGAGTATATACGCGCGTGTGTGTCATATACATGGTAGTGTGTGTAATGATTTATATTGATTTAATGTATTTTTTATGTATAATGTAAAAAATAAAATAGTATCCGTCGCTTCCTATCTATAGACTACTAGCTTCTAACCGCGACTTGGTCCGCGTTGAATAGTTAGAAAAAGTTAAAAACAACCCCTGATTTTGAAACATTCTTCATTGGTGCTCCGCTCCTATTGGTCTTAGCGTAATTATATTATAGCCTATAGCCTTCCTCGATAAATGGGCTAACACTGAAAGAATTTTTCAAATCAGACCAGTAGTTCCTGAGATTAACACGTTCAATCAAACAAACTCTTCAGCGTTATATATTAGTAAAAGAGAGAGAGAGAGATAACTCTTTATTGCACACTATAACATACAATTATAAAAACAGGCCATATTTACAATATTTTCTAGGCAATACAACAGGCGGCCTTATCGCTCAAAGCGATCTCTTCCAGGCAACCTAAATGACAGAAATTGAATCAGGCGAAATAGGCGATGCAGGAAAAGGCAATAAGAAATAAATAAACAAATACATACATATATTATTGTATGTCTTAGCATGATTATATTCCGTAAATCAGACATAGCTATTTGTGGACAATTTGAACAAACAAGTTTTCTGAGTAAATTTTTAAATGTTGGTGAGGATTTGGCCTCTCCGACAGTAAGAGGCAGCGTATTCCAAAGTTTGACAGAATAGGATGAAGTGTGTGCAGGTGTCATAAGTTTTCGATACGTATCAGAGCGAAAATTGTGGGCAGTGGATAGGCGATGGAATTTAAAACTTAAGGTACTGGGGATTATTAGTATCAGTGTCCGAAATTTCATACTCCTCCGTCCGCGCAATTTTCGTTAAAAAGGGATACAAAGTTTTTGCTTCGCCTATTAATATATAGATTAAATAATTAATTGTAATTGTGTGTTCGTTCAGGTGAACTGCGGTTGGGCACCGACGAGTCGGTGTTCAATGCTGTGCTGTGCTCGCGCTCGTTCGCGCAGCTGGCGGCCGTGTTCCAGGAGTACCAGTTCCTCACCGGCCACGACATCGACGACGCGATCAAGGCCGAGTTCTCCGGGGACCTCGAGAAGGCGCTCAGGGCCATCGGTAAATTATTCTCATCACCTGTATTTCGACACCAACAATTTATACTACGCTAACTCGAATTTTAGGTAAATTCGATTTTTATGCCAAGTTGCTTAAAATATGTTTTTTTCATATGTAACAAAAAATCGCAGAGAAATATGCAAAAATAACGAAGTTATAAGTATTAAATTCCAAATAAGTATCTTAATTAATCTAAAAGTTATCACGTTTTTCCCTTTATAAGCCTCTACTGTAAAGCACTTTTATGAGTTAGCGTAGTATAAATTGTTGGTGTCGATTTGTTTAATTCACTTTCAGAATATACAATGATCAACATCTATCAACATGCTCTTTTCGTTTTTCTTCTTTCATTTCATAGACTTTGTTAAGTGTAATTGTAATTTTATATATATTTTCTTCCTCTCAATCTTTTATGTAGTGTAACGCCGTTGCCTTAATTATAATAATCTCGTTAAGAAACGATTAGGCATCTCTTAAGTAATTGAATCAGCATCAGACCCTAATCAATAGATATCGTTTTCTTTACTTATAAACATGTATTACCTGTTTTTTACCTAAGAGGAGCACAGAAAAACGAAATTTAAATGATTAACATAGGTTGTACCCAAAGTATTCGACTTAAGAGGCGTTTATGGGTATTTTCACTAATCAGTTGCTGAGCAGTTTTTTTTTAATTTAAGAAACGATTATAAGTAAGGCCCTAAATGTTTACTTTATACATGCCGTGTTTGCATCAAGAAGGTTATTCAGCAACCATATTCGCTATATCTTCTAAATTTGTTTGTAACTAATTACAACATACCACTTTTGACATAAAAAGTATTGTAACATAATATTGGAATTGTGAATATTTCCGAACGTGGTTTTGTATAAACAGTAGTTGACAGTAGCAAGAGATGGCACAAAATTCTGGAGGAGACATACGCCAGGGAGTCAACCTGACTTGGCAGCTGTCAATGGGTTAAAAAAAAAACTATTTTTATTTTATTTCATTAGGTGACAGTATTTCCGAATGACGTGTAAGCGAAAAAGACAAAAATAAATGAAAGAAAGATTGAAAAAGACAAACACTTGAAGACGAATTAAATGGGAGTGTGGGTTCAGAGCTAGTGCAAGTTGTTTTAAATAAGATGTTACAGGAGAGACTTCGCATCTCTGCGTATTATGTCGACTGTATAACGGGGAGTGTTCCGGAGAACTATTTAGAATGGTGCCTTCGTCCCCTTCTGCCATCTCACCACTCGCCATCGGTTGGGAGTTCATCCCCACTTCCTAGAGCCACTTCGCTCACGTACGCAACGGTTCTGTAGAACGTTTCTCTTGCGTAGGGATTTGGAATGAGCTCTCAGCCAAGGTCACAATACGGAGTTTTTCAACAGGGTGTCATAAAATTTCTTCGAGGCCGGCAGCATGTTGGTAACATCTCTGGTGTTGCAAACGTCCATAGGCGACGGTAACCGCTTTCTATCAGGTGGGCCGTCAGCCTTTCTGCTGTACTCCAGCTATAAAAAAAAAGTGAGTGTGTACTTATGTACGCGCGTTAGAAGTTATACTTCTTTAAATTGGTTAAATAAATAAAGCCCCTACCACGGTCGATTAAAGAAATATTACAGTGCTCGTCTCACAAATTCACAATTCATCTATCAACAACTCGTTGCTACGCAACCACCATACTACACTCGGCCATCCTGAAAAACTAAAATGTTGACTATAGCTAACTTCATGGTATAGCTTTTTCGTGTGACGGTGTGCGCGCGCATCGTAAAAATTTACTCTCATATCGACGGGTGCAAAGTAAAAAGAGATATCTGCAAAATAGCTACTTTACAAGAGAGCGAAAAGATGGTCGTATTAACTTCGTAGTATTTGAAAGAACATACGTAGCTGGCTTTTTTTACGCACGAAAATTTATTGAAATAATGTGATATATGCAAAACAAATAATGTCATATTGTAAAGAATGGTTTTATTAAAACGATTGTACAATAAACTAAAAATCATCTTTTGTAGATAACTTTATTTACTTTGCACCCGTCGATATGCTCCTAAAGAAGTATAACTTCAAATGGTGGTTCCAGTGAAAGTGGTCCGCAACAAGCCGCTGTTCTTCGCGGAGCGCCTCCACAAGTCGATGAAGGGGCTCGGCACCAACGACCGCCAGCTGATCCGCATCATGGTCACGCGCTGCGAGGTCGACCTCGGCGACATCTCCGACATGTTCCAGAGCAAGTACGGGGAGACCCTGCAGAGCTGGATCGAGGTGAGCGGTTCGCGTTATATTTTATCTGTGCATAAACAGAAAAAAGTTTGGAAGGTTATAATACTAGACTGTTAGAAACGACATAGAGAGCAGGAATTAGAATAGAGTATAAAAATATACCAGAACTAATGACAAAATATAAACTAGAAGGATTTATTGCGCTTTGTATAATGATAGAAAAGCAAGTGGGTAAGTAGGAATAAAACGTAAGAAATATAGATATAAAAGAATACATTACAAATATACATGATACATGTATATCGATAAAAGTATTAAATAGATAGTATAAAATAATTTTGACAATAAGAGAATAGAAGCAATTGTGATCGATATAAATAGCTATGAGGTATAAATGCAAACAGTAGGAAAAGCATAAACTGTAATAGAATAAAGACCTTTATGTAACACTGAGAAAAATAAAAATAAATAAATAGGTATATGAATAAAAAGAAAAGAAAAATAAATAAATAGGTATATGAATAAAAAGGAAAGGAAAAATATTAAACAAAATAGGAAAAGGGGCATAAATCTCGTCTGTCCGGTGGAAAGAAAAAAAAATACTAGATTGTTACACAAGAGGTGAAAGTGACCTGTTTAGGCATGAGATGGTTTGGCGCATGTGTAGCGGTGGCGCTAATAGTTAACAGTGCCTGAATAGCCCTTTCACCCGAGGTTGTCTGCTTTCCTACAAACCATGTATTAACCATGTATCTATTACTATTAATAATAACGGGGTTAGTTCAGACCCAGTGTCTCCAGATTGAGTCTTGGTTTCCCCAATGATGAATCTATTACGCCAAACGTAAAACTTGACAGCCGGACAGTCGTCATCATTACATACATTCGAGAGCGATTTCTTACAGAACAGAGACAAAATTTTATATTTACAATCAAATTTTTTGACCCGGGACAAAAAATTTTGCAGAAATATCCTCCGAACTGCAGACAATGTGTAGGAAAAAAATATATTTATAAGTACTAATTTTTAACATTTTACTTTCCAGGGAGACTGCTCCGGTCATTACAAGAAATGCTTACTTGGACTTTTGGGTCTTTATTAAATTTGAGGATATTACATTGGATGTTATAAACATCTTTTAATGTTAAGTTTCGTACAATCTCCAATATTATTATTTAATGTTAAGATTAATGTATATATCTAAATCGTTACGTTTCTTTACATTTGAATAATTTTTCGAAAAGTTATCAAGTAATTTATTCCATATTTAATTTTATTATTCTTTTTGTATAAGTATAGTACAGGATAATACTATAAAACTACATTTCAATGAGTAAATTAAAAACAGCTATATTCACATTGGTATTTATCCTGATTTTAAATCTGAATCGTCACTCGACGTCGTGTGACGTAAGTGCGTTATACTCTGTACTCAGAAAATATACTGCATTAAAATAATTCTTTATTACCTCTTTAAGTACATAGTGAAATTTGAAACTACTAAGAACATTAACTAAGAGGCTGGTTTAAATTAGGTTAAAAAAACCTGAAATTATTATAGGTCATCAGGATCAACCCATTGGCCTTGATTTTTGCCTTTTAAAAGAGAAAAGAAGTGTACTAGTATAATACATATAAATAAAACTACCGAGAATCGAGAGTAAACACCATTCTGGTTTGCTAATTTGTTAAAATATTGTTTGCAAAAACGCTATTGTGGCTCTTTATATGTTTTATGGAAACTAAAAAAAAATTACAATGAAAATGTGAGACCATTTTAAATTTGATTTTACTAATCTGTTTCGACTTGTTTTCAGTATTGATCATAAAAAATCATTAAAATATCAATTATATTAACATTGGAGAAGGTTAAGAAAATACAACGCTATCTATACGAGGCAGTGTTAGGTAAAACTATAGTATTATCATCACTAGTTTTTACATACATTTTACTTTTACAGTATTCTCATTCATTATTTTTTACATATATTTTAAACATAACGATTTAGTTGTATACGATTATTTTGCCTATAAAGACTTTGCATCTCAAATGTTTCCACAAGAGAATCATCCAATATTGTATACATATTTTTAGACTCTTCTGATTTTTCATATATAGCTATAGATTCATTTAAGGCAGAGTAAATGATGATAATAAATTTTAACACGAATATATTACCATTTGTATGGGATTTAGATAGGTCTAGATTGCCGATAAATAATGGGAGGTCTATATACTACATAAATGCGATTCCACTATA
Source organism: Dendrolimus punctatus (assembly GCA_012273795.1). Taxonomy (NCBI): domain Eukaryota; kingdom Metazoa; phylum Arthropoda; class Insecta; order Lepidoptera; family Lasiocampidae; genus Dendrolimus; species Dendrolimus punctatus. Next base: position 16,701,618 of record CM022537.1, read on the forward strand.
ATAAAGCTTATTTAAGCTTCTATATTTCATCCTAAGACTGCTTGAAAATTGAAATAAAGTTTTTTTATTTATTTAGACAGTTTAATAAATATAAAACAACTATAGTAGAGTCTCACTGATCATGCACTATTAAAAACTAGGGGGTGTCGGATTATTGAATTCTATAGAAAATGTAATATTATGTAAATAAAATACTTGTCATTTTAGCTACATTATTTTAAATTTGAAAACAACAGGTAAATATGTAGGTATATGCTATTATTAACTTTTTAGTATTAACTTTTGAGGTTATACTGATGCCGGTGCTGCGCCAAGCTCGGGACGAGATAGAGAAGCTTCTTATTGGTACCGGACTACTGAAATGCTTGATTAGTGAGACTACTGCATTAAAAAATATAAAGTTATAGATTCGAAATCGTCCTAAAATGGGCATCAGATCAGTTTCAACATATTGCTGATAAGAATGACATGACTTGTCAAATTTTCACCGGTAAAGCGAAGACTAGACGTTCAGTATTTATTAGATGACTATTGAATCGTGTGTCGTACACTTTAGACGTGAAATGGTAATAGGCTGGGACGAGCTGGGCAGCGAATTAAACTGGTTCGAGTTCTGCACCGAGTTAGCCTGGGACGAGCTTGGCACCGAGTTAGGTTGAGGCGAGCTCGGCACTGAGTTATGCTGGGACGAGCTCGGCACCGTCGGCGTGCGTTCCGCAAGTTCCGCTCCTCCATTGCTATCGCGATGCATACTGACAAAATTCCGATATTCATAAATCTAGAAATCCATGGTAAATAATGACATAGCTTACTGATCAGCAAATACTACGGTAATTGGGAAATACTGATGAACTACATTATTATCCGCAAGAGTAAACTTGAGACCTGAGCGGAATGCGTGCTCCCCTCCCGACTCCCGCTTTCCTAGCGCTCTCACCATCGACGCGTCAGTACCTCACGCTTACGTCATCGGAGCGAAGTCTCAAGTTAACTCTTGCGGGTTGTATAAACTGAACGTCTAGCATTCGCTTAAGGGAAATGAATCGTAAGTAAAATACGGGAATCGAATTAAGCAAATAATTCTTGTATAATTTTATGTTTTATAAAAAAATCTTGATCTGATTGATATGAACAAAAATCTCAAAAATAACATGGTAAATTTATTTATATTTTTTATATACAACTTTGTGAAGATCTTCTGAGCTATGTTAAAACTTCGATAAGAGTTTTAAGACAATGTTTTTATTTAAATATTTGACAAAAATGTGGCCAAAAGTAAGGATTATTATGACATTTACAAGTGCCTTTAAATATAAAATCTAAAATTATTCTCCCTAATACAACTATGGGTCTAAATGTTTAAAAACTACCCCAAATATTTTTATGATAAATGTAGTAATAATCTCAGTTTTCAAAAAATATGCTGTTTTGAAATTAGTATTTATGATCTATGGTGGCCGTCATCATATTGTATATGACACATTCTAAAATATGTCGTTTACATTTAAAAGAGACTAGATAATAACTTCTGCATTTTATTTTTAGTATAAAGAAAATCTTAATTACTGATTGCGAGCTTGTAATTTGATATAATAACTGCATTCATACAAATTCAGGGGCTCTGAAGTTATGAACATGATACAATGTGCCTTGCTTAATTTAATTGTCAATTGTAATATTATAAGTCTTATTTCAAGGCCAAGCCACTCATTGCATGTACAGCAAAGGTTTGGTATAATTAGTTACTGAATAGTAAGTTCGAAGTAAGTGGTTTCGTATAAAACTTACGCAGCCAACTATTACTATTAAATTTAGACTGAGGTACGCGACCGAGACACGAGACAGGGGACTGAGACACGCGACATATCCCCTTTCATATGAAGCGGGATTGTTTAGAAGAGATCTCCATGACCGATAATTCCGGCCATTGTTCATTGTATTCGCATTATTTGTTTAGATTTAAGTTTTATATCTTATTTTTTTTATACAAGGATCACACCAGAGGAATGTGTCATCCTCATTTTAAACAAAACAAGGAAAAGTTCCACTGTCTCTGTCACATGTCACACGTTTCGGTCACGAGTTTAGTGCAGTGTCTCGGTCGCGTACTTCAAACTCCAGTTTCAAAATTAGCGCATTCAATACTTTTGTCATACATTTAACAAGTGTCTACTAATTATTTCTGTTTATAAACACTTCAAATAATATGTATTTTTTTTAATTCATTAAAATTCACTTTCGCTTCAAGTTCTATAAGTGACATTATAAGTACACCCACCTTCCAATCTAAATAAATAAGAAGTAATATAAGTTTTTATATTTAAATGTAGTGCCTAAACGCTTTCGATGGTCGTTGCTTACTAATGTTATATTTGTGAACACAGTTCAATAAATCTATGGCCAACTATATTGTACCGAAAATTTATTACGCTATATCGAATATACACTTAATTGGTAATAATTATTATTGTCTATTCGCAAAGTGTTTCTATTGAAATTAAATGATGTTTAATTGAAATTGTTTTTTTTATTTACATAACATGAAATAGATGTTTCCAGAGAAATTTGTTGATACGACGAACTAATAACTAAACAGTAAACTATAACCACAAGTTTACTTCACGCTCTTTGTAAATGAAATGGTATTTTAGTTTTCACTTTGACATTACTGTCATATTAAGAAATTAGATTGTCACTCGGACTACGTCGATTGGGAGGAAGTAGTATATCATGAATTTTACTCGGTGTATCAATTCCTTCCTTAAAAATTGAGTAACAATACGGATTTTTTATTCCTAGAATTGCACGGAAAAATGCAATCGATGTCATCCAAGACAAAATACAAAGAGTAAAATTATTCCAGTAGTAAGTATACTGGTGTAACTTTGCATTTGGCCGAACCGGCCCTTAGAATGAGTTGTAGGTGCCATCTGTATGCCGTTATCTAGGCCAGGTATGGGCAACCTTTGACATGTTGAGGGCCAAACTTTAGCGTGCAAATAGGTTGGCGGGCCGCGTTTAAAAGTATTTATAGTTGAATTATTTTGTCCGTGCAGTTTGGGTCATAAGTCATAGCTCGGCCTCAGCCCGGCTAAGGCGGTGAGCATGTTGCCCGGGCGCAACACCATTGTCGATAAAAACTCAATCTTATCAAAGAAAGATTATCATTCTTATAAAATTCATTATTATCTTTTTTGATATAAATACTTATATCTCAAGTTTTAAACTTGAGATATCCCTATTAATATTATAAATGCGAAAGTAACTCTGTCTGTCTGTCTGTTCCGTTTTCACGTAAAAACTACTCGACCGATTTGGCTGAAACTCAGTATATATATATTTTCGATACCGAGGATGAACATAGGATACTTTTTATCCCGAAAAGTGGGATAGTTTCCGGGATAACATGATATTTGTCTGTTTGTTTGTTATGCTTTTACGGAAAAACTACTGGACCGATTTGGCTGAAATTCAGTACGTATGTAAATTAAGTACTGAGGATGGACAAGGGGTACTTTTCATTTTGGCCTTTTTGGTAATTTTGGCCTATTTGGTAATTTTGGCCTTTTTGGTCATTTTGGCCTTTTTGGTCATTTTGGCCTATTTGGTAATTTTTCCTTTTTGGTCATTTTGGCCTATTTAGTCATTTTGGCCAATTTGGTCATTTTGGCCTTTTTGATCATTTTGGCCAATTTGGTCATTTTGGCCTTTTTGATCATTTTGACCTTTTTGATCATTTTGGCCTATTTGGTCATTTTGGCCTTTATGATCATTTTGACCTTTTTGGTCATTTGGCCTATTTGGTCATTTTGGCCTATTTGGTCATTTTGGCCTTTTTGGTCATTTTGGCCTTTTTGGTCATTTTGGCCTATTTGGTAATTTTTCCTTTTTGGTCATTTTGGCCTATTTGGTCATTCTGGCCTATTGGTCATTTTGGCCTTTTTGGTCATTTTGGCCAATTTGGTCATTTTGGCCTATTTGGTCATTTTGGCCTATTTGGTCATTTTGGCCTATTTGGTCATTTTGGCCTATTTGGTCATTTTGGCCTTTTTGGTCATTTTGGCCTTTTTGATCATTTTGGCCTATTTGGTCAATTTGGCCTTTTTGATCATTTTGGCCTATTTGGTCATTTTGGCCTTTATGATCATTTTGGCCCATTTGGTCATTTTGACCTATTTGGTCATTTTGGCCTATTTGGTCATTTTGGCCTATTTGGTCATTTTGGCCTATTTGGTCATTTTGGCCTATTTGGTCATTTTGGCCTATTTGGTCATTTTAGCCTATTTGGTCATTTTTCCTTTTTGGTCATTTTGGCCTATTTGGTCATTTTGGCCTATTTGGTCATTTTGGCCTATTTGGTCATTTTGGCCTTTTTGATCATTTTGACCTTTTTGGTCATTTTGACCTTTTTGGTCATTTTGACCATTTTGATTATTTTGGCCTTTTTGGTCATTTTTGCCTATTCCGTCATTTTAGCCATGTCGGTCACTGATCTTTTGGTCATTTAGACCATTTTAGCCTTTTTGGTCAAGTTTTGTAATTTATTTTGTTGACAGTTAGACGGGGGATGGTATATATAATTAGCGATACAAAATGAAGTGAATCTTCTGTGCGCAAATACATAAAAATGTAATATAATATAACCTGTAGCACTTGCTCTATAAACAAGAGACACACACTAGAGGTTAACCCGCGGCGCAGCCGCGGGGTAAACTCTTGTAAGTATTTATATTTATTTTTTAATATAACTTGTTACATTCTAAACTTTTGTGCATATAGTTTTTTAATACATAGATACCTAATTATTAATTTATTTTAAATCATTATTAATCTTATTTTAGTAAATACGTAGTTTTGTCTTTTTTCTTTAATTTTTATCACTAACCCACAAAATGACAAAACTAAATACATTATCGATAACGCTTATCGACAACAATAATGCCCACCACTATGCCCGCCCATAAGGCCCGTGAGTGGTAGAGAGAGCGAAATATTCGCTTCACCGCTCCGATTATTTGTGACCCAAACTGCACGGACAAAAAAATTCTACTATAGTACATTTTAAAATAGTGATAATGATTTTTGCGATACATATTAGACATGAAAGAATACGATAATGTTATTATAGTACAATTTATTAAAATACCAAAATGAAGTTTTTAAAAATGGTACATTATAATTAAATTTACAATTGCTACAAACTACGAAAGTTAAACACAATGAAATACACGGCTACGGCCTCACTTGCACTCCCGTGAACATAAGTATTTATTTACTTGCTATTAAATTTCATTTCATTTCATTTCAAGTACCTAATGTAATGTGTTTTTGATTGGGTTTTTTCAAAATGTCTCGCGGGCCGGTGGTTGCCCATAATTATATGATCTAGGCGATTGTCGTACCCGGCTTATCAATGCTTACTTCTCGCGAGTTATCATAAATTGTAACAGCGACGATGACGATGGGTTTGGCTACATCGCCATCAATTTGATTTATTTCATAATAGTGATTCGAATTACTTTCTCGTTCCAAAAGTATTCAAATGTCTCAAGAGGTGGCGCTTGCGGTTATAGTTAGTTATTCTCCCATACGAAGCCATTGTATATATCATTATTCTATATAAGCTTTAATACCATATATTAAGAGGACCTGAATGTCGTGTACTATAACTAAATGTTTTTGGTTTAGGCATTAAGAATTGATTTTCATGTCTGGCACCAGTATGGAAATTAAATAATACAAATGTAATTTAAAATAGTTGATTTTCCTTTAATCCACAAGTGTATTAGGGCGAACAATTTAATCTAGTTAGGCCGTTAATGTTAATTAATTTAAATGTTAATCTGAATGTTAAAGTTCACCTCTCCTACAATACTTATTATACTATACTTGCTTATCAAGATGATCTTAAAATACTATTATATTTCCATTAGGCGCTCTGATATTATTTTATTCTTTAATTAATGTTTGTGAGTATGGTTTTTGTTCATATTTTATAGTGGCTAAATACACACCTCTTTGTGATTTTAAACGTTTTAGGAGTCAACTCGGGTCGTGAATTGGAGGTGACATACACAAGTTTGTATTTTGCTCAGTGCAGAATTATAGATAGATAGATAGATAACACTTTATTGCTCACCAAATACACAATTTCAAAATATACAATTACAATATTGTCATGGTAGAAACAAAAGACGGGGCGTTATCGCTGAAAGCAATCTCTTCAGGCAACCTAACTTAAGGAATAATTTAATCTAATCTGGCGATGTAGGTGGTGCAGATTGCATTAAATATCAAATATATTTGGTATATTAGTCTATTCACAATGAAGTATTTACATTTATCTAAAACAGTCATAAAGAATACAGTGCTAGAGACAAAAAATGTCTACATTTAGCCTTATAAAATAACTTCATATTTAACGTAAATACCTCATTGAAAAAACTTTTTCCGAAAGTAGTTTATAAAAAGATATAGAACTTTAAACATATGAAAATATTAGATTTTTTATAATTTTGCACTTCAAAGTACAAAAGTTAAAGGTCAATACAAGCAAACAATACTTAAACGTAAACAAAGAGTTTTATCGAAACATATTTCGTGAAAATGTATCTTGCAAAATCTATACTTTGATTATTTAGGAAGCTGTTAGCGCGAATTAGCCTGTTTTTTTTCTTACCTTACGAATTTCATTCGTTGGTAATCACCTAATTATACGAAGTTTCATGTCCATGATAATTGAGACGATGCTGCTTTGCATCTACTGTTATAGCACATCTTTCACGCCTGAAAAAACAAACTATATATTAAATGTATACCTAATTCTTCGAGTCGATATTGAAAGTCAAGTATTTATTGCTGTATATCGACTCAATACTCACTAACCTTATCGATAAGGGTGTGCGTATCATCCCCTTTAGTGATATGAAAGATCACCTCGATCATAAACATAATAATAAAGTTTCAATCAAAAGCGAGCAAGCGTCTTCCCGCTCTCCTCTCAAAGCTTTTGATGAATCGATTGTCAGAGGCTTAAATAAATTACAAGCATTCTGTTATAGTATAGTGTTACAGTCCATCTCTGTTTCACGAGAAGAATTGTGCCAGCGTGGAAGTCGTTTAGGCAATGACACTATCAGAATGGGCTGCACCTACTGCTGTACTGCTACGCATATTAGTGTTCCTAAATAAAATATGTAGGTATAATACGGCCGGCGTAACTTGGCGAATGTGAACATAGGCTCTGCGAACTTTAGAGCATGTACACTCGTGTGATGATGGGCATACGACTCGTCAGTGAATACAATTGGTCGCCCTTCATCCCTGTATCTCCTCATTACGTTGTACTAGTTGGTCACTGTATTTACTTCACGAGTTTACATGCGCTAAAGTTCGCAGAGCCTATGTTCACATTCGCCAAGTTACGCCGGCCGTATATATATGAATATTATATATACGTGTATATTATATTAGACTATGTTTTTAAATTGAATTTTTAATATTTGAAATTAGAGACATGTGATTTTTTGTGAATTAAATATATGAATAAAAAAGTAAAAAGACGACATCTTTTCAGTAGGATATTAGAATATTTAAATTTAAAAAATGTAACAATTTAGCAGCAGTCCACGTAGAAGGAACGTAAGATGTAAAAAAGATCCATTAAATATTTTCATCATTTGGTCACAGGACGACAAAAGAAACAGGTAATTAATTAATGAAATAATGAAAATAAGATGATATTTTTTTTATTGCAAAGTTCACTAAGACAACGGCCCACCTGATAAAAGGCAGTTACCATCACTTATGAACATTTGTAACACCAAAAGGGAAACCAATGTGCTCACTCTCTAAAGGGAGCTGGAATCTAACCACTAATGCTGGAACACAACTCAAGAGTGCTGTGCGTCATACTCTAGACCAGGGATGGTAATCTTTTAGACGGGCAAAAAAGATATAATTTCCTATGTCTCAAAAACTATTAAATGCACGTATGGCAGCCACCCCAAATCTTTATTTTTTACCATTGAACTATAGGTAAATTAGCTTCTAGAAGTTTTGCGTTTGTAGTAGTATTTGTATATTTATAGGAATTCTATATTTGGAATTTACCATTTGTTGTTCAATCAGCAAATGAGGTTCATTACATTTTGAAGAAGAAAATATACCTATTTACAATCAAAAGTTAATGGTGAAAGTCAAATAAATATTTTTTATCTACATTCCTAATTGTTGTGAGGTCTCACTATTTGTTATAGTTTGATAATAAATTAATTAATTGATTTTATTTGTGGTTCATTCTTGTTATTTATTATTCAGTGTTGTTAATTGTTTTCATTTGATTTTAAAGTTTTTAATCAAAAATGGTTCCGATGTTTAAACGTGGTCGAGTGCTTTGACTTCTCAAAATGAAGAAGTTTTGTATAATTCGTACAAATAGTTCGAAAATTAGTGCAATAGCAATCTAAGCAGCATTATGACTCCCGTTCAATTAGATACCAAATGTAGTTTCTGCGTGAAAGCGTAACAGACAGACAGATAAAAGTTACTTTTGAATTAACTAAAATTACTTTTGAATTAACTAAAAATCTTATGGCTAACGTGAGGTGGGACATGTAGTAAAACCAATCCAGCCTAGGCATTCCACTGAGCGTATTTAGATAATAATCATTTGTTTCTATCTTATAAAATTTGTGTCACATACAAATATATTCTGATCACAAGATTCTGTACGTGCACGTATATCTTTGTTACTTTACAATTATGGTGTGTTTATTTATAACATTTACACATGTGTTTATGTACTGTCTTTTTTAATTGTGTCATGTTGGGTCGCTTTTTAATTTCTCGGCTCAGCAGTGGTGCGGAACCGATGTGTTCGATATACACGGTACCCAAATCTGACTGGGTCTACCTCTCTCACATATAATTATGGTTTATTTTTGGAAATTAAACGAAACCAATTAATACAATATATATCCCTAAGTTAACAACGATGCCCTTGTTTTATGGGTAATATACAACTCATCTATCTGAGGCCGATCCCAGACACCCAGATCAGTAAATAATGAAGAGTTCTTTTATGAAATTTACTATACTAGGAATGGAACTCCGAACCTCTGTGATGTAGTGAGGTGCGCTGGAAAAGGCTTAGCGCCAATGATTATCATTGCTTAGCGCTAGAAGATAGCGCGCTCAACGACAGAGTACCTCGTAAAGGTTTAATAAGTATGCGAGTGCAGGGCCGCGCCACCCCTATATGCGAAGTTGTGTGCGGCGCATACAGGCGCCAAAACAATAGGGGCGCCGCAGTCGAAATTATTTTTGTCACACTAACACAACAACATAATAATTCTTTGTAGTGGCGTTTTTGAAGTAATTGGCAAGCGGAAGGGAACTGGTTATACTTAGGAAAATATAATATCTAATAAGTATATAAAAGTGGAGACCATTTATTTCGGTCAAAATTAACAAATAATAAAAAAATAAGTTGAAACATGCAGCTTCGTGAAAAAAAGAGGCGCTTCATAGTTTTCGCACACAGGCGCTGGGGTGGGGGGAGGGGGTCGGCGCGGCCCTGTACGAGTGTCACCAGTCGATTTATCAATATAAAACATAAATCCGAGTACATATTATAAGAACGACCCCTTATTAATGTTGTAATTAACGTAATTCGCAGAAAGTGCCGACTCAGGTGCGTCATAAATCTCGTCATGAGTGTAATGAATACAACACGTTAATTAACAGGTTTTATGACAAATGCAAAGTCGGTAACAAATGACGGGTGCGTGTCATAAACCTTTTGCTAAATTGTCCAATTTATTACCAACATATTTTTAGGGTACCGTAAAAAACTAAATCCCTCTCTACAGGCCTTGTCCCGCTGTGAGCTGTGTGTGTACGTCTCAGACATATTTTTTGCAAATTGCTGAGTCTACAAAAGTGATAACAAGAAGGTGTAATCTATTTAGCACTACAAAATTATGTACAGGTAAATTAGCTTCGAGATGTTTTTACATTTGTAGTAGTGTACAGTCAGCACATAAATAAATAAAGTAATACTTTTATATATTTTTATTTTCATAGGTGGGCACTTAATATGAAACTGATAATATTAAAAGATATTAAAAATAAATATCGACATTAAACATAATTCTTAATACTAAATCGTTGGTCCCTGTTCTGAAGAATGACATATGCGTTCTGATAGAACCTTTCTGATAGAAGTAAATTAAAGTCATAATCTTTGTAATCCATATATTAGAAGGTTATGGATTACGAAATGTCGCAAACTTCGAGTTCAGATAAATATAATATGTAGTATCTACTATATCAGTTTCATTACTGCTAGTAATTAGGGTAATACCGTAATCAGAATAAATTGAAGCTAATGCAATATCATCTATAAAGCTTCTAGTTCATTTGGTTTTACAAATTTAGGATTGCTCATTTGGAATCATAGCCATATTACATTCGGTATTTTAGCAATTTCACTGATTGTCTGATTATAATTAGAGACTGATTCATGTCACATTAATTAGTACTGAATCTAATTGGGAGACATTTATGCGTAACACTGTATGAAAGGTGTCTTGAGAATCTTGTTTGTATATCATCAATTGAAATTTGGTTTACAATGTTTTGTATAATTATACCTTCTTAATAAGCAATAGCCTTCATCATTTCTATGTTAAATTCCGATTGCTTGATGATTTTCAACTGTGTATTTTTCTTTCACGAAATCGATATCCTCAATTGTAATAACATTATCAAAAATAAACTTATTAAGAGTTACATTTCCATAAAAAACCATCATACATTCATACATATTGTCACGCCTGTTTCCCATTGGGGTAGGCAGAGACGATGGATCTCCACTTGTTACGATCTTGACAAACACTTTTCGCTTCATCAACTTTCATTAATCTTCTCATACATGCACGCTTATTTAAACTACTTTTTATCTGACCTTTCTTCAAAATATCTTCAATTTGATTATGGTGAGTACCTCTTGGTCTACCGGCACCGACTCTTCAACTAAAAAGCCATCAAATGGAAAATATTTTATATATATATTTTTTAAACTCTACAGTTCTACTTTTTTCAGAATTTTCTACATCATAGATCTAAAGTTAGAGGGGAGGGACCATTTTCATGACCAGGGAAACCAATATTTTTCACCTGTCGCTATGGACAAAAAACTTTGATGTATATTTTATGCTAGAATCAACTGATTCAGTTCTGAAAAATTTATGTTAAGTGTATATCTATCTCAAACTAACCACATCTCAATTGATTTGATTATTCGCTCTCATATTGTAGAGGCAAGCGAGTGGATTGAACAAATGTGCCATGTCTAATGAAGTAACCCTCAATTTTCCGCTACATAGAAGAATAGCGTATATTTCAACATCACACCCTTTCGTTGGTTTAGACCTTTTCGCATAAAAACCTCAAAAAAGGCCTTAGTCATAGATCACCCGAGGCGATTAGGCCTTGAATTGATGCTTACATACAGGATTAGCCTCCATGCGATATTCAAGCAATTTAGCGCTTCTCGAATCTTAAAAGGCATCGGCGTCTCATTATAACGACGCCAGTTCTCAACTTGGCTGGAAGAGAATTTGGCAGAAACAAATCTCTATACTACAATTCGCAGAATTTTATCCATGCGGGAATGGAGAAATAATACAATTTCCTACGGCAAAGGAATAGTCTATTTATTATACACAATAATTGACAGGATATTGCACTCCATAACTCCCACTTCTTTCACCTTATCCCAATTATTTGGGGTCGGCACAATATGTCTTTTCCTTCCACTCTCCGTTATTCTGAATTACATCTTCTGTTACACCACAAATCATCATATCAAAACACACAACCCATCCATCTCTTTTTAGGCATATTGTACTACATAACGTCGCTATAAAATGATGGAATGAAATCAAATTAAAAAAAAATGGAGGTGGTCACCATACGTGCAACTGGGGGATGATTTTTTTATCAATAGGCATATAGGCATGTAAGGATTATGGACATTTAAGTCATTCAGTTTTAAAGTCGTAAAATATATCTCCCTTTATTATTATGAAATAAGAGGCATAAATTCTTTAAAAAAACATTCTGGTAAAACTTCAAAATCCTTTTACGACAATTAGTTTCAACAAAATCTGTTGTTAATCGGCCGGTTCGGCAACGGAAACAGCGGAATCACTCAAGCGGCGGTATGCAACCCTCAGTGAGAGTTATATGTTTGTGCCATTTGCTGTCGAGACGCTTGGACCGTGGGGTCCTGAGGCCATGAGCCTCTACTAAAATTTATCAAAACGACTCATCGACTCTTCAGGTGATCAGAGGGCTGGTGCCTACCTCGGCCAACGGATCAGTATGGCGATTCAGCGAGGAAACGTAGCCAGCCTTCTGGGCACCTTACCCATAGAAGACGGCGATCTGGGCTCAGTATTCTACTTATAGTCTTGAGGGACTATGGGTAGAATACAATACAAATAAGTTAAGTTTTCTTACATTGTATTCAATAGTATGTAATTTATATTATGATCTTGTACAAAATCTGTTGAATGGTTTTTGAGATGTGTAGTATTTTCTTATATGCTTATTTTACACATGTCAAGTCGACAGAACTTTGCACAATTATTTCATGCTGCTGGAAGTAAAAGTAGATAAACCATTAGTAATGTATAAGTATTGTATAGTATCTACAGGTAATTGGAATCTAAAAAAGCCAGTTAAACTTCCCGACCTGTTTTAACTTTCTTGCACTTAAAAGTTTAAATTCCCTGTTTGTAACAAAGTTTTGAACGTTCCTCTTGGAATTCGATTTTTTTTTTTTTTTTTTTTTTTTTATTGCAGGATATCAGCAGACAGGCAGACGGCCCACTTGATGGACAGCGGTTACCATCGCCTATGGACATTTGCAACACCAAAGGTGCTACGAATGCGCTGCTGCTCTCTTTAGGGAGCCTGGAACCTGGTCACTAATGCCGGAACACAACACAAGGTTGTTATGGCGACATACTCTAGACCAGGGGTGGTAGCCATCCAGTCGGGCAAATGCCCTACCACCTGGCTGTGGGTTGTTTTGTCGCCTCTTACGACAGGCCGCCGGGCCGCAGGAATTTGTATTCTTTCTCCGTTCCTGCACGGATAAAACCTGCACGGATCGATAAGTTAAAACGAACTTAAATTACTGAAAACGTCTAATACTAATTCAATTAATTGATGATGCAGTTCTGATAAAGGTTGAATGAATCAGTGAACCTATCGTAAAATATTGCTGAAGACGCGAAGTCCGCTTTTTTATAATATTTTTTTTATATGCTGATAAAGCCCTTTTTTCATACTTCACTAAATATTAGATTATATTTGAGTACATTAAAATTAAATATTACCTAATATATATTTTACATTAAATAAACCAAATTATAAATAAATTAAACTAAAATTAAACCATATTTTATATTTGAACTTAAATTTATTCGTGAGCTGTCTTTTGATCGCATTAATTTTTTTTTCGAAATTTTGACATTAATTTTTTACATACAGGATACTGCTACGTGTTAAATTTCTCTACCCTTACTAAGTTTCTAAAATAACCAGTTATGACTCATAAACAAACAGACAAAGAAACATCGGATTAAGATCACAAGGATTCTTTTTTACTTTTAAATATAGGAAACCAAAAAAGGTACACTATTTAAGTAAGAAAATTCAATAAAGCTTTTTATTTCAACAGGAAATTGTTTCAAGTGCCAATATTCCTCTGAATCTTGTTACAAGCTTGAAAATGTCACAGAATATTCCATAAAATAATTTAAAATCGCTTAATTTTCAAACAAATCCAACCGAGGTTGACCCGAGGCCCTTTATACAATGCTAAATGTCAACAGCCCCTAATTCTTGCTTCAATATTTATTTTTGCAATATAAAGGCTGGTTGTCCATTTTATTTACCGTCTTCGGGTACTCCCGGGTCTCATGGTTTTATAAGTGTTTGTTGAGCGTTCTATTTAAACGTTTATTTATGACGTCATAAAGATGGGTATGTTTAATGGTTACATTAGCTTGGAGATTGTAGAATCTGAGTCCCAAAGAGATTTGTAATTTGGATAGCGATATATTAGATTAGGTAATGCTTTGTTGCTCACCAAAAACAAAATGCATAATCACAATACTTCTTAGCAACTGGCGGCCTTATCGCTAAAGGCGCTCTCTTGCAGGCAACTTACTTTCTTTTTTATTTTATTTTACAATTTTTGGATGACTATCAATTATTCATATTATAATAACAACACATTAGTGATATTGAGCTACTAAGAAGTCACCACAGTTGGAAATAAATTAAGATATCTAATCAGGGATCAGCGAAGTAAAAACATAGAGAAAAGAAATAGTAATTTAAATATAAAAAATGAATGTAACATAATAAGAAAACCTACTCATTACTCACTAAAATTCAAAATATAGATTATTGAGTTTATTCCTAAAACTAGACACCGAGGTACCGGCTATATCCAAATCATAGATGCGAATTAATTTATTATAGGTAGCACACGAACTTAGCTTAAAATAACTTTTTAACTAATCTGGCGATGTAGGTGGAGCAGAAAATAGGTAGGACTACAATTTAAATATATATACTCACACTATTTTACAAATTTAAAATTGTTACAGACAGAGCGCCCCCTGACCCCCCGCCGGAACACACCTCTCCGCGCCCCAAATACCGCCCACGCCCATAGCTCACACGGTTAGCAGCTAGACATCGGACGAAATATAGGATATAACAAACTGCCTTGGAGGCCAGAAAATGGCACTACTCTCTCTCTGCCATTCAGCGTTAGATTCTCTGTTACCCGTATATGTGTAGTTTTAATTCAATTGTAAATATCGAAATAATAAGTCATACAGTCCACGTCGAGTTTTATTTGGAAGAAGCAACTGCCACCAATAAAAATGGTATATTTTTCCTGAACCTGGATACAAAACTTGCACAAGTGAAACAGCATCAGAAGCTTTAGAATTTTCATGAATTAATATTAAATAAATATTTATTACGTATTTACATATTTTCTATATCAGGGACAAAGGTAGGAATCATTGTTATCACCAAAAGCGACGTACTTTCCGCGGGATTTGAATACAAAGATTACACGAGCGGAACAGCATCAAAAGCTTTTAGTATTTTCATGAATGATTATAATTATTCATGAATTGGTTGAATGATTGAAAAATAACACAAGAATGAAATCAATTACGAGAGTGCCTTGTTGGTTTTTTAAAAAGCCGCATTATTGAATAAAGTGGGTCGGCGAGTTAAGCTTCTCTTTGTTCAAACATCGGGTCGGGGTTTGATTTACGCGTTTGTCAACTTCCCAGCGGTGTTTGAGTTGTTCTGAATTTGTTTTGTACTGTATATGCTTCTAGAATTTATTATTCAAATTCACTTTGTTGAGTTTATGGAGTAATTTTGGATTATGAACAATCAAAAGCTCGTTTTGAGACGAGAGTTTGCTTTTTGATAAACTTTTTAAAGGTGACATCGAGTCTTGGAACAATCTCGACTCTGAAAAGCTCACTTTGTGGCTTTTACCGTTATTGAAACTTGTTGAGACTCACTAAGTTCTCACTAACTTGATTTTTTTTTTAATATAAACAATTTGTTGTGAAATTTAAAAAATATTTGTGATTTTATTATAAAAACATGAAAAAGAGACCAATCACATTTCATTTGTATTCTTCATCTTGTTTTAAGTTTTAAAAATCTCGAGTCGTGTATTTTTAAATTTGAATCCAAAGCTTAGAGCGAAAAGACGGGTCCATTTCTATATACATACATGCATATTGTCACGCCTTTTTTCCATTGCGGTAGGCAGAGACGATGGATCTCCACTTGTTACGATCCTGACAAACACTTTTCGCTTCATCAACTTTCATTAATCTTCTCATAAATGCACGCTTATGTTCATTTCTATATACCAATTAAATATAACCAATTAGACAAAAAATAGATAGATAGACAAAACTTTATTTTATACCAAAGCCCAGATAAACAGAAATAGAAAAATACAAGAGATAATACAACGGGCGGCTTTATCGCTAAAAAACGATCTCGTCCTGACAACCCTTGGCTCCTTGCCCATGCAAAGACATCGCTTTTTAACGACAAAACCGTTGTACTATCTTTTGTATTTTTCTATTTCTGTTTGTCTATCTTTTGGTGTACAATAAAGAGCTACCTTACCGTACCTTAACCTAACTTACCTTACCTTACCCTATCTTACCTTGCGTCCCTTACTTTACCTATGTTTCACACGAAACATAACCAATGGCAAAATTCGAGATTTACCACGGCACAACAGTCGTGCTCTCGACTTGAGGGTAGCTAAAAAGTTGACATCTCAACAATTGAGACGCCGGTATTTGAGAAGATTGCAAATTGCATTGTTTGCATTGTTTGCAAAAATGATTAATACCTAAGTATTGCAAATAATTTAGTATACGACAAAATTAAATGTACACCGAGGCAAATTAATGACCAATATCGGAATCCACGTCAGTTATTACACGGTAAATTAACGAACTGGACACGAGCGAAATGATTTATTTGGACCGTATAAATTATTGCTCCCGCGATTAAACAAACCTTTCGATTCTTTAATGGAATTATTTCTATAACAAAAATTCATAACAAAACAATGTATGTATGCAGTGTATTGTATAATATGTTATAATAATATTGTGTATGTATAGATTTATTTATTATTAAAATAAACTGAATCGCTAAAGTAAGAATAATGGAACACACCAATGTTGGTATCAAATTTCTTATGCATCCAAAGGTTGTCTGGAATAAATTGCTATAAGCGATAAGACCGCTTATTATATTTTAAAATTTTATTTCTGTTAACTTTATCTTTAAAACACAATAAATCAATTATTCATTCATTCACACAATGTTTTAATTATTTATTACTACATTGTACGTTTTGTATATAAAGGATAATATAAATAAAATCATTAAACAAAAATAAGTTTCTGATACATATATGTTTAGCAGCTTTTTTTATGAGGTTTAATCCGTCATGGACACCCTACTCTTTGGGACACGGTAAGGTAGTGTTCGACTCCTGATGGCATGCACGGACCTACCAACTAAAACCACCTCTTTGTCTTCTTGACGCTGTGCGTCAGGACCTCGGGAACCAAAGATACGTCCGATGGCCCTGGCGGCGGTGGCTCTAATAGAACGGAGAAAACACTAACACGCGTGTGTGGCAATCCGCACGCAGCGCCATCTCCCGACCGCTATTTAAACGATAAGTACCTCCGAATCTTATCGTTCAAGGCCGCTGTTAGGGCGGGAGGGACTGGTGATAGTCCATTTTTCGGCACCCTGGTCTATGGCGGCGGATCGAAGCCATGGATGTTTAGCAGCCTATCATACTTTAAAGCTATGTCGAGATTACATTACATTATTATGTAGTAGCATCTTTAACATACTTTCGTGCAAATTTTTTGTTAACAGCACAGTAATCTTTGCGAAACAACTATGATATAATTATATAAACATAGTGTAGGATAGATGAGTGAGTCTTCTGCGTCTATTATTATCCGAAACTACGTTATGTATAATATTCACATGAATCGGTAATATTGTAGCCAAATGCCCCCAGGTTGATCCATTATATATTATCCATAACACAAGTGTGAGTTGCTTAGCTTCAGGATATACAATGTGTATGTGTTGCTTGTCGACTTAAAAGTCCTTCGAGTCTGACAGTGCGTTGGTGATATCTATGAAACCGCTTTGTATCCGATGGGTGACGCGAGTCTGCTGAATTCCACTTATTATAAAAAAACCCATTAAATGTAGGTAGTTACGGAAAATGACGTGGCCAGGAGACTCATTAAGACATGACAATTTTGCTTTATTTTAATTGTTTTATTTTTGTTTTGTCTTATTTAATTGTTTTGTTTTCGACAAAATGGCCAAGGAATCGTGAAAAATTACATTACCAACAAAGCATAAGTGACGTATTTGCAACACTCAAATTTTCAGATTTAGAAGGCATTGTTTTTTCACAAACACAGGACATAGAGAATAAAAAGTTGGGACAGTCTCTCAGCACATGTAAATTGGTGTCGGGAATAAATGGATTGGGATCACCACAGAGTTGGCACACATAAAGGGGTACATTTAAATGATAATAAAATAACTCGCCCATTATTTATACTGCGGTCGTCGTTCCGTCGACCTCTCAAGGGCCAGCAAATTGGAATGTGTGAAGCTGCGCCTTTATAAAAATAATACGGGATCCTTTTGTCATGGAGTGCGAAATGAATTAAGTTTAGATGTGACATTCAAATAGATAACTTGTTTTTTTAAAAGATTTCTAAATACAAGCTTTTGAGCTCCTGGATACCATGTAGCAGCAGAGAGCTAGCCAATACAAGTAAAACGAGCCCAAACACGACGGGTCTATCTTTTTTAGTATAGCAGTGCCTATGGCCACCTTCCGATTCCATCATCAGATCAGCTCCATGGTACCATATTATTGCATTGTCACACGATATACATATGAGTGCAAAATTTCAGCTCAATTGGAAACCGCGAAGTTGGTCAAATTTAACTTGCAAGATTCCACTCGAACTTACCTACGACTAGGTATAGCCATTGCAAGTTAAATAAAAGCTTGTAAAATATGTCTACATTGAAAAAATAAAAAGTTTTTAAAATATTTTCAGTGTCTAATGGTATACTAGCAAGTGTCAGCGAAACTTGACGGGCCTTGCTGTGATGATGAGGGCGTACATATTTGCTACTGAATCGGTGGAACAAAAAAACGCGACCACAGCGCCACTTTTTTGCTATATTACTATATCGCACATAAACGACGTTATTTATTAAAAAAATATCCTAATTATTACCGGAATATAAGTTATGTGTTTCGAGTTTCATTTCAACCCGTTCATTAGTTTTCACGTGATGATCTAACAGACAAACAAAAATTTTAAAAATTGTATTTTCGGAATTTTATGGTGTTTTCTCATTTTTTTAATCTAGTTGAACTGTTATTTTTGTTTACTGCCTATATACTTTTAATAGACAATAAATGACAAGTCGTTCATTCATTTAGAATATTATAAAATTAGATCTGAACCAATTATTGCCCTACACTAGTGTAGAGCAATAACTGGTTCAGAATAATATTCTCAAAAAAATTTAGAAGTCAATCAGCACTGCAGCCAAGCAGCCAGCCTTCCAAGGACACTTCCCGCTGGCAGCGACTTGCTACCTAAACCTACCTACTAAGCTACCTACTTTATGTTCATTTAATTTATTTTTATTTAGGTTATAAAAAGCAAAAATAAATAGATACACAATAATTAGTTCCAACATCGTGCATCAGCTATTATATCTGCTCCTAGGTGCATATACCAACTTTCCTTCAGGCACATGATCGTATTTTGCCTTCCTTAATGGTAAAAAATCACATTCTTACATCCTTGGTACTATTAAGTACCTTTTTCTACAACAGGCTTGTTTTCACAAATAAATAATGGAAGGAGTGTTTACCCTCTCTCACTTATGCCGGAATTCGTATTGTTTGACCAGTGTTTTTATGTTATAGACTGTAATGTGCTGTAAAAAGAGTAAAGATTGCAAAATCATTCCAAAGCGTACTTACGACTTTTATGAATTGAAAACCGCCTTTTGTTCCTAGTGCTGTAATTTACTTAAAAGTGGCTTTTAGAGCAGATAACTTGTAAGAGAAAATGTTTTTAGAAAAAATACAATAGGAATACACAATACAATAAAAAAACAGTAATATAGAAATTTGATATTTATCTACTTAAGTCATGTATGGAAATGTATATTATTCCCCCTTATTCGTAAAAGGTATATGAAGAAAAGTATATATATTTCTATTTTCATAATCGTAATCAACATGTGACTACGAAAACACTTTTTAAAGAGGGACCCGATAAAACTCATATAACTATTATAAATAAAGAAGCTAATAAACAATGACAATATAACTCTGAAAATACCCTAATCCCATGTTTCTAGAACGCCATAAAGTCGTTCTTCGTTGTGTTAACATATTAAAAAAAAGCTATTTTTATATTTTATCTTATTAGTTTAAAAATACATTTTTAATTGTGTATTTGTAATTGGTTCTTATTTTTTTATATTTGACAAGAGACTCACCATATAGCGTTGGTATATGGTAATCACCGGGGGTGATTGTTTCATTAAAAATAAAAGTAAAAAGATCTTAGTTTGGTTCCAATTTCATATTTAAACCAAGTATCTGAAGTAAATCATTAAAAGTTACGTGCGTAATATTACGAAGCATCGACACTAGCGACATCTGTCAAATCTTGAATAGTACAAAGAACCAAAAACGATATTCCAGATAGGTAGAACATATGGAAGGTCAATGAATCAAATCACGAGTGGAATAGAATGCCATTTTCAATGCCAGGATAAAAATATATTTTCACATTGTCCCCACTGCTGTTATTCTCTGAGCCGATGCGGTTTTGAGAGGTTGGCAAACAGTCGCACAATGTACGCAACGCAAACATCTTGCCAGTTGCCCGATAGAAAATTCCTTTTCCTTTCTCCGTAATTTTATTGTGCTGTTCAATGCTATTATTTTTCCTAAGAGTATCAAGAAGATTATATATAATATGAAAATAGCAAAACACACCCCACGCTTTTCACAATAACACTGTAGAACAAGTTTTCTTAAAGCGTGCGTACTTTTGTTATTGTTAATCAATGCCTATATAGCTGTGATAGCCAGGACGTAACGATTCGACTAACAAATGAGAGATATGTATAAAACTCACTTTCATGGTGGGAATTCAAAAATGTAAAAAGGACACGGGTTTTGAATTCAGTTAGAGAGATACTTTTAGTAGGAGAGCCCAAGATGCTAAATGTGGATTCTCTCAAGTGTCGCGGGGACCTTGTGGACAGTGAAGATTAGATGCTAAAATGAAAAAAAGTTATATGATATACATCATATTCACTAGTCGGGGGAGCGTGTATAGGCTTTAAAAAAAAAAGAGTCGCACAGAAATACTCAAGCGCGTCAGCTATTTAAAAGCGATTTAAATAAACCCTAAAGGAACTCCTGTTCAATAGACTGACGATTTGGACGAGACCAAAAGTCATGGCCAATTTTTGAAAATGCAAAAACAAAACGTAAAATTCAAATACTCGAGCGCGTCAGAATAATACTAAGACGGTTCAGCCCGGTGATGCCCTTGTTGTGCTGACCCATAATCTGACAATTATGTGGAGGAATTTCCTTAATCTGAAAGTTTGTAAATCTCAAAATCGCCGCTTGGTCTCCCCTACTATTTTATACTACTGTAAGATACTTACTATAGTAGAATTATTTTCCCCGTGCAGTTTGGGTCATAAATCAAACTCCGCCTCAGCCCGGTGAGCATGTTGCGTGGGCGCAACCCCATTATCGATAAAAACTCATTCTTATCAAAGAAAGATTATCATTCTTATAGAAATCATTATTATCTTTTTTGCTGTTAATTTTAAACTTAGATTTAAGTATTTATATTTATTTTTAATATAACTTGTTACATTCTAAACTTTTGTACTTATAGTTTTTAGTACATTGATACCTAATTAATAATTTATTTTAAATCATTATTATTCTGATTTTAATAAATACGTTGTTTTATCTATTTTTTTCTTTTATTTATATCACTAACCCACAAATTGACAAAATGAAATACACTATCAATAACGCTTATCGACAACAATAATGCCTGCCCATGAGGGCCGTGAGTGGAAGAGAGAGCGAAATACTCGCTTCACCGCTCCGATTATTTATAACCCAAACTGCATGGAGAAAATAATTCTACTATAGTATGAAAATACAAGACAGTTTTAAGGTCGACGTTATATATGTTCAAGAGTATCTTACATCAGGTCTAATATCATAGCACACTTCTCAAGTACGTGGTTATTGTCGGCTGGTTGCGTGTACGCTTCGAGCTTGCGAGTCACGTATGATTTTTGGTCACAGTGACGGCTTGCAGGTGAGTACGCGGCTTTATTGTTTCAAAAAGAACATGTAACATTGTTAAAATCATTTAAAATTGTGACACATTTTGTACCGTTTAAATTCGTGACAGGTTAACGAAGTGCGACGCGACGCCCAAATGAGCAAAAATAAATGTTTGCACGCCTTTTGTTTTCCTACGATTCATTGGGCATTAATAATGTGGATGATTTTATCGCCTGAAATAAGAGCGTAACAATGGAAAATGTTGTCTTTATTTATTTGTTTTTTTTTTGTAAAACCTGTTTACGTCTTTTGTCTGCAATAAAGACTGATAGCTGTTTTAATGGAATGTAAATTCGTTACAATTTCTACTAAAACAAAAAAGTGTATTGTAATACAATTAATTAAAAATGTTGGTATAGAATAATTTTATTTGATTTTTAATTGTTTATAATCTATAATAATATAAAATTATTAATATGCCGTGTACACTGAACCTATTAAAAAAAACAAATGGAATAGACTATATCAAACAATAGAGAACAAGCTTATTATATTTTAGATTTCTTGTCTTGTTCATCTATTATTTGTTGTAGCTACATTTGCGCTAGCCATTACGCTATCCCGACTTCTTATTCTTCTTGTCTTTTATAAACACAATAAATTATTCAATTATACCAAGAAGACATTTACAAAGGCACAAAGATTCAAAGGAAGATAGAAAAAAGCCTCCTAATATGAGTTCCATCGTTTTATGAGGGGTCGACTTAACACTGATTATTTGCGCACGGAATCCGTTTTGGTTCCAAAACCACTATGCTGAGAATCTTTGGGAAACTGTGGAGAATGTATGTAATATCGGGTACATTTGAATTATTTGTTGTTAGGGCTTCAAATAAATCTGGCAAGCGCGTATCGGATCACGGACGTTGAAGGATTCTGTACATTCGTCGTCATTTAACTACGGAACCATAAAAAATATTTAATCGATTTTTATTTTACCCTCATGCTGCGTGCACACTGTTGGGCAATGGTACAATCCCGAATTTCGCCACTGGATACGTTTTTTGTGAAATATAATGAAGAATTCAACTGAAAGGTGTTTTTTTATTGCTTACCACATTTTATGAAACAATCAAGCATTTCAGGGGTTGTTTAATCTGCATGTATTAATATTATTAATGCGAAATTTTGGTTGGATGTTTGTTGCTCAATTATGCCAGAACGACTAAACGAATATGAATAAAATTTGGCGCGGAGATAGATTATAGTCTGGAATAGCATATAGGCTACTTTTTATTTCGGAAAATTCATGGCTCCCGTGGGATAAATTTAACAGGAGTGAAGCCACAGAATTTAAAAACTATTTCAATAAAGAAAACTTTGATTGGGTTTTTATATTATATAATAAACATTCAGAGAAAAATTATCTAATTGCGTGATTTAGGAGTAGTTAGCAGATATACAGGCAGACGTGGAAAGAGACTTTGTTTTGTGGTATGTCAAGTTTTATCTAATTCTACAGACTAGTGGTGGCCCAGTGGTCAAAATTCGACCTTTAATAATTTAAATTATAAGTTTGAACATTATTAAAGTTTTGTTCTCAAAGACTATCTATACATATAATCAAAGATTTCGCCAAGGTTACACTGTTAATTTGACTTTAACAATAAACAAAAGAGTATATATGCGTGTGTGTGTCAAATACATGGTAGTGTGTGTAACGTTTTTTTTTATTGATTTCATGTATATTTTATGCACAATTTAAAAAAATATTATTATTTTGTACTCCTTATTTATATGAACTATAAGTGTGCGAAATTTCAAATTCCTCCGTCCGCACAATTTTCGTAAAAAGGGGTCCAAATTTTTGCTTCACGTATTAATATATAGATATGTTGGGCTCAAATGCACATACACAAAGCAATTTTCTATTTTACGACCTTACCTTTCTCAAACGCATAGCTTAAGGGATATAAATAGTTTATCCGTGTTTCTACCTACAGACTTGGGTCCAAGATGTATCAGCAAAAGGCTTATCAAGGTTTCTGCTAACCTTTGTATTGTTTTACTCGGCTATTTTATTGCCATACTTCCAAATGAAAGAAACGGATTATTCGCCCAAATTGTTTACTACTCAATATTCGGCTAAATACTGTGTAATATTCGGCTGAATGCCAAATACCAAATCGACCAATAAACGCACATATACCTCTAAATTACACAAATTTCCAGCAAAATGGGATAGCTAAGCTACGTTTTAATGATGTCAAAATCGAGTTTAAAAAAATAAAAATATTTACAATTCGACGAGTTTTTAAAATATCCCAAAATAAAACTAAAAACTATTAAGACAATAATTTTATTTATATGTACATTTGCGCGAACGCAAGACAATACTTTGTAAATGATTACTCCAATACTGACCTACTACTGCCGCTGCTATTTCGGTAGCCGAATATTCGGCGTTTCTGCCGAAAGCGTAGCCGAATATTCGGCCAAGCCACTATTCGTGGCATCTCTAATTTATATTCTGCCAACCCTAATAAGAGGGTATTAAGCTTCCCAGTTTCTAAAAGACTAGATGATTTACATACCATGTCTCTAAGGCCGATTACCGGGTTACGCATTGTTTATCTGGAGGTACATATTTCCTACGAACTATTCCCTAACCACTAGAACGTTAGCACATTAGATCAACTAGACTGCCTGAGCGCAATGCCAATGTTCTTTAACGTTTTTCACAAATTTGAGTTTACAAATATTTTTACTATTATATTTAATGAGTATATTAGTGTTCTTTCAAATATTAGGTATATGTTTATAACCAATATGCGCTCATTTTTCAAAATATTTATCAGTTAAATATTATTAATAAAGTGGACACTCATCGGGTATGTTAATGGTATTAAACTTTGACACAAGGGTAACAAAATTGTAATAATGTTAATAACTATTAAATAAAAATATATGATATTTATAACCATTATAACCATATGTTTTAGACATAAGACCTTGTTATCCATATTTCATGCAAATAAAGATTTCATTTCATTATATATTATTTGATTTGAGACATACACCATTTTAATATAGAGGCACACGAAGTATGTTAACTATGCATTTCAATGTACAAGAAAGCACACATAAATTATTTATACATAATATTGTTACATGCCGACAAAAAGTAAATGCACATCTGCCTGCCATAAATCTGGTTTATTACCTTTCCCGCATTTGAACTTCTTTTGTTTACTTTGTGTTTAGAATTTGTAATTAAGAAAACCATTCTATTGTTATTGTACTTGTTTTATGGCCGTCATGAGGCAGGTGTGTCGCACTAATTCTTGCTGTTATTGTTTTGTGTCGAGGCATACTATTGTATTTGTACAAAATAAATGCCCGAAGGGAGGGGTGAGGCAGTCTAGCGAGAACCACGATTAAAGCAAGGTGTATACATTCGATAAGCGATAAAGTGACGGACTTTGCGCGTGTTATTGAATCCTGCAGTTTGTACTGTTTGTATTCAGTTATATTTGAACTTATTTTATACGTGTTTGTACAGTTCTAATAAATTCTATAGTAATTCCAACGGCATTTTAATCCGAGTGCTGTAGCTCGTAACAATATTAATAGTTCTAGTAACGAATATTATCTACAGCTAAAACCTTGTATGCAAATTTTAGACAACTACTGCAAGCAAGATTTCGCCAAATTGAGCGATTTGATCTGACACTTGGCACGGAATTGTTAGGAATGGTGCAGAATGTCGGTATCAAGTCGCAAGTTTCACGCGAACACGCGAACAATGCGGATGTAATAGGGTTTAGCTAGTTAAAATTAGTTACAGTTACGTCTGTCTTAAACTTTATAGGTGCTTCTATTAGTAACAGAGAACTGTGCAATAGACGATTATTAGGTTACACGTTACAGGAATCATTTTGGTAAAAATTATAGAAACGCAAAATGGGAAATTGGACATAAGAACTTACCTATATGAGTTTCTAACAATATTTATGTATAGAAAACGGGATTTTAATAAACCATGATATTACAGTTTTACTTTAAAAATATCACGAGGTAAAATCATTTTCATTACTCTTTAGATAATGAAATGGCTATTTGACTCATTTTATTTATAAATACTTATAACGTATTAAAATGTGTCTTACTTGACCTGACTGCCCGTTCTCATATATGTACGTGTAGAAAAAATACTGTGATTTTTTTTCTTGAACACCTCTGAGTCTTTGTGGCGATATTTAGTCATGTGGAATTATTTAGGAGCTCTTCAGAGTTAATACAAGATACTAAAACTGTCAACATTAACATTTATACAATAATTGTACTGTACAGTCCCGGATTGGTATCCGGGACTTCGTCCGTGTGGAATTTAATATAATTTAATTTGCCTTCCGGTGCGGTGACGTCGGCAGCGTGCGCGTGGGCCTTTCAATTTCTTTTATTTTCTATAATAAGTTACTCTTTATAACTTCAGCTATTTTCCAGTGAAAGTGCCGTTAAAATCAGTCCAACCGTTTCAGAGATTAGCCAGAATAAACAGACAGACTTACCTTTAATTTGTATTTAGTAAAACCGTTATTTTAACGTTACATACAGACACTTCAATTTTGTTTATTTGTATACAATACATGAATAACCATTAGACACAATACAACGTACGGTAACTTAACTTACGGTAGCTAGTATGTCTTCAATTGATTTAATATGTAGTAAATGATATTAGTCTTTTATTAATTCTAATTTCATATATAATACTTGTACTACAAAGTTCTGTACAATACTGTTTTTTGAAGTGAAACTTCTATATCGGCGTTGGAAAAAAAAATTAGTCACATTTTTTGGTTACGCTCCATCTTTTTCTTATTTGAACTATTTAAATAAGTTTCACTTTTTACGTGTGTACACGCACATATTTTTTTTAAAATAAATAAAATTTAATATGATAGAGCTATGTAAGCCTCAAGAAGTAACACGATACAAATGAAAGCTTGATTTTATTATATTTATTTAACTTTATGAACTCGTCTTAGAAGATTTTTTAAAGTACCCACATTTTTCATAATACAGTTCGATATAAAAACTTTGCCTTCCTTTCTGTAAGATGCCACGTTCATTTTACGCAATGAATTTTCATACTTTGTTCGTATCTTACGGAGTTTATTCGTCTAATGAATGCTATTTGAAAATATGTTCTTGGGATAACTTTGGCAATGCAATGGTAATATAAAAATATAATGCTCACGTTTTTGTTTCTGTATTTTTTTTTTGTAAATGTAGGAAAATCTACGTGTTTTGGTATTGAGTATGCTCAATTGAATGAGACAATTAATAATAGAAACAATAACCTGTTAGAAATAGTTATTAAGAAGACTTTCAATAAATGATAAAAGTATTTTGTATCTAGGTTAAGTTTTATTATTTGAAACTAGCAGCGCCCCGCGGTCTCACTCGCGCGGTGATGGAAAACCGTTATATTTTGCATAATTCACACTATATCTATTATTATTCTGCCTATGCACTATCCTGATGTGTAAGCTACATTATTATAAATTTTCATCAAAATCCATTCAGCAGTTTTTCCGTGAAAGAGTAACAAACATTCATACAAACTTTCGCGTGTATAATATTAGTAGGATTGTCAAAAGTATGTCTACAATATCAACATGACAGCTAGACTTTGGAACGTAAAGGACGAGAACAAAGTTATTGCCATTTGCGTGAAAGTCATATATTTACAAAAATTCAATACATAATGTTTTACAAAGTGTATAGTTGTTTCAATATATATAAAGGTGACTCTGTTATAGGTTATACGTCTTAAGTCATTCTTCGTTTTTATTATTTTAAAGCATGTTTTAGACAGAATCAGTCAAAATTAATAATTGTCTTTAATAATTTTCCTATTTAAAGAACAAGTAATTTAATCGATAAGTCCTCTTAGATGCTACACGCGTATAATTACAACAATTCATCATTATTTTACTTATTACCTAATTGGAAAATTACTGTTCCAACGATGATAAGGACTGAACTCGCCAGTTTCACAAGTCGGCTAACTACTTAACTATGTCAAATGTAAATCAGACTGAATGTCATAATGATACCATACTATTACATAATAAGTAATATCATTTACTAGTATATACACGGGTCAAATCTGCTAGGTCCCGATTGAAGGGGAAGGCCCAAGAAATGTTGGCTTGACGTTGTGAAGAATGACATGCGTACCAATGGTCTTAAAACGGGGGATGCTGAAGAGCACGCGAAGCAGAGTAGAAAAAGTAAGAAACCGAACCCTGGGTGTCGGAGTGAGCGAGCGCAACCGGGATTTAACACTAGGATGATGATGATGACACTAGTCAAATCCAAGACACGATTCCACATAAGTGTGGTTTTAAGGCCACTGAGAAATCGCACCCTTAAAATTATAGACACCTACATCAAAACTTTGACCTATTCTATTCTAATATCTATTTTTTTTTATAAGGTACAGAAGAAGTTCATATATTTAATTACGTCTCTAGAACTCTAAGAGCCGCTTGCATAACGATCGCCTTTAAATAAAATTAGTTAATCATATTAAACTGCCTAAATACGTTTTACACAAAACGTATTGACAGTTCTCTAAACATATTTAGCGGCAAATTTTGCGTTGTGCAAGACAATTTAAATACGTTTTGTGTTTCTTAAATAAATTTAAGCAAACTTATGCAAGCGGCCCTAAGGGTGCGATATGTACAACACGCCGTAACATACGAATATTGTAAAGCTACGATCACAACAACAACATAACGTAAAACAAATCCCAGAATAAACTAAACAGTAACAATGCATAGGACCGACTCACAAGTAAAAAGGGACAAACAAAGTTTGCATATTTGCACGAGTCGGCGCAAATAATACGAGCTCACTAACGAAGCGTAAACTGTGAAGTTGATTCTTTGACTTGTTGCCGTTTTCCCCCACTTTATGGCTGGAAACTGGTATATGACGTTATGGACCAGTGATTCTCAAAGCGATCTTTGTAATCCTTGGAAGTCGGCATTCAATTAAAAGGGTTCGTATCTGGAAAAACCTGCCATGCAGTTACATATTTCTATAAAAGCAAATAATAATATAATAATCTTTACATATCTTATATAGATACTAGTTGCGGCGCGACTTCGTCCGCGTAGAATAGTAAAAAAAAATAAGTTAAGAAACCCCCCAATTTTGAAACATTCTTCATTTGTGCTCCGCTCCTATTATTCTTAACGTGATGATATATATATATACTAGCGGCCCCGGCAGACGTTGTCCTGCTCTGAAAAAATAAAAATCTATGACCCGATCCCAGCGCCACCTACCGGTTCCAATTGTGGGTTTAAACCATCCGGGGACCCACTCAAACACACAAAAACAAAATCGCTCCCCGTTGTTAAGAGGATTCTAGAACCCGATCTCAGCGCCACCTACCGCTCCCAACGGTATAAAAACTATCCTATCTTTCAAGTTGGATCAAACTGCACACGGTGTGTAAATTTGATTAAAATCGGTTGAGTAGTTTAGAAGTCCATCGCGGACAAACATCGTGACACGAGATTTATATATATAAGATAAGATATATCTTAGGCTATATAGCCTATATATAGCCTTTCTCGATAAATGGGCTATTTAAAACTGAAATAATTTTTCAAATCCAGACCTGTAGTTCCGATTAGCGCATACAAGCAAACAAACAAACTCTTCTAATAAGATATATTTACATCCAAATATACATAAATTACAAACTATTACAACGAAGAAATCATAATTAATTAATGCTTATTAGTAAATTATAGGATAAAGTAAATTATTTTAAAAATTAAACTAAACAATAAAATAGAAAACTAAAACTAAATAAAAAAGAAAGCTAAATTATAAATAAAATATTGGTCCCAAACCACTGTCACTTACCGGAAACGTTCCCAAAAGGCTGCGTGCGGTCGCGTGAGAAGTCTATTAGGTCTATGCTATTTGTTAACCCCCCACGCACATTTAAAGCGTTTGCTAAGTTGTAAGATAGACACAGTTCAATACATAAACACAATTTGTATTGTAAATCAGTACTATATAAATGATATAGAACATATATTATCTCTGTGTAATACAGTCTTACAAACGAGCGTGAATCGTGAGGGTCTTTGGCTGTTTCCCTACTATATCATAAAAAAATTGAAGATCTCTGTATTATAAGATGGGGACATGTAATTCTTTGAATCTTCTCAAGAGCAATTAATGTGACACAAAAATTAAACACGGCAATGAGCTGAGTCAATATCATGCTCGTTCACAACTTTGAAAGGTACATTTTAATTAAAACCTAGGATGGACAGGCAAGTTTCCTTAAGATTAAAGCCACTGCCTTTGAGGCTGTCACTTCTTCCTTATATTGATATTGCAGGAGGTGTTCGAGAATTTTCTTTAGTTTAAATTAAATGTACCACAAATCTAGTCTAAATTACAGTTGTGACATCAAAGGTAGCAAATCATCTGATTAATATTAGTGCATACTGAACAAAAACATTTTGATTTCAAAGTTCAGCTGCGATTAGACATTTTTTTCTTATATTTAAAATTGTAGTATTATCTAATATATAAAATTCTCGTGTCACAGTTTTCGTTGCCATACTCCTCCGAAACGGCTTGACCGATTCTCATGAAATTTTGTATGCATATTGGGTAGGTCTGAGAATCGGCCAACATCTATTTTTCATCCCCCTAAATGTTAGGGGTAGTCCACCCCTAATTTTTTTTTTTAGACAAAAATTTTAATTTCTATTTTTTTATGATACAGCATCAAAAGATACATACAACCCTAAATTTTCAACCCTCTACGATCAACCCCTATTTTTTACCGGGCAGGACGACGTCTGCCGGGACAGCTAGTAAACTAATATAATTTTGAAAACGTCACTTCTATTCTACCTATTTTTTCTTATGACTACATGTAGAATACTGAGTCTAAGGCACTGTCTTCTATGGTCACGGTGCCTAAAGCTGGCTAAATATTATCTTACTTGATTTCCACACAGATCCGTTCTCTGAGGTAGGCACCAGCCGATCATCTAAAGAGCCGGAGTCCCCTGATCATCTAAAGACTATGAGCTGTTACTTCCATTATATACTGTTTATATGGTACTACACATAACTCGATAGAAATCTCACTGTTGGGATTAGATCTTAACCAAGGCGGATTCGTGAATTTCCTATAACGTTTACCTGAATGTATGGTTTCACCTCAATATTTTTGCGTAAACATCAACAAGTGGTAAGAAATTGTAACAATATGCTCATAAATGTCCCACAGCTGAGCTCGAGCCTCCCCTTATAGGGTAAAATGGACAGTATACGTAGCACGCTTGTCCAAGGCAACTTGAAAGGTTTGAGACATCAGTTCTCTCGATGTCCAGGTTGCATCACGATATTTTCCTTCATCGTTGTTAGGTAAAAAGCATATCAAATAAACGTGCACATATGAAGATGTTAATGAAAGTATATGAAGCGAAAGTTGTTTGTCAGAATCGTCGCAAGTGGAGATCTATAGTCTCTGCCTATCCCCATGGGAAAAACGCGCGATGTTATGCATGTTAAAACAACGCGTAAAAAATGACAAGCAACTTGTCAATGACTGCAACAAATGCCACCAAAACACTATTCTATTTCATAACTAATGTTTTATTTAATAAAACTACGTTTTAACGGTTTTAAGCGCTGTAATTTATTTGACTTTTATTATTCCGCCATTTCGCGCAATTTCAGTGGCCGTGATCGCGGAAGATAAAGATGTCAAGTATCTATGAGTATTGTTAAAGTTTTATTTAGCCACCGCCAACTTGCTCATTTTAATTATTTAGTTTTAATTTTGTTTACGGTTATTATTTACTTTATGGGAGCCTAATCTAATTTACTACCGCTTCGCTGCATGTGATTTGAATTCTTTGATTTGAAGAGCTTGATCCTTTATTCATTGCAACAGACCAACATTTGCCTTAAAATAGCTATTGTTTCGTGATACCTAACATAATCTATTAAATTATGATATTTTTATAGAAGTAACAACTTTGAACTACAATTGTAGCTTCATAATATCTCCTATAAACCTATATTAGCTGCCATAAATTTACGTTGCAAACAATATAGAAATCACTTTTACTTACCAAACAGAAATATTATGCATCCTTGTGGAGCTGAACTGGAGAGGCGAAAACTTTTGGGCTGAACGATGTAATAGTTGCTAAGATTAATTGTGACATACAAACCGACACCGGAGTGGATTCCTAGGGATTTCTTTTTATCTTTAGGTAGATAAAGCTTAAAAATAAATAAAATGACTTCATTATATTTTTGACCACGTATTTCCTTGTCAACCACTGTTCAAAACCAGCCTTTTACACTTTTCCTTCGTAATGCAGCACAAGATTTGAATTACAATCAAGTTGGAGTAAAATCCAAAAAAAATTCACCCTCATTTTTGTTATCTTTTCCTAATAAGGTAATATATATTCCGCAAAAGATAAACACATTTAATAATTGTATTATATAACTTTTCACGATACAATTGTTTTCAGAACTAGCTAAAGCTCGTAATGATGATTGGGGTAGAGCGATTGCTGAGCATCTCGAGCATATTATGATTTGGTTTCAGTAGATGAACAGTGCATTTTGCGGCACCCGTACGCCAAAAGTATTGATTTTACATAACAACATAACATAACAAAAAAATATAATACCAATTGCAGAAAATTTCTATAGTTTAATATGAGTAGAAAAAAAGATATTGTGTCCAAACACTGCTATCAGGCGGAATTTTTCCAATATGAAAGCGCCAGCGACAACGTTAAGAGATGGCAAAGTGAAAATTCGGAAAGAGCACATCGAAATCTATAAATTTACCCATTTTCAAAACTCCGGAAAAACTTTCCAACTAAAACTATCAAACGACTGCACTGACGGCTTCTGTGGTTAAGCGGGCTAAGCCTTCGCCGGTCTACCTCAGTGCAACGCAGAAGCTCCGGGTTCGAGTGCTGGTATAATAAATTTCGGAAACGTATTTACTCCGTTATTTACTATGGTCTGGGTGTCTGGGATCAGCCCTAGAGTAGTAAACGTAACTTGCTTAATTGAAAGATATATATTATGTATGTTTCTCTGCCGAATACTGTACCATAATTAAGATATTTAACTTTGTACCAGTATAAACAGGAAATAATCTTGATATGTAAAAATGAATTTTTGTCTGTATGTTCTATAAAGAATCGTAAATCATCCATCCGATTTTGATGAAATTTTGTGCGTATGTTTGAGTAGGTCCCGGGATGGCTTATATTCATAATTGGAACCGCTAGGTGGCGCTGAGATCGGGTTCTAGAATCCTCCGAATCACCTGGACCGATTTTGGTGACTTTGTTTTTGTGTGTTTGAGTAGGTCCCCGGATAGATTAGATTCACAGTTAAAACCGGTAGGTGGCGTTGAGATCTGGTTCTAGAATTCTACCAATCAACTAGAGCGATTTTGGGATTTTGTTTTTTGTATTTGAGTGGGTTCTCGGATGGTTTAGATTCGCAATTAGAACCGGTAGGTGGCGCTGAGATCCAATTTTAGAATCCTCCTAATCACCTAGACCGATTTTGGTGATTTTGTTATTGTGTCATGGAACAGTCTTTTAGGAATTCAGAAAATAGGCGGTACGAAGTTTGTCGGGTCACCTAGTAGTTATACCTATAATAAAAAGGAAGTGGGCAGTCGTGTGGAAAGTTCTAACAATTCATATTTTGTAAACATAAATCCCTAAAAAAGTAACAAGCAACGTGAAGAAATATAGGTACAACAAATCTTACATATTCCGCGGGTACTCTGCCAATAAATTTAGACCCTTAATCCAGACATCCATCAGAAGGCGTATGCTGACGGTACATTAATAAAATTCATCTAATGCTGACCCTACTTCACCTAACGGGCCGGCACATACGTAAATCTTTCACATTTTATTGTTATTCCAAAAATGCTTGCAAATTGCTTAATAACGAAATGTCACGGCATCGTTAAGATTTCTATGTAATTAATATTTGGTTGTTGTTACACGAGTAAGTTTTTAATTTTTGAAGTAACAAGGTATTTTATTGTAAGTTTTATTAAAGTTTATTTATTTGTTATACTAATTAAATATTACATAATTAGAATTTGTTTTATTAATTATTATTTACTCTTTATTTTTTTATACAACAAAATTGGAATAAAGGTTTGTAGTGAAAATCAGCGTTGTGTCGGATATAATTCCGGCACAGCAATATGCTGAGTGCAAACCTTGTTTGCTGAAAATTCAGCGTACAAAGCCTCAAATTATGCTCCGTGTATAATAATGTATAAAGAATGTAACCACGTCGCTATTTCTTCAAATAAAACTTTTCTTTATTTATTTTCTAAATATTTCCATGTTTTATTTAGGGGTAAGAATATTTTGCACAAATTTAGGTCTAGAATATGCCGCCATAACATAACCTTGAGTTGTGTTCCGGCATTGATGGCCAGGTTCCAGTCTCCCTTAAGAGAGCAGTAACGCATTTGTAGCACCTTTGGTGTTGCAAATGTCCATAGGCGATGTTAATATAAATGGGGTTTTACTTGTAAAACCCCATTAATTTCAAAGACAAAATTTCATTAATGCGTGGAATACAATTTAAATATACTACAATCCACACAATCCTTTCCTTACTAGATTTTCCAATATAACCGCTTTCCATCAGATGGGTCGCCTGCCTGTCAACTGAATGTACTGTGCAATAAAAAAAAGATACGTAGATGACTAAAAGCTCCTTCTGAAATCATCTGAGCACTGTTGCCCAAAGCAAACTAAGAAAGAAAATCATTTCAGGTATATTTAGGAAGGTATATTTGCCTCTTCAGGTTATAATAAAGCTGATGCTTACCTCGGTCAATGAACCAGTATGGCGATCCATCGAGGAAGCGTAGCCGGCCTTCTGGGCACCTTACCATAGAAGATGATGATCTGGGCTCAGTATTTTACTTGTAGTCTTGAGGGACTATGGGTAGAATATAATACAAAAAGTTGAATTTTCTTACATTGTATTCAATTGTATCTAATTTTATATTTTTTTGTGAATATATGTATGATAATTTTGTTTTATTCTTTTTTAATTTGTATGAATTTAGGAATAAGTTTGTTACAATTAGATACCAGACTAGTATTTAAAGTAGGGATATATCGAGACATAACCTACACAAGTGCACTTTAAGATTACCAATGAATAAAACTCGATAACTTTACAAGGACAAAGGTGGCGGGTAACTGCAAATGTTAATAAGTCAATAACCCTTAAAAATATAAAGCCCGAAGTTTAACTCAAAAATGAACTACCTTGTTGCTAGGTACATAATTTGTTAAAGTATCAAAATTCACGACGTGACGTCGTCTCGACGATGGCTTGTTAGCTGTTGGATTTGAAGATGACATATCTGAAACAATAAATTTCGTAAATTAAAATGAATCTTTGTAAACAATTAATCATATGTCTGCGTCTACGGGCATTCATTTTATTTTGAAATAGGTCTCCTAGGGCACATTTTGGAATTATTTATAGCCTTTATTGTAAAGGGTGTATTATGAACAGGATTTTAAATTGCAGAAATGAACGAGCGCAATACACACCAAAGCCAACTCGTCGACCTATATCGGCAACATTTTGTGCGTGGGCTAGTCGACGGCCTCAATCATTGCAAGTCGCAAAACTTTGTCGGCGGCAAGTCTTCGGCTTGAGGTGAGGAACAAAAAATACAGCACGTCACTATAGCTTGAGTGTCACTGGGACTGAGCGCAAGCAACGGCGCAAAGTGAAAAATAAAAAGTAGGTAAGTACTAAACGCAACCGGGATTTAAATGTAGGTAGGTGATGATTATAAATGCTTTATAGTTCTTTTTTAGTTTAACAGAAGCTTAAAAGGCGTTTTTATGACGTGTATTCTAATTTACCCGTTCATCGTTTACACGAAGTTCCCAACAAAAAGGCTTGATTGAAATTCTTTTGTAAATTGCTAAACTTCCCTTTTAATTGCCTGTCCTAATATAATTTTTTTCAGGCGTAAAGTTTTTTGTTTCTTAATTTATGACGTCGTTAACATCTTGTTCTTGTCAGGGATAAGATTCTGTGATAAAATTATATTTAATACCTATCTACGGTTTGTGATGTTTTAACTATTTTCACATCAAGAAAATCTTTATAGGTCATCTGTATGTCAGTTTATTTCTCTATGTAAGAATTTTATGGAAATTATCCTCAAAATCATATGGTATTTCTATATATACGGATAAAATAGGACAGACAGAGATTCTATTTTGTAGCGATATACGTGGTCTTTATACATGTACTGAGGATTTTTTTTAATGTAAGTAGTTGCTTTTGAATAAGTTATTATTCCGTTTTTGAAGTTAATAGGTCGGTAAATAAGATGTTCAGTTTCAAAGTTGTTAAGTGTAACTTAAGAAATATAGGAAAATTATGAAATAAAAATTGTAAATATATAAAAAATTAATACAAGAATCAACTGTACAAACATTGTAATAATCTAATACAATGGTTATTACGAATGGCCCGTTCCTATATCACACAAATCGTTCATCTGCCTTGATATCGTTTCATATTTGAAATAATTAGTATCAAAATTCAACCGATGGTGAGGCAAGTGCATGAATAGTACTATATAGAAACCGGTCATGAATGCTGTGCAAGTGAATCATAGCGCCTGCTAAGAATAACTGTGCAATGACTTCATCATATTGCGGTGTAATTGATAATACTAACTGTAACATATTTTCAGACTAGTGCTCAAGTCTTCGGTAGTATAGTGGTCAGTATCCCCGCCTGTCACGCGGGAGACCGGGGTTCGATTCCCCGCCGGAGAGAAAACTTTTTACGCTCTTTTTCATTCTTTTGTGATGATTTTCAAGTTTTATATGTCCAAATAACTTAATTTATTCACAAAATCTATTAAATTCAAATTCAAATTAAAGCTTAGTAAAATAGCAACAAATTCTTAATATAAAATTGAACATACATTTAAATAAGGTTAACCTTTAAAATGAATTCATAGTTTAACTGAAAAAAATATTATTCTTTGTATTCAGCGAGCTAATGTTGCCAGCCTTCTAGGAACACCGTCTAGGATACGGTGCTGCGCTTAGTTTAGGGTGAGCAGCGCCGATACCTCGTCGCATCCATTGGGGTAGACTTCGGGGGGCAATCCGACTAACACCGCCGTCTCCTTTCGCGAGGTTGTCATAATAATATGCGGAAAAGAGGCAGCGGAGCGGATAGGGAGCGAGCAGCCGCGCTTAGCTCCCACCGCAATAATAGGACACGGTGCCGGACGGTACACGACTTCCGACCGCCGTAAGAGTGCAGCAGCGGGTGACGGCTCGCGGAGATATAAGGGCTGCATACAAGTGGACGCGCCGGTTTTTCGCACGCACCCCTCTCAGTCACAAATTTAAGCAGTAGAGGCCTGCCCATAGGGGCGGACCCACGTCAGTAGCGGCAAAAAGTTCGCGCACGCCCCGGCGCCCTGACATATGGCGATAGAAGAACATCAAGGGGTTTTAGTGGGTATATCGGCAGCTCTTCTGGCCGGTTAGTCCCACAGTGCTCCGCCGGGTAGGGTGTGCACAAACGGATTTCCCCTTGAAGAAAAAAGTACACTGCCCTGCGACAGTGGCCTTATTGGGCTGAACTGGTTTTAATTTAGAGTTACGGAATTGCTAGTACTTCTTTCAAGACCACGGGCCATAAAAATGGCCCGGACTTTTGGAGGGCTTGCGTGGGGCCATGGGGAGGCCAACACGTAGAGGCCCCTTGACAAATTTAATGTAAATATGTGGCGTGACACTGACCGGCGATTATCCCTATCTACACCATATAATAATGCATCCAAGGACAAGCCCCGGCCGGTGTAGGACTATTGTGGGAAATGTGGACAAAAATTACCGGGCTATTGGGGTGAACTGCTAGTACTTCTATTATTATATTTGTTAGATAATTTATTGTTATTTTTTATTTTACGTGTAGAATATATTTTAGGCAGTTTATAGTTTAATTGGTTTTACGGAATATATCAGAACATTGGCTCTAAAATCGGATGTCTAACGCTTTCAATGCACACTGTCGCTGTAAACGTTATCGGTTTACATTATTGATTTGTTGACATAATTTTGAACAAGAGGAAATGAAAGAATCGAGAAGACTATGCAAGAGAAAAACGGTCGAAATTATATAAATAGGATAATTTCAAGTTAAATTAAAAAAAATTCAAAGAGCTTAGCAAGTCTTCGGTAGTATAGTGGTCAGTATCCCCGCCTGTCACGCGGGAGACCGGGGTTCGATTCCCCGCCGGAGAGAGAACTTTTTTATCATACATAATTATAATTATCACATAAAAAAGTTAGTGCTTAAAAATATCGCGGTTTTTTATATATATCTTAGGGGCGATTTTTCAATCATCAGATAAAAGTCATCAGTCTTATAAATAATAGCCTGACTAAATTCAAAAGTAAAATAAAGCAACTGTCATTTATAATTTTCTCATATTGTGTTGAATTCTATAGAATTATAACATAACATAAAATTTATGTGATGATTGAAAAATAGGCCCTAAATCATCTTAATTTTTATTAGTATAGAAGATCCATCGATGCCTGACGCTTCCAAACCACTTGTGCTTTCGTTCTTTAGCGTGGTATTTTTTTTTGGGTGCAGTATTTGTATGTCTATTTTCAACTACTTTTTCAGACTACTTATGTAATTTTATTTCCTACTTTGATTATCTTATATATAAAATTCTCGTGTCACAATGTTAGTTACCATACTCCTCTGAAACGGTTTGATCGATTCTCATGAAATTTTGTGTGCATATTGGTTAGGTCTGAGAATCGGACAACATCTATTTTCATCCCCCTAAATGTTAAGGGTATCAACCCCCATTTAAAAAAATATGCTATAGCATTAGAACCCTAAATTTTCAACCCTATACGATCAACCCGTATTTTTTATTTGTTAAATACGATTGAAGCTTTGCCGGGCAGGACGACGTCTGCCGGGACAGCTAGTATATTTTATGTCTATTTTTTATAATATAATACTTTAGTCTCTGAAAGTTACAGTGAGTTTAATTGCAGCCTTGATTATGAGCAGTTTTATATCAATTTTACACAATTCTTTTAATAAAGAAAACAATAGAAATTATTAGTATTTGAGAAAGGGAAGTAAGACTCGGATAGGGATTAGTATATATATGTAGTTAGAAAACTTTAACTGAACTACTTACTTCACCTGAGCAGTGGTTCATTAATGAAACAAATGGAAATTCGTAATTCGTTGCTTCGAAGTAGCAAGTAAAGGCACTTTGGTTTCCGCTTTGTAACTCACAGTATCTGTTTAGATTCTTTTGGTATGAGTAAAATATTGAATAACTTTAGCTCTTTCCTTCACTGCATTCGCGCTTATCTTGTTCTTTATGTTCATACTTTTTGAACCTTGCAAGGTAACATAACATACACCCAATATTTTGATTATAATTCGTTGAACCGTTTCATCTGTGTGTCTATTTGAGACAATTTTTCAGACATACTGATAGACAAAATGTCAAAAATGCATCATAAAAAAATAATTTTTTATTTAAATTTAGATACTTATTATGAAATCACATACCTACAGAAAAATCTATTTTATTCCCATATAACTTTATTTATGTATTATTTAAAATACCAGCGGTTTCGCAGACGTTTTCCTGCCCTGATTATTAAATAAAAACCTAGGACACGTTTCTAGTGCGTCCTACCGGTTCCAATTGTAAATCTAAGAACCTAATCCATCCGGGGGCCACTCAAACACAAAAAAATTATCAAAATCGGTCCAGGAGATTAGGACGATCCTAGAACTCAATCTTAGCGTCACCTACCGGTTCAAATTGGGAATCTAAAGTCTATAAACCATCCATGTTTGAGTGGGTCAAACACACAAAAATCTTCATCAAAATCGGTAAAGTCGTTCTCAAGTTTCAAATTTCGAATAGCACAGTCTCGAAACATTAAACGCGAGCATAACTTATATAGAACACACGTATATGCAATCTAAATTTAGAAACAACAACTTCTTTCATTCTATCAGTTCATGAACGCTCCAATTACACACATAGGCGGACGACTTCAAGTGGAAAACCTAGTTGTTACGAGTACACAAAGCAAGGAATATAATGAATACCGTGCATGTCAATACGTGGGTATTGACATGACCACTAAATAAATTTATTTTGTATAAATGAGCACATGCAGTGATAATAATATGACAGTTTTGAGTCATATCATTCAGGGCAAGATAGGTATGGCTTATTCGTATTTACATTCCCCTGAAGTCCAGCTGCATTATGCGGGAAAATAAGCAAAGTTTCGTGTCCACACGTTTTAGTAACGTGATAGACGAGCGTCTTGTATATAAATTACAATAATAATATAGTAATAATATACAGTCTTGTAATATTATACAGTCTTGTAATATTATACAGTCTTGTAATATCGTGTTTGCAAATATAGAAATCAACGATTGGTTTCACCTAATTAAAAAGACAAAAATGTTTTACCATAAATAACAATTAACAAATAAGTAGTTTGCAAAATTTTAGCTCAACCGGAAACCGGGAAGTTGGTCAAATTTATCTTGCAAGATTCCATCTGAACTTACATACACATAGGTACATCCATTGCATGTTAAATATAAGCTTGTAAATATGCCCAAATTCGTGTTGAACAGTGGAATCTGGGGTGCTGGAAAACATGCTCTGGTTTTGCTATTTTATAATGGGATACTGTAAAGTCATCGAAAATACGTCAATGTCAAACGTTATCTGATATATTTATATAAAATGTTTATGAAATTTTACCACACTAACATTTCTACGTTATATTTTAAAGGTTAGCGGTGGAAGGGTTAAATTTTTGGAGATTTAAAAGCGTGTATCTTACTACCCTTAAACGAAATATTCGTTAGTAAATATGTGCTGATGTCCCCATTATATATTTTTTATTATATATTTTCAGGATCGGTTTATAATTATGACAATAGGCATAGGCTACGCAATTGTATTGCCTAAAAAGTACTTACCATATTGCCTGTCCTCATCATTGTAGACAAACGGGTTATTTAAAAATTCCTGATAGATTATTCATTTTGGGTCCTGATTATTATAAAAAGGTACTTGAAAAGAAAAAACCTTAAGATATAAGATATAGATTTTAAAAAAGCCTGGTTACGGCCAATGATGCAAGTGGGAGATTCGCCCATTTCCTTTTAGCCTGGACCAACAATGACAACTTTAAATTCCTGATATCCTTGCCGTTGTGAATGTTGGCCGTTTTGGAAGTGACTAGTTATAAGCTAGTTAATAAATATAACTTGAAACCGCTCGTCTGAAGTAGAACAACCACTAACAAGGTGGTGCAACGCTATTGTGTATTCATCTCTTCAGTTGCTTCGTGCACAAGGTGTATAGTTTTACAAAGTGAATACAATTTTATTTCAAAGTCAAGGAAACTTTAAGATTTGTTTAAAAACTGGTTCGTGTTTAGAGTTACTATTTCGAAGTTTGAAAACTCATGGCAAAAAGCTAGGGTTACCAATTTAGGGACATACTCCTTTATTTATTACTAGCTGACCCGGGATGACTTCGGTGGGTATCTGAAAAAAAAATGTCACTCAGGAATAATGTAGATTTCCACTGGTGAAAGAATGTTCACAATCGGTTTAGTAGATCCAGAGATTACCCGCTACCACGTCACAAACTCACAAGTTTTAACTTCTTTTTATTTTTTTATTGCAGGAGTTCAGCAGACAGGCAGACGACCCACTTGATGGGAAGCGGTTACCATCGCCTATGGACATTTGCAACACCAAAGGTGCTACAAATGCGCTGCTGCTCTCTTAAGGGAGACTGGAATCTGGTCACTAATGCAGCACACAACTTAAGGTTGTTGTGGCGACATACTTTAGACCAGGGGTGGTAGCCATCCAGTCGAGCAAACGCCCTACCACCTAGCGGTGGGTTGTTTTGTCACCTCTTACGACAGGCCTCCTGGCGGCAGGAATTGTATTCTTTCTCCGTTCCTGCACGTATAGTACTCTTCATAATATTAATATAGGTAGTTGAACAAAGCTTATAAACCCGTAAAAGAAATTTATTAGAAAATATTATTCATTACCACAGCAATAACGCCATCATAATGAGTATCACTTTTTTAATTGAAGACATGAGTGGATGAAGGTGATAAGTCGCATAATTCCAATTCTGAGTAAATCGAGATCAAAGTTTTATTTTTACTTTAAACTGAACTGAACTTAACACCTTTTTCAACTCTTTATTTTTTTAAATATGCCTTATATCTATGGTCTAAGGTCTGTAGTCATTTGGTATCGACTTATAAACTTCATCTACGCAAAGAAAGCAAAAAACCGAATATGCGACATATCACCTTCATCCACTTACGTCTTCAATGTTTTTAACTAATACCTATAAACGACTTGTATCTTGTATGAGTACGAGGGTCTTTTACTAAATTAGACATACATTATGTATGTATTAATATATTACTCAAATACTAGGAACCTCTAAATATAGTTTCAAGATAATGATTGTTTATATGAATTGTGTTGTATTTGAAATATCACCCTTTGAGCTGCCACAAATAAAAAATACCCAGACAAAAATCTAGGGGCAAGTGCTATCCAATCTAAAACGACTATACAACTTGTTTTTGCACACAAATAGAAAATATGCTACTCGACAGCCTCTGTGGTTGAGTGGGCTAAGCTATTGCCGGCCGACCTCATTGCAGCGCAGAAGTTCCGGCTGATATTCCTGGTATGACAATTTTCAAATTTTTAAAGTAATTTTAGTATGTGTATTTTTATTTATAAAATATGTAGTTTAATTATGTCTATTTAATTAAATAAAAAAAATCTAGCTAATTATCTGCACCACCTACAAGGATAGATTAGGTTCAATTATTCTTTAAGTGAGGTTGCCTGATAGACATTGCTTCAAGCGATAAGGTTACCTATGTTTTTTACCATTA
The DNA here is from genome assembly GCA_012273795.1 of Dendrolimus punctatus. Taxonomy (NCBI): domain Eukaryota; kingdom Metazoa; phylum Arthropoda; class Insecta; order Lepidoptera; family Lasiocampidae; genus Dendrolimus; species Dendrolimus punctatus. Next base: position 16,744,860 of record CM022537.1, read on the forward strand.
CTATATTGTAATTATGCAATTTTATTATACTACTCTTTTAATTTACGTACATTAATTTAAATGTCATCCATATACTAATAATTAAAACTAACTTAAAAATACAAATGCAAATAGGGAGCAAAATTATAAATAAAATATTGGTCCCAAACCACTGTCACTTACCGGGAACGTTCCCAAAAGGCTGGCGGCGTTACCACGCTGAATAGCAATGCTTATCCTTTGAGCAAAATAGACGCCAGCCTTTTGGTCGCGTGAGAGGTCTATTAGGCGTTCGGCGACATCTCGATAAAGTTTTAGAGCGCTAGGACCCCACGGACCCAGAGTTTCCACTCCAAACACCGCAAATGTGTAACAATTGCCGATGGCGGCGTACTTCCGGCGCTTGAGGGTCTCCTGTTCGGCTGCAGCAGAACCGGCGGTAGCGGACGTACTTGAAAGATGGGACGCCGCCAGAGTGTCAATGCAGTGTCAGTGCAATTTTATAATTGTATATTTAGTGAGCAATAAAGTGTTATCTATTCTATTCTAACTACTATCGTAACTCATTAATTTTCTAACAGGTTTGCTCTGTACAAAATCAATTCAAACAATATTCCCTTGAGCAAAGTTACATAATCGTGTAAAGCACTTCATATGTGAATCTCTGGAGACCATATTTATATGGAAAGCGCATGCATGTTTTATCTCACCTATTTCGCTTCAATACTCGTTCAAGTCTAGTTTATCGTTTAACATGCAAAACTTTTCTGTCACAACTTGTATTATGTACTATGTTCATGACTTGTTACAACAATGTTATGCACCGAAGAAGGGGTTTACTCTAAATTCCTCCTTGTTCGTATTTTTGCTATCAGTCAAATACTAACTGTGCTGCCCACTTCCCTCCTACAGGTTTTATATTTTATATTCTGGACTTCGAAAATTATCATAAAAATCTTTTGATCCTTTTAGAAGCATTTTCGAGACAAATTTTGATCAGGTTACATATCCATTGTGCCACAAAATCAATTTCATTTTTTTACTGATCTGTTTGCTGATTTTTTTAAAAATAAAACCGACTTAAATCTAACTAGCAAAAAATAAATATATAACCGACTTCTTTCTACTGCATCTTAAAATCGGTGTCAAGTAAAACATAAAAAAAACAACAGCAAAAAATAATTCATGTTTTACTGGCTTTATGATGTTGTAGAAAGGCGTCATTTATATATTTGTTTTTTGCTTTTATTTAAATCTTTTAAAACTTGATGGGATAGAATTAATTACTGCTCACACGATTGCTATAGACATCACTACAGAAACAGATCATTATATTTTCGAACATTCTGACGTTATATTATTTAAGACATATAAAACAAATAAGTTTTCTTTGATTGTATTAGTTTATAAAAAAAAATTGGCAGACAAACACACATATTGTATATCCCAAAATTAAGCAAGTTACACTTTAATTATGGATAATATACAGCGGACTACTCTGGCGCCGATCCCAGACACCCAGACCATAAGAAATAACGGAGAAAATACGTTTGCAAAATTTACTATACCAGGAATCGAAACCAGAAAAAAAAGACCCGGATAAAGTCATTGTATAAGCAACATATAAGTATTGGAAAAAATTAATTACTCCTAGAGGCAAGAATTCGTCGAATTTACCCAAGGGTCACACATGGATGTAAATTTCCGTGATGTTAATCCATGTGCGTTTTTAAAAAAATAAAATAATTAGATATTTATACATAAAATTGATATTAAAATTTTCTTTATCATTTTACGTTTTTGTTTTTATTAAATCAGTCAAAAATTTAAATAAAATGTATCAAAAATTTAAATTTTCTTTGATTTATGTCTTACTTTTACCACACAATTAATACGACATGCCATTATGCAGAAAATGAATCGCAGCTTAGAAGAACAATACGTATTCTCAACAGCGTAGGACCGGCTGTGAACTCCTGTTAACGCACTTTTATATAATACGGCTGGCTCGATATATCCCTTAAAATCACGACGCGAAAAGCAAAGGCGGCATTGCAAACGGCTTCTTGACACCATAACAATGCACATAAATACTCTAACGAGCTTTTTTAGTACTGGAAAACAGCGGATAGGTTGACGGCCCGCCCACCTGAAGGTTACCATCGGCTAAGGATTTGTATTTGTAACACCAAAAGTGCTACCAGAGTACTGCCACTCCCTAAATGGTTAATGAAACCTGTCCACTAATGGCGGAACACAATTCAAGGTTGTTATGGTGGTATATTTTAGACCAGGAGTGGTAGCCGTCCAAATGGGCAAATAGCTGTGGGTTGTTTTGTTGCATGTTACAACAGGCCGCCCGACCGCAGGAAATTGTATTCTTTCTCCGTTCCTGGACATCATCTATGACCATTTGCAACACCAGAGGCGCCAATGTTTAGTCTGCCTCGGAGGGGAACATAGACCCTAGCCGTTAATGCCAGAGCACAATGCTATTATAGAGGTATACTCTAGACAAAGAGTATATACGCCATCCAGATGTGAAACTACCACCTGGCTGTGGGTTGGTTTGTCATCTCTTACGACAAGCCCCGTCCGTAGGCCGATTTATATTTTATTCCGTTCCTGCAAAGATATAACGACTAACTTCATACGGCTATATACGGAGTGCAACTTCCACTCATTCGAGTCCACTTGTATGATTTTTAAGTAGATTTTCAATATTAAAGACGATAGACCAGCCGTGGAAATTTTTCCGTAAATTCCTCCAAGTTGGGTCATTCGTAAAATTTGAGCTCGGTCAGTGTAGTTGGATCAGACACTACTGTCCAAGTGCATTCGGATTAGTAACTGCCATGTACGAGTAACGTCCGAGTATGAGTGCAATCGGTTCAAGCGAGCTTTCGTGTCAACAAAGCTCTATGCTTTGAGTTTAAAAATAAATTACCTCTCCGGCGGGGAATCGAACCCCGGTCTCACGCGTGACAGGCGGGGATACTTACCACTATACTACCGAAGACTCGCTATGAATATTTGAATTACTATAATTTAATTTTGACCAATGATCGGTGAAGAAAATGTAAAGTTTTCTCTCCGGCGGGGAATCGAACCCCGGTCTCCCGCGTGACAGGCGGGGATACTTACCACTATACTACCGAAGACTCGCTTTTAATATTTGAATTACTACAATTTAATATTGACAAATGATCGGTAAAGAAAATGTAAAAAGTTTTCTCTCCGGCGGGGAATCGAACCCCGGTCTCCCGCGTGACAGGCGGGGATACTTACCACTATACTACCGAAGACTCGCTTTTAATATTTGAATTACTACAATTTAATATTGACAAATGATCGGTAAAGAAAATGTAAAAAGTTTTCTCTCCGGCGGGGAATCGAACCCCAGTCTCCCGCGTGACAGGCGGGGATACTTACCACTATACTACCGAAGACTCGGAGTATGATAAATATCAAATATTTTTTTTTTAAAGTCACTTCTTACACTTGTGTCAATAAAACTGAGACCATTGTCGACGTGTTCTTGCATATATAACTCAAATATATTTAATTTTATTTGAATAAATCCAAATAACATGTTAAATAAGTAAGGTTTACAAAATGTATAATATTCATGTAAGTAATTAATACATATTTTTTCTTATCTTTTATTGAACATATATTTTTTAATTCGTAACTAATAATATTGGTATGAGTAATTAACACATATTTTTTGTTATCTTTTAATGATCATATTTTTTTTAATTGGTAGTCTACAAATACATTCACGTAGCTTTTTAAAAGTACATAAGCACATCAAGATTAAAAATGCAACTACAAACGTATTACTTCAACTAACTCCCAAACTATTAAACTACTAGGCTTGCACCGGATAATACAGTATAGAAAATGTAACAATAATATTTTTATTTGAGTTATTTTATAAAGGAATATTGTTTGTATTTATTTGATCAAAGAATATTTTTTATCTAAACTATACATACATACATACATAACTTCACACCAGGTCCCTTGCGGGATAGGCACGAACAACGGAGCGCCATTTAGGCTTATTCTTACACACCTCACTTGCTTCTTTGACATTCATAGTTCTTGTCATGCACGCTCGTCTGTTCTTAAGGCTTCTGAATCTAAACTATACTTCTTACAAAATGTATAATTTGTGTGTAATAAAGGATACTGAAGATGATTACAGGTTATTAAACTTTTTATATTAAATAATAATTTTATACGTGCAGGAACGGAGATAGTATACAATTTCCTGCGGCCGGGCGGGCTGTCGTAAGAGGCAATAAAACAACCCACAGCCAGGGAGAGTATTTGCCCGACTGGATGGCTACCATACCTGGTCTAAAGTATGCCGTCATAACAACCTTGAGTTGTGTTCATCAGTGGGCAGGTCCCAGTCTGCCCTTAAGAGATCAGCAGCGCATTTTGTAGCATCCTTGGTGTAACAAATGTCTATAGGCGATGGTAACCGCTTTCCATCGGGTGAGCTGTCTGCCTGTGTGCCGAAACCTGCAAAAAAAGCACATTGAGAAAGTTTTGGCAGTGAAATGTTATTTTACTAATTTTACTTTGATGGTCATGTTAGCAGAATATTAACAAATTTTCGTGAAATTCGTAACGTTTATTCGAGGACGTTTGTCGTAAGCCATGTAATCGAAGCTCGAGTTCAGAAATGGAATTACGTACGGGTGCCTAAGTGCCAACCGGATTTACTACTACATGACTAGTGCGGGGCTATGATCAAGGTAGCATATTATTTTACATAAACAAAATGTATTTTTGGGTTTTTTTATTATGGTTACGTTGATCATCTGATAGCGTTGATCCCCGAGAGGTATAAGCGGTTTTGTAAAAAAATTTGCTGTTCAGTTTATTTAAAAAATCTGTGATATTACTTGAAACTAACAATACTATTCGGTATGAACTATCATGCCAGTTATTGTATATTATTATTGGTGATTTTTTTGATAAAATCTCTAATGTGTAGTGGTCAGTCAAATATCTGTAATTGAGCTGAGACACATTTACATATATATATACATATATTTTAAACCTGAATTGAACTTGAAAACAACCTCTAATAAGGGCCGTCAAATTTAAATGAATGTATATCAGTTGGTCCTGGCATTTTGGTTTCAATTGCTCAACGGGACAGCTGTTTTTATCCGTTGTTTTAAAAGTCCGATTGGTGTAAGTGTCTGGTGTCTGGTGTCACTACGAAGCAATCTCTTTTGAATCGGAACTCCGATCGACGTTTTCTACAGAGGACAGATCTTTAGACACTAGAGTAAATAGAGAAAATAGCTAGAAAACTGATACGCAATAATCGACTAATGAATTGGTTCCTCCCTCACCATTCTTCTACCATCGGACAAGCAGACATATGCACTCACGCTACTGATATATGGTGGAAACACCAACAAAGCGGACGAAACGCTATCTTCCACTTTTATCATACGCACCGCTGAAGTGTGAAACTCTTTACCGTCGTAAAATACAATCTAGGTGTCTTCAGGTCTCGCGTGAACAGGTATCTCCTAGGTGTGCTCCACCTTAGACTGCATTTACTCATTATTAAGAAAAATATCTCATAGCTCAATTTACGCGGTATACACTTTATCGTTATCGATTTCCATTGTACGCTTTCCTAGTCTTTGTCGACTCTAGTACAGCACGTTATTGGTCTTAATTAGGTACCTACTCGTTTTAGGATTATCATAAACCTAATGATATTTTTTCAATGCGTTTTCTATTTGATTTTGAGTAACTTTCTACTATACCTTCGGTATCCAAGGTCCTATCTATGAAATTTATATTAAATCATTCTGAAACTATAAAGAATCGAACGCAAAAAGAATAACATAATAACCAAAACCAAAACATAATAACCAAAATCGGTTCAGAAACAAAAAAGTTATGGCCGAATAATTTAAAAAAACACATTTTAGCCTGATTTCAAAGGTTTTTCCGCTATATCTTCGGAGTCCAAACTCAAGTGCAACCCCCTTGAACCCTGCTGTCGAAACCCATGTTTAGCAATAATTAAATACGTAACGATATGGGACGAGAGATGTCACAACACTAATCGTACGTTTAATATGCTAAATTGATTCCCAAATTCTGTCTGGTGAGGCAACGATTGGTGCCACTCAAATGCCACTCGAAAAATTTACCTTCGACCCGAGAAAGATCTTGTGATCCTGATATAAATTTCTTTGTTGATTTTTATGAATAAAATAATGGAAATATTATATGCTGATGTGTAAATGTAAAATGACTTCTTTGTGCGTTTTTGTGTACCCTATTCTGTGCGTACCATGAAACTTGGTATTTAACTACATACACACACTGGTATTATACTTTGAGTACGCTACTCAAAGTAGTAGGGTGAGTAGGTACAGGCATTGGAAAAAAATACAGCCTGCTTGAAGCTATAAAAAAATGAATAAAAAAGTTGTCATTGCGCAATACGTTAAAGTCTTTTTTTAAATCGTACTAGATCATTGATTTTGGATTCAATATTACTGGTTAATCATTTATCGCTGTTAATAAGGCACTTCAATCAAATAAATACGAAAAGTAAATATAGGACTTAAAAGTGTTTGCAGACAATGATGTACCTTGGAGATTCATTTCTCCGAGGAGTTTTGAAGTGTACGCGGACGGTTCCGGGGGTAACCCAAAGTATGAAAGTTAATCTCAAGTCAATATCGATCGAAGTGAAAGCCAGGAACCTATGTCAGAAGCTTTTAATCCTTAGATGTAGACTTAAAAATCCTCTTACATCTAATGTGTCTCAAGTAGCTTATTATATTCTGAACTAGCTGTCGCTGCGACATTGCTCATGTGACTCGTCTTTATTTTTATACTCACTAAACCTAGTAATATATCGAAACAAAACATACATCTCCTATACGAACCTGTTACGAGCTATATAGGACTCGAATTAAATGCCGTTGGAACTACTATAGAATTTATTAGAAATATACAAACACGTATAAAACAGGTACAAATATAACTAGACACTACTAGTACAAACTGCACGATTCAATAACACGCGCAAAGTCCGTCACAATATCGCTCATCGAATGTACGTCTTCTCGTATCATAATCCTCGCTTGACTGCCTTACCCCTCAGTTCGGGAAATGTTTTATACTAACTAAACAATACAACAAAGGACTACGTGGATTGAGGTTTCCGAGAAACCGTAATCTGCATACTTGGTTATTTATTCCTGCGAACGGCCAAAAACGAAAATAATAACAGTAGACTTTAGTTTAATTGCAAATATTAAACACAAAGTAAACAAAAGAAGTTCAAATGCGGGAAAAGTTATAAGCCAGAGGGGCATTTCTTTGTCGGTATGTAACAATACTAAATAAAATTGAAGTGTATGTTTGTAATGTGAATATAAAAATGTGTAAAAAATCAGGGGGTAATTCGGACCAGGAGATTCCGAAATGCTATTCTTAGAATTTTTGTCTGTCTGTCCGGATGTTCCAGGTAATCTTTGCAAAGGCTAGACCGATGTTGACGAGACGTTCACTGGCAGGTAGCTGATATTATAAAGAGTAACTTAGGTTACTTTCAAAATTAGGGTTCCCAAAAAAAAATCACGCAGACGTAGTCGCGGGTACAGTTTTAAAATAAAATTCCTGTCTTAATTATTTTCCAAAATTTTTCATTGAATGAAATATACAGCGAAAATCTTTAAAAACAGTCACTACACGGTTCAATCAAAATAGATCAATTTGGTTAAATAAATACTATCATATTTAATGACTTCATTTTAATATTTACTTAGATTGTATGCTTCATCTAAATTGAAAGACAAAACTGAACCATATACTAGCATTAAGTCGATATTAGATGGTTCATTTTTATCTATTTTAAATGAATCAACCAAAGTGATCCATATAAACATAAGCTTAAATCATTCAATGCCATTCAAGACCGACATGTAATCTAATTTGTTTTAATTTTCTTAAATTCAGGAGTCCAGCAGACAGGCAGACTGCCTACTTGATGGAAAGCGATTACCATCGCTATTGGACATTTGCAACACCAAAGGTGCTACAAATGCGCTGCTGCTCTCATACGGGAGACTGAAACCTGGTCACTAATGCCGGAACACAATACAAGGTTGTTATGGCGGCATACTCTAGACCAGGGGTGGTCCCCATCCAGTCGAGAAAATACCCTACCACCTGGCAAAGTTCATTCTAAAGTTTTAGTTCTATACATTTCAAACAAATTGTTTCCGTTTTAATAGTACCAGTAGTCATAGTAATTACAAACGGACACATAAGTTTTATTTATTAGTAGAGATTTAGAAGAAGACATCTGACATGTTATCTGTATTAAGTTCTAAACGGAGTGTTACAGCTGTTCAAGACATCTAGAATTTCTATGTATCTTACATACATATCTTAAAGTAAAGTATATCGTTTTACCATCTAGGTAAGTATAAGTTATCTATAATACATTGAAGCTATTAAAAAAAAATCAACTGGAATATACCATAATATAAACGACGGAGAACACGGTCCATTTTTTTTTTAACTTTCCTGTCTTTTTGTCTGTTTGTTCGGGATTCACGTAAAAACTATTAGGTCGATTTCGATGCAGTTTTCGCTCGTCGACAGCAAATTTTTAAACTTAAAATCTGCGCTACTAATTATCCTGGGAATCCCGCGGGAATTTTTCTGGGCATCATTGAAATGACGCAGTTAAAAAAAATCAATTACTATGTGATATTTCACTGATCGATAGCAATTTTTAGGCACTTCTGCGTTAGGCATAATCGCATAATGAAAGTATAACCTGTGGTATATATTTGAAGAAATGTACATGTGAAAATGAGTATGAAAAAACTTTTAAAAAATTGTTTGTATTAATGTAAAAGGGTGTGGTTTACATATATGTCCCCGTAATCATAAGTAATGAGCGGGGGGGGGGGGAAACTTACCCCTTCTGCAACTCCTATGTGGCGGAAATGTATAGTTCTAATGTTTATGTCAATCTAACCTCACTTTTGCTTTTCACTAATATTTCACTTATATATAAGATAAATAATGAATGGTTACCAGTCGGTTCTATCCTAAGCGACTGTTTAAAACTACACATATTTAAATTTTCGGATACATACAGTCTCCTATTTAAATAAATCCCGTCAAAAAACGTCTCGGCGACATAATTACCAGATCATTGTCTTGAATTTCAAACTTCGATAATTAATTGAATATGTATTTTTTCCACTCAAAACCAATTTCAGTTGTTATAAATAAGTCTTACATATATTCCTAAACATATTAACCATTAAAATCATTCAGGAAATCATCCGGGGATATATATGTAAACCCAACCCATTTAAAATAATATTTGTATAATGTAATATGTAGTGGGACTGAGGGACATGTTTTCCTCAAATAAAATTTATACTTCGTATATAAAAATAAATTGCTGTTCGTTAGTCTCGCTAAAACTCGAGAACGGCTGGACTGATTTGGCTGATTTTGGTTTTGGATTATTAGATGGAATGGAAGGTTTAAAATGTGAACAAATATGAAAAAAATGCTATATTCCATATAGTAAAAACGACAATTTCGCTTTCCGTTAGAAATTATTCAATATAGTCTTTGATTCCTACCTGTCAAACATTTGATGTTCGCCCCGTCGTTTAAAAATCAATTAAATTTAAGTCGTTTAGAAATCATATTAAATTCAAAAGTGAAGTTTTTTCCTTTTTTTTGGTATTGTATGTCAAACGTTTGATGTTCATCCCGTCGTTCAGAAATCAAATTAAATTTAAAAGAATACTTTTGAGGCGGTACGAAGTTTACCGGGTCAGATAGTTATAAATAAAATATACTATACAGGTTATACAAGGCTAGGTAGAGACTACATGGAGAAAAGTGGTGTAGGTTGTATAAACTTGGAAATACCTCTGAGCACTTGAAAGCGATTTGTTGTAAACGAAAACTATTTTGCGCAGTAAAAATAGGTTAATACAGTTCGGAAATACTAGGCATATACATTTGCATTTCAAAGTGGGGAATCACAAAGGTAGGCTCAAACGTAAAGGATACTTGTTGAAAGGTATTGAAATATAAATCAGAGAAACCCAATGTTTTATTAAGTAATGCTCTTTGTTCTTAAACATCGAACTTTTGTTTATAGATGGCTTTAAGATATCTCGTGCTGGCTATTTGATGATTTGAATATTAGATTAAAAGCCAAAATATATTACGACTTATAATCCAAATGCATTAGACTCTATGCTTTTTCTGAATCTATGAATAAAACCCTTTATTGAAACAAATCTGGTTTGCTTTGAACATTGAGTATGCTTAATAAAAACTACGTTATATTTTATTCTACTTATGCTTTTAAGGAATATAATATTGTTACGACCGACAAAAACAAATTCACACCTGCATCCCTTAAAAACAAATTTTATAACCTTCAACATTTGGACTTCTTTTGATTACTTTGTGTTTAAAATGTGCGATTAAAAAAACAGGCCACTGTGTATTGTAACCTTTTAAGGCCTATTGTGATCATTATAGACAGGTGTCTCAGATTTAAAGTACAAACTGATTCTAGGAAATCCAGTCCACGCGGCCGGGCAGACATATTGCATTTGTGCAGTATAAAGAAATCTCCCAATTGAAGGACGAGGCAGTCGAGCAATAACCACGAGCGAAGCAAGACGTGCGTACTACAATCGGGTATCTTTTAGTGACGAAATTTGCACGTTTATTGAATTACGACCGTCTGCATTACGTTTGGATTAATTGTTTTCGGTTATATATGTACCGGTGTTTGTATAGGTCTAATAAATTCAATAGTAATTCTAACGGCATTTTATTTCGAGTCCCGCAACTCGTAACGATATAATTAATGTATTGTATTGAGTAATAATTACATTTAATTAGTTTATTAAGTTTCTTAGTTCATACATAATAAATAGATAAATAATTGGACAGATTGAAGCAAGTTACATTTCTGGTATGTATAGTACAATTTTTGAACTATTTCCAGACACCCAGACCAGAGTAAATAAAAGAAAATTTATCACCGAAATCTATAAAACATGTTTCCGTGTGAAGTTGTACTCACAATAGATGAGATTGTACAAAATACAATTATTTATTATTTTCATATCTAAACTTTTATATTTATGAAACTCTTTTCAACCATCATCATACCTCATTTATGTAACTGACTTTTGTAAAGTAATGACACAAAACGGCATCTAAAATCACAGTGATAAATTTTAATGAAATATTTTAATGGACTTTACATTTCTTTTTGATACTATATTTACAACATAACCAACCATGGCTATGGCAGAGAAGAAGAACGAATTCCCGGCAGGAGTAGAAGCTGACAGGCGACTCCTGCAGTTTGAAACATGGGAAGATTATTTAGATTCATTGATAGAAATTGCAGATTTGAGAAATTTGAGGAGTATAAAATCATCTAGAATTATTGCAGCGCTTGGATACAGGTTTTAATATCCTTCATTACTTATCAGACAGTAAAAACTTTAGGCTGAGTCTATTCGTACGGGTACCGTACGAATAAATATAATTTACGTCCAGTACCCGTACAAATAGTCACGTCGTATGGCTGAGTCTATTGATACGGGTACTGTACGAACAATTTATAATTATTAATACGGGTACTGAAAATGTTCTTAAAAAGGCTCGGCCAAAAAAACCTAACCTAATTAAAGATTGGAAATAAGTATTTTACGAAGTTCTTCCAAACCATACAAGAGCAGTACGCAAATACTTGCGTATACTTTGTAGTAACATATAAGCAGATCTTGTTCCGTAATGTACAGCGCCAGTACACATAGGGACTAATCGTGTATGTGTCGGAAAATTATTTTTGGGTGGTTTATAAAAAAAATAACCACGAAGGCTAAGGCGAGTGCTCCGCTATATTAAAAATGTTCCGATTTGTTCATAACAAATAAATGTGCCGTGTATACACCCCACCCTCATTTTAGAATTTATTTTTATTTTCATGTTTTCAATAATTCTTTAAAACATGTCATTAAAAAAAAACCTAACCTAACCTAATTAAAAAACAAGCTAATCATCCAATTCATTCTTAATATTTTTTTTAATAATTGAATGTCTGTACGAATAAATATAATTTATTCGTCCAGTACCCGTACAAATAGTCACACCGAAAACTTTAGCACTACTAAAAATTGCGACTTATTGGAACATATTGTCCAAATTGATGTAAAGATTTCTAAGACCATGAGTTAGTGTACCTCCATACTCATTTGTATAACGATAGCCTGTCTAATGAAATTGTTTTCTGAATTTTTCACCAGACAGACTTTACACGTCTATATATAACTTTTTGATATTTTGTTTATATGAAATTTCACATTGACTTATAAAACGCTGTTCTACATACATCGCTTAAAAGAATGTCAACAGTAATAATATTATTCATTACTATCATAATATAATAGTGCTAAAGTTAGTTTATGTTTTGAACTACATTGCAGAAGATTTGAAACTCCCCTTGCAAATTCGAATTGAAAAGATTTTTTTCAAATTTTGAGTATATTTCAGATTTATAAGTAGCGGCCACTACTCAAATAATATTGCCAACTAGTAGTGTTACAAGTATGAAATAACCTTGATGAAGAAGGCTTGTGATGGTCTTTTACAAGTTATTAATAAGATGATATTCCATCAGGTAGGTATTGTAGGTGTGCAGGAACGGAGAAATAATACAATTTTCTGTGACTAGGGGGCCTATTGTAAGAGGCGATAAACATAGCCCACAGGCAGGTAAGGTAAGGCTTTTGCCTGTATTTGGATAGCTACCACCCCTGATCTAGATTATGCCGCCATAACAACCTAGAGTGGTGTTCCGGCATTGCTGATCAGGTTCTAGCAAGCCATTAAAGAGTGGCAACACATTGCTAGTACCTTTGGTATTATAAATGTACATAGGCGATGGTAACTGTTTTCCATCAGATGGGCTGTCTGTCTGTCTGTTGAACTCATTTTATTTAAAAAAGGTAAAAATCTAATTTCCATTTATTTAAATTTCAGAGCATTAGGTGATACTTTGTTAGAGAAAGAATTTTATGCTAGAAGAGCTGTTATCAAAGAGATAGTCTATCCTACAGTAAGACCCTATGTTCTTGTAAGTGAAGGAGCTGATGTAGAAGATCCCTTTAATAGAGAACTAGCTGTCAGGGAGCGGGCTAATAGAGTAGGAATTTTGCAAGTTCGTATAATAATATAAGATGACTTTATAAGCAAACGTTAGCGCCATATATTTCTTCAGAGTAATATTTTATTTGAGAACTAGCTGTCCCCAATTTCGTTCGCAATGGACTTTACGATCACACATTTTGAATCCTGCTAGCTATTATAATAAAGTATAAGTATATAAGGGAATTTAAAATAGTATTGCTGTTTCACGAACTAAAATTTTATTTGATATCCATTGAGCAGATACAGACAAAATTCTAAAAACTCTCAATTATGATTATATATTATATAAATAACAGTTTTCTTATTAGCATCAGACACTTCAATTTCAGCTTTGATCTCATTGTATATTCAGACAATCATCTTCATTCGTCATTTCACCAAAGGCGGTTTTGAAATATCGGGCTACATTGACTACGCACATCGATTGGGTTCGGAGAATTGGTCACCGTTCTTCAAAAATAATAAGATGCTATGGCCAAGAGACAATGATCTCGGCTATTACCATTGGCGTCATGGAACTGTGAGGAGTAACATGAGCAGAAATTACAAGGTAAATCCTTATATAATCTTACTTGTTCTTTGTATCTTACTTGTTTAGGTGCTTCTCTCAGAAACTAAATTTAGTATTAAGGATATATGACTCCCAAAATTCTCATCCCTGAGGTGCTGATAAATGCGTAGTAAATAGATAGAAAAGCAGCCAATTTGACCAAACATAGAGTCAACATTAGTCTGGTACTTATTCAGTCATCCAAGTGAGCGCTACTTTCTAATACAAGTCGGTAACTGAACAAGTTCACCTTAACACTATCAGTGCAATTCGGCTATAAGAACTTTTCAATATTTTTTGGTAGCAATGGAATCACGGTTCTCAATAGCTCGCTTATCGTTCATGAACACAAGACTGTCGCTTCTCGCTAGCTGGCGCACTGCTCAATTTGAAAACTGGCGAACTTTTTAATTCCGCCACTGTTGTTGTCATTACCTATTGAGAAAACATTGCGTTTAAGATAAGAAAATAATAATTTATTTATTTGGATAATCCAATAATTGTTTCATGACATACGGTCCGTAATTAAAACTAGAGTAATTTCCCAAGAGGTATAACACCTTATTACTTCGTGATCTACATAGTTAAAAGGTGCTAAGTCTTACATGACTACAAAACAGGGTCATAGGTCATTGTTCTTCCACTCTCGACGTTTTATTACTACAATCATCTTCATCTTTATGTATATTATAAATCTTTTTTCGTGTATGTCACTGATGAAATCTTTTAAACATTTTTTAATGATTTTTTTTGTGTATGTTAAAGTGAATTCGGTAATGGTTTTGATACAAAATTAGACCTAGTAAGTGGCGCTGCAATCGGGATCTAGATTTCTATTTTTAAAACAAGATAACGTCATCAGGACTTGCTAGTTTAAATATGACTTAATTAATATATCATCATAGCTGGTTCAGTGCAAGCTTTTCAGATTTAAATTTTTACTTATTGTCATTCTTAATTCTTCTGTTGTTAGTGCCTACCCCGCAAGGGACCTGGTGTGAAGTTATGTATGTATGTCATTCTTAATATTTTACTTTCATGTTACAAGTACTAACTATTCAATGAAAATTTTGATTATTCCTCGACAGTTTGACTCGAAACTTCGGAAAACAATGTCGATATACCTCAGCAACGACAGAGTAACAAGTTTAACTCAAATTCTTGCATAGTTCTCCTACATCGTTCCTTGCAGTACTAAACCTTGTTTGCTTACGGAATGTTAAATATTTCTGATAACGTCTCATGCTTGAGTGAATTGGATGTAATAATGCATAATGTTAGTTAGGTCTTACCCATCACGAAACATGATATTGTTTTGATGAGTTTTTATTTAAGTCAATACATGAAAAACTTCCAAAGTTGTGATAACTAAGAGGCTAATCTAAAAAAAATCTTTTTAAAAAATAAATATAGTATGTATATTCTTCATAAAAAAATATATCTTTTTTTATGTTTGTATGTTATGTGTATTAAGTTTATTATGTATTTGTGTATTATGTATCTAATTAATACATTCATTTTCTGTATATATAACATTCATGTATTTGTCCCAAAATTGTATATAGTCTAACTATAATAATTAGATTACGTTTACCACCGTCACCATTATCATCTAAATTAACGGAAAGTCGAAGTTTGTGTCCTCTACGGCATCTTTCGTTATGAGCACACTAATAAGCACTTACCCAATTTTTTATTTTCCCTTTGAATTTGAATGAAATATGGAGCCCGAAAGAGTTCTTGTTTAATTAAAAACAGTTTGAAAACAACGTTGTAAAGTTTTAGCGTTTAATCCTTCCTTTGGCGCAGCTATTATCTTGTAAACAGTGAAAGAAGTTTTAAGCTTATTATTAAAGTTGTAACTTGTCTAGTTGTATCTTGTCTTAAATAAATATTTCCATCATGACGTTCCTAATTTTGACATCGGTAGTTTAGTCATTGGTTTATGGATGGTTTCTATGTAGCTTACTAATCATTCACTTACCTTACCATCGGTTGTATAAAGCTTATGTCAAATTTTAACCGACAGTAAAGCAGAAACGGTCGGTAAAATATAGGAACCGGCCATTGGTTATCGGTTTGTTTTGGTTGAACTGTCAATGGCATATTATATATTTAAAAATTAATAATTAATGAAATAAACAAATTTATAAAACTTTTCTCACACAATCTTGTCGAGTAAGTTGATAAGAAGGCTCCACGAGAGGAAAAATTTATTGAGATTTTTTGTCAACTTTTATATTGCCTTTTATAACAACAGAGACCCACGAAAAAGTGGTTAATTAACAATTCAATAAATTTATAAATAATGATGATAAAACTTTTACTCTCGCGGGATCATTTACGGGAAGTTTTAAGATAATACTTGTATTTTTTATATTTTTAAATTAATTGCAAAAAAATTATTTAAAACTTGCGTTCATTAAAGTAGCGGCGTGTGCATGTCGAAACTGCCGCGCGGAACCCGATTTTTAACGTTAGATAAAAATTATAAATATTGGTGCTACGATTTCGGGAGTCGAAAAGTTTGTTGCTAAAATTTCCTGCTCTTTTAGAAACTTTTATAATATTTAAGATATCTCTCATACTTCTTGAGATTTTCCCAAAAAGCTGAACGGCTATTTTTTTTTCACTTTTTTGTTAATAACAATTGTAATATTCATTGGGAGAAAAAATCTAAAAAACTACTTTTTCTAGATGCTATTCCGGATCGAATGAGCCATCAAGCATATTTTTAAGAGACTGGTAACTATTATTCGCAGAAAATAAACTTCTCGACTAGACTATCAGGTTATGTCGCTATCAGTCATGCATGCAGGTTTATGGTCTGCTATCGTTACATATTTTATGTACTATGGTCTTTCCAGTGAATAAATAACTACATGCATTACTCGTCGATCGCTACGTTAACTAATTTTAGAATTCGATTATAAAAAAGTTAAAACTTTAACAAGAAAAATGTTTCTTTTGCTTTTCTGATGAAGGTTTCTTCCTTACTACAATTGAAGTAATGGCTTAATATTTATTATTAAAATTTAAGTAATCGTACAATAATTATGTATACCACCATCACCACTCAGCAATATTCCTTCCACGGATTCTTTGGAAGAGATCGCTTTTTTAGGGATAAGACCCTTGTACACAATTAGAATAATACTAGTTCGTAAGTTTTCCTGTAACAGTGTACATTAAAGTGTTATTTATCTATCGTATATAATATAAGCTATTAATGTAGAAATATTTTATCTATTTTTTAACTTCTAGCCTGTAATGGATCCCGACAGAGGGTTGCTGTTCCAAAATCGTCACGATCACAAAATTATATGTCCAGATCCCGAGCAAGATCCCGGTCAGAACACGAGCAAATTGAGAATATTTTCTCCCAGATACAGTCAAGTTGAGATTTACGACCATGTCGTAAGAAGAAAAAGCTGATACTACTGTATAATAACACAAAAAATGCACATAAGCGTAATACAGAAAAATAAGAAAGTGTTGGGAATTTTTATTTTTGGTTGGATTTTGTATTGAATTAGCTGGCCTGGCAGATGTTGCATGTCCTGAAAAAATAAATCTAGAATCTTATTGCAGCATCACCTACTGTATTCAATTGTGAATCTAAACCACCCACCCACTCAAAACACATTAAAAGTGACAAATTCGGTCCAGCGGCTTAGGAGAAATCCAGTGACATAGAGATGTCGTACAGAAGAACTATATCTTACTAGCTGTTGGTCTCGGCTTCATCCAGCAATTCTTCATCATCTGTTATAATATTTTGACAGGCTGACTGATACTGTTCTGATTGCTCTAACAGTTTAAAAGGTCGGAGTTTTCCTTTCCGAAAAAAGCTGGTGTTAGTCGCAACCTGTGAGTGCGTGAAAGCAGGGTAGAGCTTTCCATAAAGAAGATATTGTCTATCTCGCTTGCACATCTAGCGCGTGACTGTCTGTACTCTTCCAACATACCCAATCACTTTTCACTTTTAGATCGGTCTTGGCTGAAGGTTAACAATTGAATTACTTTTTGGCAAATTAGTTTTGGGTTTGTAGCTAGTGAAATAACGTCATATAAAAATTTCATCCATAGTAAAATAATTTGAAAAAAAAATCAATTCT
Source organism: Dendrolimus punctatus (assembly GCA_012273795.1). Taxonomy (NCBI): domain Eukaryota; kingdom Metazoa; phylum Arthropoda; class Insecta; order Lepidoptera; family Lasiocampidae; genus Dendrolimus; species Dendrolimus punctatus. The sequence goes on from CM022537.1 coordinate 16,762,791, forward strand.
GAATTGGCGTCTGGCACAGTTTAAACAACAATAGAAATGTCTGACAATAATATATTCATGTGTAGAAAATTCCAATTAAAATAATAAGCAGAAAAGAAACCCTCTTAAAATGATTTGAAAAATTGATATTTTCCCTGTACACATACCATGCGCACTGATGAACGCAACCACTACCGCCAGCCAGACGGCCCGTAAGACGTCCGGGAGACTGAGAGGAATAGCATATCTAAAAACTGGCCTTCTTGATATTCTTGTTTTTCCGACGTTGCTCGCTCTCGTACCAATAGATAAGCTGTTTGTTCTTACGAGAAATATGTTAGAGTTTATAGTAAAATATCATCTACCCCAATCCAAAATATGATGTTAGATGGCTTCAAGATATTTTATTGGCACATGGACGTTATTTTAAGGCTTGTAGTACAGCGAACGGATTTCCGGTAGTAATTTTTCCGGGGACAATGGAGATTCCATACACTTAGTTCTTTTCAGATGCATTATTATTATTATATGTGAGCCAAAGTAGTATTTATTAAAAAAACAAGACATTATTTCTCTCTTTTATAAAGTTAAAATATATTTTATATTATGAGTAAAATTGTTTGATGACATTATTTGGAGGTGATTTTGTGAATTTTTTCCTTAACTTAAAATAAATATAGAAAATCGAAGAAAAAAATCACGTTACGTCTTATATCCTGAAGATTTATGATATTTTTTTGGTAAATTATTAATCAATAAATGCCAACGAAACATTGTTTCGTTTGCACCCTACTTTGACCTTTCGCGGCAATAGGAGCCTTAAATAATTCAATTCTTTATTATATCTTTGTTCATAACTGATTGTATATAAATGGAAAAGAGGATAAATAAAAAGTAATAGTAAATTCAAGAGTCCGATGTCTTTTATTTTAAATAATAAAAGTTCAAATATTTTAGTCAAATTTTAACCTAAATATGTGTTAACTTAAAACTATGATAATAATACTGATTTATATTTATATCGTAAATAAATAAGTTTGTTTGTTTAAGATGTTATTAGGTCGTTGACAATATTTGCTTTATAAATTGAATTAAATGCAGCGTTATCTATAATATAATAAATCTACAAATAGTTCAAGTTTGTACATTGAAACTGAAAAAAAGCTAATTCGGAGCAACAGTTTCGAAAATATAACTTTTACAATTTTTCTGGAACGGATTTAAGTAAAATTCGACCCAAATGAATGATAAATGAAGTCGTTTCCGTAGGATATACGAATATAACAAGAAGATGACGCTACAGTCGCGTGTATTGTCACTTTAGTGTCACTGTAGCTATTCTTTAACAAACGCATCGCCGTCATAGCAACGCAAACGAAGTTTCGCTGACACTTGCTAGTTATTTCTACATTTATAACAGCTTAAACTAATTATACTGAAAATTAGACTAAACTTAATTAAAGTAACTACCTTCAAAGTTACACAATACAAGAATCGATGCAAATACTTATCAAGTTCAAAAAAGGTTTGCGAGATTAAGATACAAAATTAATGTTCGTTGTTAATTAATGAGTGAATCACAATACTAAATGAAAAATTAATTTAAACGTAATTAAATATATAAATTAATTCATCGCCAGAAATTCCTAACCCATGCACGTATATTTATTTCAAGTTTGGAAATTAATTTATTTTCATGAAATTTGGTATACTAAGTGCTGAAAACAAAACATTTTATTAAGAAATAAATTGGATAAATGCTTGGCAGTTCATGCAGAAATGAGGGTTCCATAAAGGTCACAAACGTTCCTTGGTTCGTTATTTGGTTACGGAACCACAAAACGAGTTTAAAATAAAATTATGATAATCCACATTATCACACAACCACACACACTCATTAGCAGTCCAGGTCTTTTTGGCTTATAAAATGTATGTCTTTCGTTTTCAAGACTGAGACCGATTTGATTCAAGGCGAATTCTCTTTGCAAATTCTCTTGAATCACTTTGTACTTTCGCTGTTCTTAGGGTGATGCCAAATATGTCTTCGTGATATCTGTTTTCATCCTGTAAAATATTAATGAATTATAAAATATAAATAAATTTGAATTATATAAAAATATAGTTACAATAGTTTAAGGTATGTGCCATTCAAGCAAACTGATTCAATTCCATTTAATATAATTAACAGCAATAATCATGATGATGATGAGCATGAACGTTACACTCCACATAATGAGATTCATGATATTTGCTCTCGAAATTTTTGCAAACAAAACTACGGAGCGCGAAAAACTCTAGTTGATTTGTAAAACTCACCATTAGACTCAAGATGAATTCATCCACTTCATCATCAGACATTTTGGCGTGTTTCTTGATTATGGATCTAAGTTTTTGTTGAACCTCTTCAGCCATCTTACAATCTCCGCATACGTAGAAATGACCTTCTTCGTCTAGCAGCATTCTTGTGACAGCAGCTCCTTCGTCTTCAAGGAGAGCTTGGACGTGTTTCTGTAATATCGATATTTGTTCATTTTTATACTTAATAGACTTAGATTGAAAAGCAATCGGATTTTACATACCCAAGTATTGAAATGCTATGCTACTTATAAAGGCTGAGATGGCACTCTGATGTCACGCGTGTCTATTGAAATATTAAAGAGATATTTTTTTATGTTTGCTAGTAGGCAAACTGGCAAACGGACCACCTAGTGATAGGTGGCTACCGTCGCCCATGGACATCTGCAACTCAAGGGGAGCCGATGCGTTGCCTACCTCGTTGAAACTTTAGGTATTTGTTCACGCCCTTTTTGAAGAGCCCTATATTGTAGCGCTCTGGGTAAACCGCGGGAGTGAATCCGGACACATATGTCATGAAGGAGCGTCCGCCATGTACCGTGGAGGACTTCCAACTGTCCAGGAAGTGTGGATGAACTCCAAATCGCCGGCGAGCGGTGCGATGGTAGAAGGGCGACGTAGGCACCAAATCAAACAGCTCATCAGAGCACTGTAGAACACGCTTAGAGCGCCAACGTCTCTTCTGTGGCTGAGAGACTCTAAGCCGTTTATAATTTTGGGATCGTCGACAATCCGAACCGCCCGGCGCTGCAAGGAGTCAAGTGGGAGCAACTGGTACTGGGGTACACCAACCCAAAGATGGGAGCAGTACTCCATATGGGGACGGACTTGAGCTTTATATAGTAAAAGCCTATGTCCCGGTGTGAAGTACCACTTAGACCTGTTGAGAACCCCGAGTTTTTTTGAAGCGATTTTCGCTTTGCTCTCCAAGTGCCCCTTAATTGCACCACGCTCGAAATGTCGACGCCCAGGATCCCTATGGTTCCGAGATCTTAAGGGGAGTGCCCTGAAACTGCGGCGCTAACAAAAAGGGGAATAATTTCTCTCTTTTAGATAAAGACTTGTTGTTGTAACTTTTTGAAACACCAAGGTGTTTTTAGTTGGCAGATCCAGAAATCTAAACGAGTCAGAGACTGTCTTGCTATTCTCGAGCAACAGATCATGTTCATGTCAGATTACTACTCTTGAAAGTAAAATAAATTTTAAATTCTAGTTATTTTGTAAACAATTGCAATGGTTTGCTTTTATGAAAGCTACCTCTATATTAAAAAGTATATTTATATTTTACCTTGTCAATACATGGTTCTCTAGATAACGCACATAAAACATTTGATAATACACCATCAGCTAATGCCGCTTCTTTTTCTTCTTTGTACAAGTCCATTCCTTTGCATCTACAGCCAAAGAATAACCACATTGGACCTGCAGTCTGTTTGTTTGGTACCAGACTCTTTAGCTGATGTCTCCGATGATTCCAGAAACCTCTGAATGGTGCTATACCGGAGCCCGGGCCAATTAAAATAAGCGGTGCTGACATGTCTTTGGGCATGTGGAAGTTAGGTGCACTGTAAGGAAGCACATCAAGTTAGAACAGACTATTAAGAGCTGCCTTACTATTGGTAAAAGTTAAATGAATCTAAGTCTGATGGTTAGGATAGGTCATAGTTAGGCATAAAATAGTTAATATGTTATAACAGATGAAAGACATAAACTAAAACTAAACGTAATACAACTAACACGCAAGGAAAGAGAATCCTTGATAATCTTGTTGGATGATTAATTTACAAAAAGAGATAGTATGGTATAAGTTTGATTTGTCCGTTAGATTAAATACTTGAAAATATCTACTTTAATTTACTTGAGCAGATAAATATCTTACTTTCTTATAAAGACTAGGACTTCGTCATCTGGTTTGAGGTTTCGGAGATAATTTGAACATACTCCGTAATGGAGCGGACCTTCGCCGTCTGAAAAAAAACGAATACCTGATTTTAAGGTGTGATTAAAATAAATAAATAAAAATATCAAATTATATCTATTGATATACATGTTTCTGAAGGATAGACGGTACTGTCACTTTTATGGAGTGGTTTTTGCGATAAATGTGTGCTCGGCCATATTTCATATAGGTAATTGGGAGCCTAATAGATTTTATCCTAGAAAACGTACTATAACTCAGCTTGAGTAATATAATTTAACACTCAAATAAAATTGATGAATTGAGAATACTTACTTTGAGTTTTATAAATTACAATAGAAACGGTTACATGTATTCTATTTTTGTGTGCCAGTGGTGATGAAGATATTGAATAGAATCTTGGTTGTAGTGGTGACAATAGTGCAGCCAGTAAAGAAGCTTCAGGTCTACATGATGGAAACTGAGCCAAAACTTCAGCCAGATGAGGGTAATGGTAATGTCTCCAATCATCATATTTATTTGAATCCTGGAACAGAAAACAAAACTTTATACAAACAAATCATGATCATACTTAAAACAATATAGGAGTTTGTAATATTATGAAGTAGGTAAACTAGAACCAAAGAGTACATTGAATAATATAAAGAACTTCTTAATATACAAATTACTGATATGTATTTATAATATTATTATTAGTTTAAGTTCTTTAATAACTCCATTTTTTTAAAGTAATGTTTTACCTATTTGGTTTTGTTGCTTCTTACTAACAGTCAACAGTAAAGTATACTTTATACTTATTTATAGACAACATTGAATGAAATAAAATACCAAATGTTCTGAGGAATCCGTTCGTCAAAATTTGAATATTTAATCGTTGAATACATTTGCAATTTTTAGTGATGGAACAATACGATTGACGGTACTGGTACGTTTTTGAATTTCTAATTGTTGTAATCTATGGCTCAAGTATTGTTTGATCAGATGAAATAAAGTAGTCCTCGGCAAAAATATGGAAATTTTGACTTGGTTGTTGTAATCACACTTGTTTACATTTATAAAATTTAAATTTATTACAAGCAATTTATAATAAGATTAACTTTAATAACATAAATAAATGTGTACTACATAACCTAACTATCAATAAAATGTATCATAAAAATTCTGTTTGGTTTCAATATTACATTGCAAAACTATTTCCTAGGTACTTATTATATGTGTTATTTGGTTTTCCTATAAACCTGAGCATAAAACAACCTCTTGATAAATAGTAAGATATTAACCACAATCCTACGATACTACTACGAGACATTACATTTAAATTGTATACTGAACATAGTAAAGTAACAAAGCGGACTCCGCACTTCTAGGTAGACGCTCCGAATTCAGCCCGAATTTAACGCTAGAATGATGATGTTGATTGGACACTGAACATAAATAAAGTTACAACTAAAGTTAGAAATTAAATTAGATTACCGTGGCCAACTCTATTAACTGTTGAGCTTCATTTTTATCAGTACAACAATGGGCGAAATATTTCAAAACTGTAGTCGATGGTGGTGTGGTTATATCTAAAAATCTTGTAAATATTTGACGGACCGACACTGCTGGTAACCTTTCATGTCTTTCCCATGTTTTCACTGCACCTATCGCAAAAAACAAAGTTTAATTAAAAGACAATGTTTAAATAAAGTACATAAAAAAATTCCAAAGCAAATATGAAAACAAGGGTTTTTGGCAGTACATTACATACATACACACATACATAAATAACTTCACGCCAGGTCCCTTGCGGGGTAGGCTCGAACAACAGAGCACCATTCAGGCTTATTCTTACACACCTCACTTGCTTCTTTGACATTCATAGCTCTTGTCATGGACGCTCGTTTGTTCTTAAGGCTCCTGACATCAGCTTCTGCTAGCGCACGATCAATTTGATCATGGAAGGTGTGTCGTGACCTTCCGCGACTTCTGCATCCATCCACTTTTGCATTGTATATCTGTTTAGTCATTATTTCATCATACATTCTTTCCACATGCCCGAAACACCGGAGCATTCCTTTCCTTACTTTCACCCCGATACTCTCTTTCAGACCGACTCTCTTTCTTACTTCGCTATTACGAACGCGGTCCGCGAGCGTCACTCCGGAGATTTTTTGTAGTGCTCGCATCTCGACGGCGTTTACTCTACTTTCATGCTCTCTGTTCCATACCCAACTCTCGCTTCCATACGTGAGCGTAGGTACCAGCACCGCGTTGTGTATGGCAAGCTGGGCCTTCTCGCTGAGGTTCTTAGCGCCTAGAAGTTTACGTAAAGCTACATTCACACTATTACCACATTACTATTCACAGTACATTGCGAGTATATATAATACTCGTGTGATATTTAGCGCACTACTTTTATATTTACCAGTGGGAGTAAGTGTTTCTTTCATAACTTGCAACTGTACAGCTTTATCAAAATCATCAATATTTTTCAATCTCTCAAGGACGGCGTCTACTATATCTTTTTTATTGCATGCCATAACTCCAACGTGATCACCAGGGTCGTATTTCATTTCCGTCTAGAATAGAAACATTAAAAGTATATGTATTATTTTGGTAAATAATAAGGCAAACAAATTTTAGGATCCAGTGAATTAGACTTAATAACTATTTTAGTATATAGCATTTTATTTGCTCACTTGAATTGAGCAACTTATGGTAATAGAACTAAATTTATATTGCGCAAAAATATTTTACATCAAGTTTAATTTTAATTTAATTATTCTTTTACTATCAGGTCTAACAGATAGTTATGATATGTTTACTGAAGAGATACAAGTAAATGAGTAAGGTCACTTACATCGGGTTCTAAATCAACAAATATTGTTGCACGATCATCAGTGTAATCTCCTAAATATTTGTTCTCTTTCACTTTGCAAGTGACTAACTGTTTTCTGAAACTAGTCTCTAGCGCTGCTTTTAAAGTGATGTTTCCTGATGGTTTACCGAATCGTACTGTTTCTTCTGATAATGGTACCGTGTCTAAAGCTCTTTTCGCATCTTTCACCATGTCATTTTCATCTAAACAAAATGTTTCACAGGCTACCTGAAATACATGAAATCATTAGAAAGCTAATAATTTTATATCGCGGTATACAGACCTAAATGCTAAAGGTAAAGTATTGACTTACATGAAAGATATTAGAAGACCAGCTTCGAAACTGTTGTTCTTGACCATACAATTCATCGCCACAAGCTAATTCTAATATTCTTTCGCCTCCCAAATCCCCGAGAACTTTGTCAACTGTTTTACCAAAATTACAAAATTTTGGATAAGCACTTGATCCTAGAGCGAAGACTGCAAAGCAAACATTGCTTAGAGGTCCAATTTGCTCTATAGATGATGTTCCCGCTACACTACCTAGAAAAATATGTTCGTTTAGCTCTATATATATACGTAGTCTCACCCTAATGTCTCACATCGGTCTGAGGCTTACTTTTATTGGATTCCAATCTTGTTAATTGTCGTTTATATTCATGAGTTGGTGACATCATACTGTTGGTTCTCATAAGGTATTTCGGGGTCGGAGCTTTAAATGTTCTGAAAATAAAAGACCAAAAATTGTAGCATCTAAAACACTTGCGACATAGATTATAAACAAGAAGAATCCAAAATATAATTTAATTACTTACCCAGAATTAAAGTCGCCTGATTGGTCATCTTGATTTTTATTATTAGTCTCATTACATAACAATTGAAATAAATGTTCAGCAAAGGCCTACAAAAAATAATAAGGAATTTCATTCTTTACCCTTTAACTGAAATCAATATTTTTAATAATAGTTGGTATACGTACGACTCCATTTGCTGGTGGTTCCCCATTACCGAATGTAGATGTCACGATAAGAAGTAAAGTTTCGTGTTCTATTGAAAACATGTCATATTCCGACATGCATTGGACCTAAAAGTACATTACAAAAATATGTGTCAACAATTTTATAATGAAAGGTTTAAGCTTTATCGTTGGCCTATATACTGAATTTCCATGTTTTAGTTTTAAATAGAATTCGTTCAGAATTATTGTTACTATAATAATCTAGTAATAATAGTATGCTTTAACTTTATATTCCTTCTGTTCATGTGGATTTCTATTAGTGTCTATATTAGTGAACTGGGACTGGTGAACATCTAAAGGGTTGGACCGATTTTGATGAATTGTTTGCGTATGTTCATATGGTTTCCGCAATGGTTTAGATTCACAATTGTATACGGTAGATTGTGCTGAAATCGGCTTCTAGATTTTAATTTTGCAGAGCAGGACAACAGTAAACAGATGAATGTTTCAAGTTGGCCTTCAGGACCAAACCCTAAACTCGAAGCCGTCTCGAGGCCGGTTTTGACGAAAATTATAGTCGTATCATTAGATTTCTGAAAAATCAATAGCCGTTGTTAGGAATCGAATCGTCTGATTTTGAAAACCAAATACCATACTAATACGAAATCATTCTGTATAATAAGTTTCTCTCTGTTTTTTTTTATTATAATATTTGTCAATTACTATGTTCCTCTATTTTACTGATGGCAAAGGAAAAAGTTGCGAGGAAACACGCAAATGGTCACACGAAGATTACTGACGCGTGAAATCTGTTATTTTGTCATAAGTCAGCGTGAAGAAAACACAGAAACGAGGAGCTCCGGGACTAACAGTTGACATTTGTGAGCGAATATATCAACAACAAGATCTCACCTGAGCATTGAAAGCGTGTCCAAATATAGTCCCTAATTCCTTAGCATACTGTTCAGATTTGCCTGTTTCAGTAGCATACAATATTGTCGCCTTGATCCGCTTAGAGAGAGCTCGTCCAAACAATTTTGAAGTGAACTTCACGGCTCGTGCTATCTGTTTAAAGTGGAACTTTCTATGAACTGCTTTCGTGCCGTCTGACTTATTCCATTTATGAGTTTTCCATGGTGGATCCTGTAACATTTGGCTACGCTTTATTTGGACGTTCAGGGCATACGACTGACTTTTAGTTTCCATTTTTTTTAAATTCGTAATTATATTAAAATAATTTGGTTTTACTTTTCTGAAATGTACAAAACAAACATTATAATTATATTAAAGACCGCAATTATTTTTCCATATACTGCAATTATTTCACAGGTCCTCAAAACAAGGTGTGCATTTTGGGTGTCACACTACTATGATTTTCGGACGTATTTTTGACGCGGAATACTAATCTGGAGTCAGAATTGGGGGTCAATGAGCAAATCGAGGGTTAAATCGAGGAAAACTCAATATCGATCGATGATTCATGATTTTTGTATAGTTTTTTTGGGGTTTTCTTGTTTATTTGCTCATTAGCCCAATTGTGACTTCACATTCGTGTTCAACAGAATAAAATACGCCAGAAAATTGTAGACTGATACCCAGCACAGACAACATTTCTTTTTTGTGGACCTGTGTTTTCAAAAAAAGTACGTACGAGTTAAGATCACCTAAAAAAAAAATAACACTTTCTTACTAAAAGTTAGTAATTTCTTTCTTTGTTTAAACACTATATAATCTAAGTCTCAGTAATTTCTGACATAATATGTGTGTTTTCGTTAGGGTCTGCTAAGCTGTGTGCTAAAAACTTTTTGAACATAAAAAACTTATTTTTCGAATATATATATTTTTTTTTAGTTCTGAACTTAATGAAGCTAGTATGCTAAATATATTCTAGTTGTTACTTTGATGCTTTTATTCTAAGGAACTATATAAACCATTTGAGGAAATAAGCACCGAAGTACAAACAAGGTATGACGTGAAATTTGGGCCGATGTTTACCAATGAAATTAGACATTTGTTTATTTTATACAAGCGCCTTCCGAGGCAAACTTTGTTAAAACGAAGTTGCACACACATGCTGTGTTTATACAATATACTGGAGATATTACAAAAATATTCTACATTTAAAAATTTAGTTTCGTCACAATATGTCTTTCCCTTCCACGCTCCACTATTCTGACATACATCTTCTGTCACACCACAAATCATCATATAATCCTTCACACAATTCATCCATCTCCTTTTTGGTCTACTGTACATTTGTGCCCACATATAGTATATTGTAGTTTAACATTATTTTTGTCACGTGACTTTCATCACTCCTCATGATATGCCCATCTCTTAATTTTTTAGTCACGGGTGCAACTTTCAAAGATCTCCTTATGTACTCATTTCTCACTTATCCATTCTTGTAACATCACACATCCATCTCAACATTCTCATCTCAGCTGAGTGGAGACGCTTGTGGTTTATCAGATCAGAGGCCCAACATTCGGATCTGTACATCATGACTGGTCGTGTGACAGATTTATATATTTGACCTTTTAATTTCAGTGGCATTAGTTCGTCGCACGTCACACCGGTTACCGTTCTCCAATTTAGCCATGCTACATTTATTTTTCTCCTTACATCCTTCTCTATATCACAATTACTTTACAGTAGTAGACCAAAGTATCTGAATTCAGGGTTACATGGTAGTGTGGTTGATTGTAATTAAGGAGGCACAACACTAGAGTAGCATTTTATGTATTGGGTAACATAGAATAAGTCCACAATGTTAAGAGTATTTTCGGCTAGGTAGCCGATAATACCGCATCGTTAATAATTTCAACATACCCAATTATTGGGGATCAGATACGGGTAACAAAACCCAACACAGAGTAATTCATTCTACAACAAACAAACAGATCGAGATTAAATACGGATTTTACGCTCAACCGTTCTGATCCTGATGATTTTTATCAATATGTTATCATATCATATTTTATGAAACGTAATTTTAATATTTTCGACAATCGACTATTATATATAGAACTCGATAATTATATATAGAACGAATATAATATTTTTAATTTCACACAAGAAAGTAATACACGTGAGTTAACAATCATATAACTAGTACAGTACAATCGGCGGTCTTATCGCTAACAGCGATTTCTTCCAGAAAACCTGGAGATAATTTTACATAATGGGATATTTTTTTAATGGATCGGTATTCAGTGCGCATAATTTAAAATATTTACAGTCATATATATTAATAGTAAATAAAAATACACATACATAAATTACTGTTTACAAATAAAGATCTTTGATGAGTTTATTAAAAGATGTAAGTGACTTTGCACTTCTGATACTCATTGGTAATGCATTATTAATAATATATATGTACATGTGGAACGAAATGGAGAAGAGTAGCTAGAGATCGAAAAAACTGGAAAGAGTTCGGGAGGCTACGCGCAGAGGCGACTTCCATTATTTAATGTGTAATACATATACTTATATATATTAAAAAAACTGTATTAATGTAAATAAAGCTTTTTATTTTATTTTATTTTATATGTATATGTTAATCAAAATGCGCTCATAAGTAAAACACAACCGATAAGATGAGTTATGATCTTAGCATTTCTGCACCATAATGTCAAGAATTGGAAACATTGATAATGTCTCTGCAACACTGGATTGATATCTACTTGTTTCTTACAAAAATATGCAAATTGCGGAGAGTTAATTATGATTTGCAAGAAACAAGCTAGGGCAGTAAAGTTAAATTTTATAAAAACTTATCATTAGAGTATCAGTAACTATTATCTTCTAGAATTTAATTACTAACCTGATAGTCATAGGAAGGTCTCAGGTAGTATAAAGCCATTTCTTGATGAAATACCGACGTAAGAGACCCAGACATCGGTGGCACTATCCATATCCAGTCAGATGGACAACCACCTCTGAAACAAAATTAACTCATCTCAATCTCATTCCAGGTGAGTCTGGTCTAGAGTATCCCGCAATATGGAAAATCTTAGGTTGTGTTCCGGAAATAGTGATACCATAAGAGAGCAGCAGCGCATTTGTTGCCTTTTATTTTGCAAATGTCCATAGGCGATGGTAACTACTTTTCATCAAGTGGGCCGTCTGCCTGTCTGCTGAATTTATGCAATATAAAAAAATATACAAACTGATCAATTGGTTAATGGTTACCAAATAAAGGAACAAACGAATCAACTTCAACTTTGCTATTTTATGCTACACCCAAGGCAGTTTTTGATTACTTAAACAGCACTGAATTATTAGTCTGGATTTCACTTATACTTTCATAGAAGAAATGGTTAGAGTTTGGTTTTTTTTATGGAAACGAGTGAGCTTGAAACTTTTGACTTTGGTTCTTAGCTTTAAATTTCTCAGTCTTAATTTCTTAACTACATACAACAGCTTCTAAATTCTTTCCCACTACTTCTCTAACGATATTTAAAGGTTTATTTCAAGGTTAGCAATTGTCGACAGTATAAATGTCCCTGGTTTTGAATACATCAGCGCTTTCTATAAAGATAATAAACTGTTGCTAATCTTTATTCCTCAAAATATTACACAACACTCAAAGGCACACGTAGATAGGCGTGTATCAAATATGTTTCTTGTTTTGAAAATTAAATAATTCTAAATAATAACACCCTTTAGAGCTTGCACAACTCACAAACGATTGTCTAAAATGAAAAAGTATTCCACTACCTCGTCAAAAACTATAATACGTAGCTAAAACAGTCGGTCTAATTATAATCTGTCAACTCACCGGCTTTTATTCTCGTTGTCCAAATGTTTTATAAACTGCTCAGAAGCAGAATGATGGTCGACAATAGACACGTTATCTCTGTGAAAACTGTGCAGCACTGCAATATTAACTTCAACGAGGGCTTTATCTTTCCACAACGATACAAAGGAGTTCGTATCAAGACCCATCTTCTTCGCTACATTCTGAAAAATGTGTTCTTGTTTTAATTAAATAATACCGACAACTCCTTTAGTCACTAATTATGACATAAAATAAAATGTAATACAGTATAAAAATGTCTATTCCATATATATATAACATTAGTCTTAGGAACTCAGTGGCTAACGTACCAATTATCTGTTTAAACGACGTGGACTTGAATCCTGGAGCCAGATTCTGCTATTACAATCTCGTCAAAATCGACGCACTATCGGCTCAATCGTAGGTCTGCCTAATTACGGTATTATTTTTAATGTAACGGGGTGCCCGTGGCATGCTACTATTATCTTTATACATATTCATAAGTGGAAACTCGCGAAAAATGTATAAAATGTTTATAGCTTTCTAATATTCCTTTATCCGAAATGAATATTGGGAAAATATTCATTTCGGCGATATCGAGAAGACATTATGGATTTAGTGGAATACTGATTTTTCACACTATCGCAATGGAATTGTATTTTGAATATCTTCATAACGCTATGATACCTATTGAAATAGCAGAAATAGGTCGCCGCACGAAAATCCCCACGAATCCCGCGGGATTCCCAGGAAAAAGTAGTTTTGATTAGATAGATTTTAAGTCTACAAATTTGCTGTCGATCAACGAAAGCCGCATCGAAATCGGTCTAGTTTTTTTTTTATATGAATGCCGAACAAACAGACGAGAAATCTAAAAAGATGCATCGTGTTCTTCATTGTTTATATAGTGTTTTTTTAATAGCTTAAACATACAGACACGGCATGCTTAGAATGTTATAATATTATAGATTACTGTTAATGAAATTACTTTCTACAAATAGGATACTTGCCTCTACAATGTTACGTCTATTAGAATCGCACAAATTGCGGCATCCAATCTCAGTTCCCATGTACCATCCATTAAATGCTGTTCCTGTGAATTCCAGACCCCCACAGTCAAATCTCATATTTGAAACCGCTGGTAAAGCGTACCACTTCAAACCCAAGTCTTTAAACCATTCGTAACTGTAAAAAATGTTATTAAAATTTAACTTTTATATGAAATAGCCGAACCGCTGGGACTCACTTAAATTAAATTTGTTTTATATAGTTACAAGAGAGTAGTAGTAAGGGCTTTTTGTGACTATCCAAAAAGCATAATCCACTTACAAATTACCACAATTTAAAATTAAAATGTGTTCTGTACCAAACTTTGCGTTTTTGGAAAATCTATATATGTAAAAGAAAGTCGTGTTAGTTACACGATTTATAACTCAAGAACGGCTGTACCGATTTGGCTGGAAATTGGTGGGAAGGTAGCGTAGAACCAGGAGACGGACATAGGATACTTTTTATGCCATTGGAACTGGCAAGTGGCGCTGAGATCGGGTTCTAGAATCCTCCTAATCACCTGGAGCGATTTTGATGATTTTATTTTTGTGTTTGAGTGGGTTCCCGGATAGCTTAGATTCGCAATTGAAATCGGTAGGTGGCGCTGGGACCGGGTCCTAGATTTTTATTTATTCAGCACAATATAGAATAGCATACAAAGATCATAGAACATTATAAGATTATAGCCTCATTTTTAGTAAGCAAGTAAATAAAACCCCGCGCTTATAACCGTTACTATGTATTTTAATTATGAGTAACTAGGTGCAAAGTCACTTTTCGCGACAAGCACCAACACAACGAAAAAATACTTTTAGAAATTCAACCCAACTAACAATTACATTACTTACTTTGGATGTTCCAGTTGCACTTCCATAATGATTTCACGTGGTAGTTCAAAGAACTCAGGGTCTTTGCCATCGGCTGACAGTACTAGAGGTAACACGTCCCAAGGTGTACGCTCTGGTTTCCATCCAAGTTTTAAGCACACCTAGAAAAAAGGAGATAATTTTCTTGCAACTATTTATGATATTTAAGAATAGCATAAATTAAATATAATTATCGTTTATACCGCTATAATGATGTTAACTTCAGCAAGTGTACATTGTTTATATTATTTTATTCACACGTGCATGAATGTATGTACCTATTTATGGAGTCTAAATAATAATATATAATTAGGTAATGTACATTTTATAACAAATCCTAAAGTTATTTAAATATAAAATAGCTTCTCATTTTTAAGATCTTGTTATAAGTTGAGCCACCTGCATACCTATTATAGACGAAGCACATTTACTACCTGCCGCAGCGTTTAAGCTCATTACATTGAAACTATTTTATGACTATCTTCTTTTGTTTACTTTGTGTTTAAAATTAGAAGTAGCCCGTTGTGTATTGTAATCCCTTAGGGCCTATTGTGTATTGTGATCACTGCTAGGTGTCTCGTATTTAAAATACAAACTGGTTCAAAGAAATCCTCAAACCGGTCGAGCATTGTGTCAAGACATATTTGACAATATGAAGCAATACTGCGACGGAGGGGTGCGGCAGTCAAGCGATGATTACGATACTAGCAAGACATGTGTAGTACATTTGAAAAGCGATATAGTGACGGACTTTGCGCGTGTTATTGAATCGGGTAGTTTGTACTGGTTGTGTCCAGTTATATTTGTGTTCTACGTGTTTATATAGTTCTAATAAATTCTTTAGTAATTCCAACGGCATTTTAATTTGAGTCCCGCATTCGTAACAATATTATCATAGAAATAATTTTAATTCTAATATAAACAACCATTAATTCGCTATTTGACTCGTTTTACGTGTACGTACTTATGACCACATAAATATGTAGCCACGCACAAAATCTATGAGGTCTATTTATTCGAGTAAGACGATTGATACTATCTCAGTTGATTGAAATGACTGTCCGCTTCCTTATTGCTACTTACAGAGTATTAGAAAGCGTTTTATGGGTTTAAATTAATAATTAGATATAGTTCATCGCTATCAGCGCGTCCTCGCTTTAAGGGAAAAAGCGGCATTCCCGGTAGGCTTGTCCAAAATGCATCGTAGTATTTAGCATATTAGTAAACTTTAAATATTTTTTTCTTTTAGCTTTTACGTATTAAAGAACTTACCTCAGTAAGTTCGATTCTTGATCGGTCTCCAAGAACCGTTCCATCAGATTCTAAATATCCAGCATAACTGATAAGTTGATTGTTCCATATCCTGTAGTCATGTTTTCCATCTGTTCTCTGTGGGAATATTGTGATCGCCGATCTACAACAAAAAAAAAACTGAAAATGTAAAACTGGCTAATTTTTTAAGCGTGATATTTGAATTCTAAGATTTGCTTATTGGTACGGTTATTGGGAAGTGGTCAAAACATCATTTTTTTAATAAATAAAATTTGGGGATATACAATGTGTTTGTCTTTTTTTTGGCCAGGGGTGATCCGTTTGAGGACTAAGGCACACAAGCCGGCGGGGATAATTCGCGAGATTCGGCAGATCGGGGGTGGCACGCTATTGCTACTCCCCAGTTAGAGATACCCACTAAAACCCCTAGGTGTTCCGTTCTGCGCCTTATGCCGGGGCTCCGGACAAATGGGGAACTTCCGGGGGACTTTCTTTTATCCCCCGGAGTTATCACAGGTCTAGTCCGGGCGTGGGGCGGTTAATGTGTTTATCTGCCACAACACAAGTTACGCTTGTGTTACGGGTAATTTACATCGGACTACTCTGGGCCCAATCCCAAACAACCAGACCATAGTAAATAACAGAAAGATTTCCGAAATTTACCATGCCATCGAACTCGGAGCCTCCTTGCTGTGAGATAGGCCGGCAAAGGCTTAGTCAGCTCTACCACAGAGGCTGTCCATTATTTTAAATTGATTAAATTAATTAACCTTTCATTTAATTACATTTTAGTGTATTAGGATATTACTTACTAAATCCTTTGTTATATCTATGTACTTCCTCATCGTGTGTCATTTTATTTATATTGTGTAATCTGTTAAATTACACCACTACCAACACATAACAACATTTCTTATTGATTTTCTCAATATGTATTATTGAATTGGAATTAATTATATTGGAACATAGATTTGAAAACACAAACCAACCCACAACTTGGAAAGAATTAAGTACCTACAATAGTAGTATTTAATTTCTAAGTTTTTGTATATAATGTATTATGCATTTCATATATATCTATAAATATTATCTAAAATTTTCAAATGTAATGGAATAAATTCCTTTCAGTAGCTAAACACCAAACATTTTCCAGTTGGGTACGTGTGTTATTGCGGCATGCTCTAGACCAGGGGTGGTAGCCATGCAGACGGGTAAATAACCTACAAGCTGACAAAGTCTAGACAGTTATTTTTTTAAATAAAAATCTTAATTATTTCAAAACTACCAATCCTTGAGATTGTTTTCGTTTGCATAACTACGTCCATTTATACAATTTACCTTATATTGCCTTTATTTGTTGCGTACTTAATATGATTGCAAAGCGCTTCAAACATTCCGCTCGCTGTGGTCACCTCTCTACAATCGAAAATCTGAAAATAACAAACATTTATTCATGAATTATGAGAATGAAACCTTACTTATCATAATGATTCGAGTCTTAAAATCAATTCCTCATGTTTTTAAGGCTAGAATGAGGCTATGACACTTAATCAATACTAAGATTATAAATTCGAAAGTTAGGTTTGTTGTTTGTTAGCACAGAGATTGATTATAGTCTGGTATTAGCACATGGGTTACTTTTTGTCCTGGAAAATAATACGTTTTTTTTATTTTTATTATTACAAGGGTTCAGCAGACAGGCAGACGGCCTACTTGATGGAAAGCGGTTACCATCGCCTATGGACATTTGCAACACTAAAGGTGCTACAAATGCGCTGCTGCTTTCTTGAGGGAGACTGGAAACTGGTCACTAATGCCGGAACACAACTCAAGGTTGTTATGGCGACATACTTTAGAACAGAGGTGGTAGCCATTCAGTCGGGCAAATGCCGGGCTGTGGGTTGTTTTGTCGCCTCTTACGACAGGCCGCCCGGTCGCAGGAAATTATATTCTTTCTCCGTTCCTGCACGATTCCCGTAGGATAACAATAGCGCAGGCGAAATTACGAGCAAAAGCTACTTAAAATATTTGACAAGGCTTTGGATCAATGAGATTTGATATACGAACAACGGACATATTACTAGTAACATGTGATGTGTTTTAACCATGTTGTTCTGGTTTTATATGTATTACATTCATACATACAATATGCATATATACATCATCTCTGTGGTTGAGCGGGCTAAGTATTGCCGGCTGAACTCGGTGGAACACAGAGAGATAATTTTCGGAAATGATCTTTCTGTTATTTATTATGGTCTGGGTGTCTGGTATCGGCCCCAGAGTTGTCTGTTGTATATTACCCATAACACAAGCATAACTTGCTTAGTTTGGGGATATACAACGTACGTGTTTGTCTGAAGATGATTATTATTATTATTATATCACTTTATATTTATTCCTACTTTTCTGTGCTTATTTAATATATATTATATAAGTAAAAAAAAATATTCAAGAGCTCAGGTTCATTACATTGACTAGAAGTAGATATGACAGGTTATAAAACAAATAACAGTGCACTTTTGTATATCACCATAAGATTGAGATACAAAGTTTTAAATACCTGCCGACCTTTTAGAATACCGAACAAAATGCCGGTGACAGGAATCTATTTTAGAATGTAAAAGTGGCTAATGACATCCCGTTTGTGGCTCATTATAAAGTTGGTCTTTTACTTTGCGTCCCTAATTAAAAGTTTACGCGATATCATTTAAGGTAAGTATATCAAGATTATTATGACATTCGTGACATATTATATTAGTGTTTAATAACTTCTCACAAGATATGCTGGGCAAAATGATTTATTTAAACTATTTTAATCGATGTAACTAAAAAACCTAACTGCGGCTTGCGGAACCCAAAATAAGTCTTAGTTACCGAAACGCGAATATGTCACTCTTTTCAGCGCTATCTCCTGCTAACTGATCACCGCCCAATACAGTTTCGGGCACGGATAAGTTTCGTTAAAATACTTTCATACATACATACATACATAACTTTACGCCAGGTCCCTTGCGGGGTAGGCACGAACAACAGAGCGCCATTTAGGCTTATTCTTACACACCTCACTTGCTTCTTTGACATTCATAGTTCTTGTCATGCACGCTCGTCTGTTCTTAAGGCTCCTGACATCACCTTCTGCTAGTACACGATCAATGTGATCATGGAAGGTGTGTCGTGGCCTTCCGCGACGTCTGCATCCATCCACTGTTAAAATACTTTCTGCTCTTTAAACATACTCGTCTACCTGTCTGCGATCAACCCTAAAGTTTTCCATGTATAGTAATTATTAGAGATGTGAAGATTCTTAAAAATGTATATCCGCGGATACGGATATGAATACGAATCTCAACTGTCTTACTAATTCTTAGTAAGAAGTTCTCATTGGCCCTGTTTTTTTATTATTTTTCTCACAATACAATAAATTTTAATTAATATGGTGAATTAATATTGTAATATTTCATTATTTTATTAAGCGCATCACAAAATATTCCTTTGAGGTACGTACTATTAGTAACTCATTTCAATAAATATTTGTAATATAAAGGTGTCAAATAAATGATTTTAAGACATCAAAAATAATCTGAATGGGATTTAACAGTGTTTCATTGTTACCTAATCACTTATACACAGAATTTTATCTATGTATTGCAATTTAAGATTGTAAAAGATCGGCCAGAAAGTAACAGATATGGTTGCAGATCTTTCTTCTCCCTCAGATATCCGCGGATAGGGACACGGATATAGATATCCGCCATATCCCTAGTAATTATCCACATTTAGCTTAATTTAGCGGAGAAGTGCACAATTTGTGTTTGAATGCAGATCTAATTATTTCTCACTGAGTCAATTTTCGCCCTAACTAATTGCAGGTGGAATGTTTAACAAGACAATTATTATTTTTCATTCCTTTCTCAGTCTTGGCAACGAACTGATTATCATGAATTTCGGTATACTTCGCCTTTATCTAGAACAAAGAAATCCTTAGTTTGCTTTCATTAAAGACCAAAGGCACATTCGCTGTTTATTTTTCAGAAAACTCTGTTTTGTTTTAAATAAAAATCAGTACATGAAGGTATGAACAAATGAAACCTGAAAGAAGACGCCTTTAAATTTGATAACGGAGATGAATCTAGTATTTATACTAAGTCACTTTATTATGCTTTTTCAAGTTCCCGGATTTCTTCAGAATAAACAAGATTTTTCATTTGTTATTACCATACGAGCCAATAAATGTGTTACACATTGGTCATTGCAGTCTATTCCAAATTATTTTTGATGTAATATGTTATTATAGAAACACGACACACACTTGCAAAGTAAATAATACATCCAATATCCACATACAATATCCACCTGTAACCCACACTTTGAGGTCTAAAATAACTTTATATAAATATACGTTCCTTTATTTAATTTTTTTGTTAGGTTTATTTGTCCTTATTTCGGGTTGCATGCTTCGTAGATTTTGAACAGTAATGCAAAAAAATGGTTATTTATTAATCTCTTCAAGTGCTAGACAGATTATAGCCATCTTCACGGTGTTGTAGAGGAACAAGGCGGTTATGCTGACAACAGATCTAATTTGGGAGGTAAGATAACGAATAAATAGGCAAAGTAATGGAAGCCCATTATTTAACGTCCGCTCCTGTTTAAGGGAATTTGGCAAATTGGTACTAACACGCAACAAAGTACGTCTTTCGTATTGTGATTCTTAGTTTTTGTTTTACCATATAGCTATCTTTAAAGATAGCTCCATAAAGAACAAAACATAAACTAAATTCTAAATAAAAATAATTAATGGAACCGATTATCGACCTCGTGCATTGCTACATTTTTGAAAATATAAAATAACGAAATTTAGGTACTGTCGGCAAATCCGTATTAGAATATAATAGAATAGAACGGAACGGAACAGAACAGAATAGACTAGAATGTTCTTTATTGCACACAAGAAAACAGTACACATCGGAATCAACAAGTATTCAACTAGTACAATGGATGGTCTTATCGCTAATAGCGATTTCTTCCAGGCAACCTTCTATCACACAAATGTTAAGAATAAAATTACGAATGTTTCACAATTTAATCGTTTTAATCCATACACAAGTTTTTGTCAAGCATCGGTTTTATGGAAGAATATGTATGTATGTTACCTGGAGTTTCTTCCATTGTATCCTGCCGATGCACCTACTTGCATTCCGCCATGCCAATTTGGCCCCAAAAACTAGTTCTGAAGTCTTGAGTTGATAAGTGCCTTTTTCTTTTAAATCCTTCCGCACTTCTTCTAATCTTGACATGTGTGTTTCTGAATTTTCTCTGTGTGAAAATAAAATAAAAAATACAAAAACGAAAGAAAGAACTAGTGAATTTTATTGTCCTATTTTTTGATCATCTTTTATATCATGCTGGGGCTTCATCTGCGTTAGTGTTAAAGATTTAGGCCGTTCCACCCAGATATGGCGATGGGTTTAATGCGTAACTTGAGATTGTTAATGACGTAAAATGTTAACACATAACGTATGTACTAATGTGGCTATGCATTAATGACGATTTTTAACGCTCTAAATAAGTAGCATTTGGTCTAAATCAGTCACACAGTCTAAATCTTTGAGGCCCACGGTCCACTGAGGCATCATTTGAGGAATGCATGCAAGCTACGAATGACGACAGGCGTAATCTGCATCTTAGATGTGTCCACGCCATCGTTATGCAAGCTACAAGATGGTTCATTCATCTCAAGTTTAGCACCGCGGTAGCACATCTATTTCACTGCGAAAATATCATTAAGTGATTATGACGTGGTTGCAGTGTACAATTTTATTAAAAGGCAAAGACACAGACGTATTGACGTAGTCGTAGATTATATTGGCTTCATCCATATCATCCACGCTTTATCCGTGATGTCTTTTCGCGAACATGCTGCTGATTTATTATTATAAAGACAGGGATATTCTTTAATAATCCGAACAAAATTGGCTGCCGAGAGCGCCATTACGTAACAAAGACGAGATTGCGTCTCGTAATACGTTTAGTAGTGGCAGGCCGCGGCATAAGCTAAATCATAGATAATACTATACACACACACACACACATATCTATATATATATATATATATATATATATATATATATATATATATATATATATATATATATATATATATATATATATATATATATATATATATATATTTTAGGGTGGTCGTTAAAAATTAAATTTCTTGCGACGCCCCCTAAAATGCTTCCTTTTAATGAAAAAACACTGGGATTTTTTTTATAATTTTTTCAAGTCAAGACAACACGTGCCTCAAGACGATTTAAGTTAATTTTTGGGTAATATCATGTTTTTTCAGGAAACTTCTTCATACTTAGAAGTAATAATTATTTTAAGATTGGAAAAGTTTTAACAATGAAATACCTTTCCGTATTATCATATCATTCTCAGTGATGAATTTCAAATTATAGTTTCAGAAAAAGTTTAGAATTCTTCGTGATTCAAGCTTATCTTTAAATTTTTCTTATATTTTTAGTTTTAACTTGAATCGTCTTGAGGCACGTGATGTCTTGACTTGAAAAAATTATAAAAAAATCCCAGTGTTTTTTCATTAAAAGGAAGTTTTTTAGGGGGCGTCGCAAGAAATTTAATTTTTAACGACCACCCTAATATATATATATATATATATATATATATATATGACGATGTCAAGAAGTAGAATACACATTTTGTCACGTAAAGTCTTTTCTTATAAAAGTACTAGAGACCCGAGATTCATATATACAGTTAGGTGAATGAATGAAAACAATTTATAGTCTACAAAAACTTAAAACTACGTTCTCAAAAACTAGGTACAATAAAGTTGAACAAAGGGCGGCCTTATCGCTTAAAGCGATCTCTTCCAAGCCAATGTGTGTCCTTGGTATGTAATCATTTGAAGCGTGGTAGCGTAATGGCTAGCACACGCGTTCCAAACATACACACACTATTTTTACAATTACCACCTGCTAGCAACGGTGAAGGAAAACATCGTGATGAAATATGCACATCAAGATAACCGAAGTGTCAAATCTGTCAAGGCGCCTTGGACAACTGTGGCGGGTATACTGTCTATTTCCCTATAATGTGAGACCCAAGCCCAGTAGTGGAACGTCTTTGGGCTGTTATTATATTATAATCATTTATTTTGTTAAAGGAAAACTCACCTGCGTATAGAAGCAAAATATTGTGTAAGAAACGCCTGCGCCTCTTCGTATACTTCGTCCGGAGTTCTTGGGACGTCGCCTCTGTTTGGAATGTCCATGACGCTCGACTGGCATACCTTTTTGGTGCATTTTGTGCTCTGAAAATAAAGTTATTAAAGGTAAGTACGCAATTAAATGTGAAATAATTAAAAATATGACGACTGTTAAAAAGTGGCCGAAACATTTTCGAAATGATCGATAACAAAATCGAACGATTGCCTGAAAGTCCGTGAGCTATTAAAGGTGACAAATGTGTACAATTTTTATCATTTGGTTGCGGAATTTTCCAATTTATTATTCAAAAGTTATTTCATAAAGTCATTACGATTTCGGAATACAAATTCATCACTATTTTGTAAGATCTAACTAGTAATGTCCTACACAAATATGCATATTAAAAAAGTGATAATCCCAATAACTAAGTATTAAAAATTTAGCAGCCGGACTATTTTTTTTGCAGATTCACGGGTCTATGACATAATTGTAAACTTCCACCTAGTTAATATCTCGTTGTAAAATATCATAAATATGAATGAAAAATACACATGCACCCACGCACACATGCGTATGTACGCACGCACGCACATCAAGGTTTAATTAAATGTGTAACCTTTATAGTATAGGATCCCGCTATACAACGACCTTCACCGAGATGTTTATTTGATGAAACCTATTTTATATTTAATTTAATGTGTCAATAAATATATCGCATATGGGTTGCCTAAAAAATTTCAGTCCAGCATATGATAATTTTAAAAAAAATATTTTTTAACACGTCACTAGTTTTTTTATTAAACAAATTCTATACCAATCGAAAATATGAAGCCCTTAGAATATGCAAATGTTAGGTTGCCTATTCTTTTCCGGTCACAATTCTCGGGTAGCCAGGCATAAACAGGTAAATCGATACTAGCATTTTGCACCGGTCTGATTATTGAATTAAAATTAAATGAAAATAAAGATTATTTCATTATGAACACGGTGGTGTAGGGTTGCCTGCGAAAAATCAGACCCGAATTCAGGTTGTGCAATTTTAAAAAGTGAAATATTGCTGCAAGTGAATATGTGCGACTGAGAAGTCCCAACCAACCATATCCCATGCGATAGAAAAGGGCATAGCAGCTAACGGTCTAATTCATGTTGAATTAGAGTAAGTTTCTAGTTTTTCTTTAAGATTCTCAAAGAGCCCTATAAACATACTTTAACTCAATATGATATAACCGCAAATCAGATGCTATATAGTACTATGAAAAGATAATTACGAGTTATTCAACCGTCCAGAAAACAAATATAGTTCATCCAGTATAATTGGTGCGTGGCAAGAAAATGATTCTCAGTAGATACTTCGTTGTTTTATTTAGAAGACTCATAGAAACTCTATTATAGTGAATTTTTACTCTAAACACTAGAGTAGTTTAGTATCTTACACTTAATTGAAAAACAGTTTCTATTTGACTATTTTTATACGACGTTGACGAAAATATAATAACTACATAATGTTGGCATAAAGGCTTTGACAGGCTACATTGGAACGCCAACTGAACAACCCGTAGTTATAGTATTGTTTCATCAATCAAGTCTTAGTGTTCCAATAGTCGACCTTCTACAAAAACACTTGTTACGAGTAACACTTGTTGCTTTACGAGTACATCCTATTTGCAGAACAATGGCTGGAAACGAATGGTTTAGTAACAATTAATGGGTATTTCTTCAAACTATTAACGGACAATAATATACCAAGAATTCATTTTTTATCAACTTAATTGTCAAAGCAGTAACTGAATTGCTAATTGTTAAAGCTGAGCTATTGACTTAAAATTCGACGAAATCTAGTCGGGAATTGATACTGGCGTTGTGGAAATAGAACAGTACAGCGCTAACAAGTCTGATTGACTTGAATATTCCCGATTGAGTATGTTGAAGTCAGACCGCCCCAAGTCAGTGGCTGGATGTTATGTAATAAACGTCTCACTTCAGTGTGCTAATAGCATCCGCTCGCGAACTTAACACTGGATTAATGTAACTCAGGCTTTAAGGATTATTGAAGACTGGAAATATTTTACCCATGCGCGCACTACGAATATTTCAGTGCGACTTTACGTCGCAAAATTAGTGTGTAGAGGCTTGCACATCGCGGGATTTATTTCGAATTTGAAATCACTGTGGTCCTGCGATTATTAGGAATCCTATATTATCGCTTTTTTATTGCAGAAACAAAATAATAATGATTAAAATATGTTCTTCTATAAATAAACACAAAGTAATGCAGTTTAAAAAACAAGCTCCCTGACATTAAAGGTAATATTTATAAGTTTAGCTAAAAAAATTGACAACGATATTGCATCAAGCTAGGGAACTAGTTTGCTGTCCTTCATTGGCTTGATGTATACGTTTCGTCGAATAGTCGAATTTAATGTTACCGCCAGGTGAATTTCCGGTGAGGATGAAGATGAAGAAGGACTTTCTTTGGCTCAACGTGTACTTGACGTTATACAAATATTACATGCATTACCTACATAAATTTGAACCATTTACAAAAGTTTTGTACACGCATTTATGTATGGTGAATATATGTTTTCTTTTGTACATGCTATGCTTTTCAAACCCCAAAGGGTGTGAAAATTGATCATTAAGCCCGGCTATCAGATGGACTATTAAAATAAAAGGCCCTTTTTGTATATTTCAATAGATTTATTATGATACCATATAAAACACATGACAACACTGATAAATTTTATTTTATTTATTAATTTAAACATTACCAAGGCTGGATTATCCAGCTGAAATAATTTGGAAAACTAGTTATAGTACCGTTGTTTCCCCAAAGCAAACGATCCCCATAGTCATCCGCTGTAGCATCCAATTTTAATCCCTGCTCGTATTGACGGTTTACAATGAAAAAAACAATTTTGTTGTCGAATCTCTGAGGTTCCAATGTCCACTTGTGTCTACGCTCATTAGAGCTTTTTGATCCCCAACACTTCCTGTCACCAAATGAATCAACATTGACATCTAATTTTAAGAACATTGTATGTTCGTTATTCTGGATCTTAAATACAACGCGATCATTATCATACAGAGGAAGAAATTTCCAGCTCATTCTGTTGCTTGTTTTATCCTTACTGTCACCCCAAGCAAGCCGATCATTATACCTGTCAACATTAGCAGCAAGTTTTATAGCTTGCTTATAGTAATGACTTATAATTTTCACGTTATCTGATCTTAAAATAATTTGGAATTCTGATGGAAAACATTTCATAACTATATCTTGAGCTCCACCAGCCCAAAGCTTGTAGGCAAATGTCATCGTCTTTAGATTACTACTTTCGAGTAATCTATCTACGACAGTAATAATCACATTCTCATAATGAGTTTTATTTAGTTCTTGACATATGTTGACGGCATTATCATATTTGGCGCTGATGATGTTGTTATAAAGTTCATCATTGAAAATATTTACATTCAAATACGCTCGATGACTATCATACTCAGTCAAACCTTGAAGCCTTTTAGGTATTTCAAAACCTTGATAATATACCAAACCCAACGGATACAATTCTGTTTCGAGATTTTTAACATAAAACAATAAAGCCGAAGTTTCTATTTTTGATACAGAGAAATAGATGACTACAAATCCTTCTTTCTTGTCTATAATACGAGCAATATCGGCAGCACAGCTGCTATTGATTGGAGCGCCCATAACTGTCACGATTTTTACGGAATTGTCTTTGATGTACTTATTAGTTCTGCAATCTGTGTAGTTAACAACAGGAATCCTGTTTGGAATTTTACAACTTTTGGTCTGAGCATCACCGTTACTTACAAGTTGATACGTGTGGTTAACATTGTAGCAATCTTTAAAACCGGTGATTTTTCCATCCTCTTCAATGTAACCTTCACCCCAATAGTCCACATGCTCTATGAAACCTATTTTAGGTATTTTTATCAAATTATATTCGCCTAGGAATGGACACTCAGAATACGCGTATTTGAAATCTTTATTAACACTGTAGTTTGGGGGCTTTGCAAGTTTCCAATCGTCGCTACTACATGGCATTCTGATAGATTTTTACCCGTGTGACTCCTAAAAAAATACAACATGTTATTATGTTTTATCCGTTTCAAAATTTACCTCTCGTTCATATAAAAGTCAAAGACTTATTGATATATTGGATACATCACGTGTATGTGCATAAATCTTTAGGAAATTTTTTACCCTTGTTTACATGTAAACCATTTTTTTAAATATTTGAAGTACACATTACTGCGTAGCAACAAACAGAATACAACTTCGTGCATAAAGTACAATTAATTCTTAAAACTGACATACATAGACATTTGGACAAACAATCATTTTATAAGGATTCCGTTCTTAGTAGAATGGCTATGAAATCCTAAAAAAGAATACATTCGCTTGATAATAAATACGTATATTTTTTACAACTATATGCTTTAATTGCGAAACATAAAAAATACAAAGAACCACTAAAAAATTACATGCTTCTATTGAATATCATAGTTGAATTAAATTATCTCTTTAATAATTGTAAAATACATTATTCAAAACATTAGGAAAATAATGACAACAAAAGTCACTTACCAGATTTTTTCAAGAATATTTTTTTTATATGTGGGTCTACCAATTTATACACATAAATTATCAACATGTTATCTGAATTCAACCAAACGTTTCGGTTTGTGAAATAAGGGAATAAAATTGCACTTAATATGACCTACCCTAGCCATGACATTGTGGTTAGTTATATTTGCAAAAATACTTATCGTTGCTAACCAGCTGTATCGCGTGTGCGCCCTGTGCGAAGTGTTCACACAAGGTATTTGGCCAGATAACACGTTTTACATCTCAAATGGAATTAAGGGAACCTACCCATACTATGTGAGCCGTTCAAGGGGAGGTTTTTAAAGAACCACGTTTGGTCAAGTTTGGCTTAGGTTTTCGTCACGTAGTCAATATCCTTTAGGGAAATCTCACGCTATTAAATAAATAAATCACTTTTTGTTTGCAAAAAGTAATTTAAAACCTTACTTATGAATTACTACGTAAAAACTAAAGGGGTCGTGGCGGTTACAAATTGTACAAATGGGTGACGTAATATGGGTACGTTCCCTAATCTGGTAGGCTGAGAATTTTCCGCTCCAATCGGCTTCGGCGCGCGAATTTAGTGATAATGACCAACAGATGGCAATAATACGAGTAGCTAATATTTATATTCATATCTCTTGAACTCTGACACAAATAAAAATGGAACATAAATGAAAAACCTCAAATTATACTAACTTGTACATATTTCATTTTACATACTCTTGTCTTATTTATTATTAAATCTAGGAAGTAATCTATTGAACTACTGAACCGCTTTCACCAGCAGAAAGCTACATAAGGATTATTCCTAAGTGATAGAGAAGTATATTTGTGATTAATAATATAATATAATATTTTTTTTATTATGAAATAACAATTCTTTTTTCTGTTTGCTTGTAGCCAAGCTGACAAATGGATCTGAAGTGACGGCAAGAAGCTACCGTCATCCATGGACATCTGCAACACCAAAGGAGCCGATGCGTTGCCTACCTCGTTGAGACTTTAAATATTTATTTACGCCGTTTTTGAAGATCCTCATATTGTAGCGCTCTTGAAAAACCGCGGGAGGAGCTCATTCCATAGCTCGCTCACGTATAGCACAAAGGAGTGAGCGCCATGTACAATGGCGAATTTCAGGAAAAACTGACTTTATCGGCGTGCGCTGACTAAACAGTAAATAAAACTCAGGGTCGAACGTCATCTCTGGTGATTATAGAGTGGTTATCATCATTAACTTGAGAAAGAAGTGTTCTTCCTGTAGGCAATTATTTGTTAGCTTATGTTAGTTTGACACCCAATGAAGTGGGCACGGATCAGTCAGTAAAATATAATTAACGTAATTGTAGCTTGTATAAAACTTAATACCACCTTAGACACATGCAATCTGTTTTAGTCCTGCCGCGAATTGTCAGGAAGAGATCGCTTTTTAGCGATAAGCCCTCGCATTGTGCACATATTGAACATTTTTAGGTTATAAGTGTTTTGTCGTTTTAGCGTAATGGCTAACACTAAAACATAAAGAGTGCGGGCTCGAATCCTGACCGGAACTCATGCACCATTTAGGCAGTTTTGTGACCTAATGCACATATTGTTACAACTAACACGGGCTAACCACGCTGAAGGAAAACATCGTGATGGAACCTACACATCGAGATAACCAATGTATCAAACCTGCCAAGAGGCCTTGGATAAACTATATACTATCCGTTCTCCTATAGTAAGAGGTTCGAGCCTAGCAATGGGACGTTTATGGGCTTTTATAATATTGGATGTTTTTTGTAATTCCGAGCAATAAAGAGGTTTCAGGGAGGAAACGCAGCCAGCCTTCTGGGCACCTTATCCATTGAAGACGGTGATCTAGGCTCCGTATTCTACTTATAGTCTCGACGGACTATGGATACGTACTTATTTGCATTTTATTATGGGTAGAATACAATGCAAAGAAGCTAAGTTTTCTTTTATTGTATTCGATTCTATATAATTTTATAATTATTTTGTGATTAAAGTTTAATAGTTTAAAATTTTCCTTAAAATTTATTGAGCCATTTTAAGCTTTTTCGAGAAAAAAACTCTCATATAGTCGGATAAAAATTCTAAAAGTTATGATGTTCTATGGTATAAAAAATTTAGCATTAATTTTGAAATCACAGACGGACTAGGGACTAGATGAAACATAAATAATGTTTCATTTAGTCCCACCTGATATTACCAGATGCGAAAGCAAGGATGATTTTACATAATTGATTTAGTTACGTAAGAAAGTTTTGATATTTGCATTTCTAACTACAATATAACTTGAATCGTCTTGCCTATATTCGTGGCTGCATAACTTTAAGTATTAATTAAACAAAGGTCAGAATATTAAGTTTATGCCAGATTATCTGTAATATAATATATATCTATAGAAGGGTCGAGTTTGTGCAGTGAATTTAAAAATAAACCATTGGCCCCTATTCTCAAATGCCGTCGTTCGTTTTCGTCCCATCAGCCCGAAAGAATCAATAAAATTTTAGATGGAATTGATACTGAACAGAATAATGGTATAATGTAACATTTAGGTTAAATTTTTAAACATAACGGCATGGCTGGTCTGTTATAATTAGTTCCATTTTTACCGCGGGTCTTACTTCGGAGACGCACTCTAGCTTTTATTTTTGTTGAAGCATGGGGAATACATTTCGCATACTACCGGGTCCTTTGTTGTTGTTAGACACGTGGCAAGATTAAGCGCTGTACGGCTTGTGCGGGACCCTGGTACAGATGTTCCCAAATACAACACTAAGCCTGAACCTGCCTCCAATGTGCCTGCGCTTGTGTTTGGAATAACATGAGACTTACAACGACGTTGTACCTATGGTCATCCGCGCTTAAAGGCTTGAAAATACTCTGGGAAGCAGGGTAACTCACTTCACCGACAGAAGTTTAGTTCCACCACATCCTCTTATGCAGGCGGACCTCTGTGCCAGAATCATGGGAGGAGATTGTTCGCATATCTGCGCTTCCGAACACCAGACTGAAGTCGGTACCCGTGAGTCGCATGTGCACCTCTCTCCCTCTCCCGTTTAGCGGCCTCCTTGTGTGACATTACTGCCTCACAGAAGCTTGCCGCAATATTCCAATGATCGTCGTTCTGCATCATGGCCTCGACAAGACTACCCAGCGAATCGCTCTGCCCTACGACGGCCTCGAGCTCAAATCTCTGCGGTGTCCAGGCAGCGTATGGAACGCAGTCTTGTGCGCCACATTGGCGGCACTGAGGGCAAAGCAAAGATCCCACAATCTGATGCAAATAATCATCGAAGCACCCGTACCCGGTAAGTATCTGCGTTAACCTGAAGGTCCGAGTCCCGCATTTCCGCGTGAACCATCGCGGCAGGTGTGGGCGCATAGCCTTCACTGTATCAGTGCCAGCTGCGGGAGATTCTTAAACTCTTGACCAAGTTTGGATCATGGTTGCGATTTTCCGCGTCCTAACCGCCTCAAGGTCCGCCCGGCAATAAACCAGGCCACGGGTGAGGGCAGCCTGTCAAGAGTGGACGCACTCTGGCTATTTTAACCCCTGCGTGTTTACTGTAACAATCGCATTCTCGCCAAACTGCATTCGTCGATACGCGCAATTTCCAAGAAATACCAAATTAATAATAACACACTAACTCGAAAATGTTCGGGTAGTTCATTATTACATTATTTTAAGACGTATATTTTTGTACAAGAAACCATTGTTGTTGAATTAACACGTGATGCATGTTTTGAGATTCTCAAGTTCCCACGACGTTGCGTCCTTTGTTTTTGAGATTATGTGTAAATTGCCAGTTGAATATGCCGATAACAAGGTTTGAAGTGTTTATTATTGTACATGGTTTGGTTTTTAATAAGCTGTCAGTCGGTTTTGGTTTTGTTAGCTTATAAATAAAATAGCTATTTTATTAGATGAGAATGTTAAGATAGATGTCTCGCGTAAAAAGAATTAATAGTATGAGAAATGAGTACACAAAAAGTGACAGTTGCACCTGTGACTGAAAAATTAAGAGGACGACCACTAAGCTGGTATGGGCTTGGAATGAGTAGGGATGAATGTCATGTACTAAAAGAATGTTGAACTGGAAGATGTATGGATACAAGTTTAAAGGTAGTCTAAAAAAAGAGATTGTTAGATTTGGACAAGTGTGGCAGATATACTGTCCATTCCCCTATACGTACCCACAGACACACACATACGCAGGCACACATTATTTAAAAAAATGAATGTAACTGTAAACAATTTTCACGATCAGAATTGTACCAATTAGGAAGGAGGTCCCCAAGATACAAGTCGACCTAGTATGGGGACCAATTCAAAATTTTTTGGATTGAATGGAAGGATGGAAGGCTCGAATGCAGCAGTGCGACGTTTATGGGTTTTTATTATTTTTTAGGATTCTCTAGCTAAAAACACAAAAAACGTTACTGGCCTCTAGGGAACTAGGCATAATGTATCATATCATTGTCTATAATGAGGTTTGACCTTAATTTAAAATTAAACTGTTTGGTGAGAGTAAAGTGAAACTGTAAATAACAAACAATGAACGACCTTGAAAGTACGATAGATTTTATCGAATGGATTTCAATACAACTTTTACTGTTTAAATCACGATAAGGGTGTTCATTCCGTGCGTTGTGCAGTGTTCGTTAATATGTGTATGAACTAGTTGCGCAAAGATTTTTTCAAATAATGGTTACAATAAACCATTTATTATATTAGTGCATTACATTTTTTATATACAAAGGAGAGGGGTGCTTTTGGCCCAAAGAAATATAATTAGATGAGATAACTTAATATTTTATTATGAAGAAATAGAAAACATCAGCCCCAAATTCTATCTGGAAAATGAGAAATTTAAAAAATAACGAATCACATGAATATAATTTATCGATTTATGTGAATAAATTTCAACAATTCCTAATATGAAAACACTTACATACACCATACCAACTAAATTTATTTACATAAATCAATTATGGTAATTAATCGAAACGACTCATTGACTCTCAGGTGACTAGAGGGCTGGTGCCTACCTCGGCCAACGGATCAGCATGGCGATCCAGCGAGGAAACGTAGCCAGCCTTCTGGGCACCTTACCCATAGAAGACGGCGATCTGGGCTCAGTATTCTACTTATAGTCTTGAGGGACTATGGGTAGAATACAATACAAATAAGTTTTCTTACATTGTATTCAATAGTATGTAATTTTAGTTATTTATTTGTTTGTTAATTTTAATAGGAATAAAAATTATAGTAATCACTATATACCTATTATATGTTTCTCTTATTCCTAAACGAAGCTCTTGGTGCCGAGAAAATAAAAAAATGATCACACTAGTGTACATAAAATATGCATTTATATGGATCAGAACTATTTTGCGCAAGAGATCCCTTTTCCAAAATAAACTGCTACAAGTACCTCGGACCCCCATAACCAAACTATTTTAAAAATCCTGTCTCTTGTCTTTTTTGTATTGACACCAAACACCAGTTTAAAATTTTGGAGTAGGTAGGTTAAGTGAGTAAACTTGACATCATTTTCTCATCAAAATTTTACAAAACATACAGATACTATACACTATATACACGATAATATCTATTTATTTTTTAATATTATAATATTATTTGAGACCTTAATTTTAAGCTTTTTGTCTCCGAATTTAGGCGCTCTTGTTTTCCATTTTGTAATAGAAAGATACAACACTTTTTTAAGCCATATCTCAACTCATTTCAAATTTGTGGCCCCAAAATTCACAGTCTCCTTTGGTAGCATCCAAGTCTGTGGCTTTAACATATAATTAGCTATCGCCGTCAAGTTATAATTTGATTACCTCAGAGATTATATACAAGAAGCAATACAGATAACCCAAAATCCGACCGCAAACTTATTACTGGCTATATTAAAACTTGTTTCTGGAACGGAATGCCTCCGTTGAATATTAATGTTGCTGGAACATCTTACAGTGATCCGAGTTCACTGCTTGATTGCATTTCCATTAACTGTTGCTATGTGATGTTTTTGTTGACTGTAATAAGCAACCAAGCGATCTATATTTAAATAGTCAATGTTTTTGTTAATGTTCTCGGAATACGAGGGACTCGTATCCGGATCTAGTTAGGGGTTTTTTCTATTAGTAACATTTTGTATAGTTATGTATTTATGAGATAAAAACGGAGTCTGTAAAGTTTAGTGCATAGAGTACATTAATAAATAAGAGAGTTTAGCGTTAAACTAAAGCGTCGAATTTTCGGCGCCAACTTGAAGAGTGGTGTTTTAATGTGCAATTAACAATTATGTTATCAAAAAAATATATTTTTTCTTTAAAATGATCAATAGTTATAGGATGGAAGAATTACAACTACCAACAGGTTAAAACCACAGGTGTTAGTTGTTTTTAACAAACATTAGTTTAAACAATATACGTTGAATAACTTTTGAGGTTTATGGTATTGTCATTGATATTATGGTTCTCTCGTCAAATGACTAGAACAGTGCATGTTCTTTTATAATTAGTGGACTGCCGAAAGTTTTATACACTCTAATACAAACGATTCTGATCATTCAACACCAGACAACTAGGCAACTTCAAACTATACAAACATAGTACCAGTTTCTTTATCAATATTAATTAAGAGTAGAAAGCTTTTATATAGCTCTATCATGATAAAGACATACTTAATTCTACCGAGCCCGGATATAGATTGATCACGTAGTAAGCTGTCGACAGCAATGTACCTGACGTTTGCTAACAAGAATCATTCCTTTGAACTCGTTTAAATATTAATTATCTGTCGATCGGTAATACCAGTCGTTGTAGGAGACATGTGACGTTGATAACTAAGCAAACAAGCGGTGGTATATTAAATTT
The DNA here is from genome assembly GCA_012273795.1 of Dendrolimus punctatus. NCBI lineage: Eukaryota > Metazoa > Arthropoda > Insecta > Lepidoptera > Lasiocampidae > Dendrolimus > Dendrolimus punctatus. Next base: position 16,797,570 of record CM022537.1, read on the forward strand.
TATTGTACAACGTTATTAAGGCAGGTTTATTTGCTTTTAAATATTGAATTTAATATTCATGAATGAACAAGAATAACTGTATCGTTAATCAATTGTTGTGATGTAGTGGTTTTAATTTAATGAGCCCGCATAGTTCATTCGAACGCAGGGGCCTAGGGTTTGTTTCCCAGGAGGATAAATTTCGTAAGTAAACTTTATATTATTTAATTTGTTTAGGTGCAGTTGTACCTATTATATAAGCGTGATTTGCATTTTACAATGTGTAATATGTTAGCTTATTATTAAATGTCAAAAATAGTAGTAATATATTTTGCTTAAGCAAAGATTTAACCCGTGTGAAATGGAGAATAAAGTAGGAAAGTTGACCCCAGAATTCATAGCGAACGATCCGAACGCAGCCGGGATTTAGCGCTCGGATTATGATGATACATTAAAAGTTACGGATAAAAATTATAATAAGTATCTTATATATACGCATATTAAAGGACTTCTCATTTAAATAACTACTCAACTCAGGATTTCCAATTATAAGACGGATTGCCAGATTTCATATACCTGTAACTCAAAATTGAAATCGTCAGTTTTGACGGCCTTGATAGCCTGTGAAATATCTCGACTCAATATTTAAATAATCTTGATATAATTGGGAAAGTGGACACCTTTTGCGAACATGAATTTTGGAGACTACAAATATTCGATCATCTGTCAATCGAATTGATCTTGAGTCGCACTAGAATGTTTTTTTTATGAACTGACTCGAGGTCCTGTACTTTCGAATGCAATATAACACATAGAAGAGAGCACATTTATTTTTGCTGATTATATATGCTTTTATTTTACCTAACCATGGTGACAGCCCAAATTCTGCTTATTATTGTTTAATTTTTAAAAAACTTGAAGTTTTGAAACTAAGAAGCGACAATAATATTCAAGAAGACAGAATAGTAGGCAAAAATCGAGCCTATACAACCTAGTCACATCAGGTCAAGCAAATGAATTTAAAAAAAAATATTTCTGCAAAATAATCAATTTCTACGAATATTATTACCTACTTTCAAGCAAACATGTTTGAAAATAGAACAACAAAGTAAATCATCACACTGCTCTTTAGTTCCCAAGAAATTCTATTTTCAAATGTATGCTTTATGAAAGTAATAACGATCCCGCCTAAATAATTTTAAAGGAGTATAAAAACATTTCCAAATATAGTTACTGGCCAGTACTATTCATCTATGGACAGAGTTTATTTTTAAAAGCATCTTGTTAACGCCTAAGTGACAATGTGACGGCGCTAATAACATATTCTGTTTACACAAACAAGCCGTGCTCGAATACTTTCCTGTATCTACGAAGCATGACTAGGCCAAATTGAGATTTACATGTATGTACATAAATTATAATGATAAAACAAAAAATACACATTATAAATTGTAATTGTAATTTGCTGTTCAGACTTTATACTGAGGGAATTTTAATCACGTTCCTGGTGTGTAAAAGAGTTCTTTTTAAATGTGGCTCTACACTATATGAATATTTAGTCAGTGTGAGTATTTGTTGGAATTATTGTTATTTTGTTGGAATATTGAGTATTGTTGGAGTACCCATCAAATAGTTTTTAATGTGATAAAAAGACTGGTCACTATATATAATTTTTAAATATATAATAATATTACTCTTTTAGTGAATATATATCCAGATTCCCTGTCTCACTTTCCTCCAATAATAATGAATAATATATTTACTACTATTTCTAATATTGATAATATGTCCTCTTCAAAAGTGATAGAATGTACTCCAGAGGAATGTAAAGATTATTTGTATCCCTCCAACAGATCTTTTAATATTCTTACACAAAACATCAGAAGTATTGGTTGCAATTTTAATAGTTTTACAAGTCTATTAAATAGAATTCACTCTGAGCCAGATATAATTGTTTTGACTGAGTGCTGGCTATCCTGTAAAAAAATATTCCCTTACTTAGACCATTATACTACAACATCCACAGTAAATAACACTAACCAAAACGATGGAATAATATTGTACATTAAAAACAATTTGTGTTGCAACACTTATGAACCATCCTTTTCCGAAGGTAACTGCCTGGTGTCAACTATTAATGACTATATTACTCTTATATCTATTTATCGCCCACCGTCGTTCCGCAATATTGAAGCATTTTTACAGTCACTTAATAAGTTACTAGTCGACCTTAGTAAAACTAAACATATTATTATTACTGGCGATATGAATATAGACGTGTGTCCAAAAAATACCTATGACAATAGCACAAGTGACTATCTTAATTTAATGGCTTCACATGGTTTTTTGCCAAGTTACACGCTACCAACAAGATTAGAAAGTTGTTTAGATCATGTCTTCATCAAATCTAATCTCAAAACCACAGTAGCTATTATCCGAAATAGTGTGACTGATCATGATTCTATATGGACATCTTTAATAACAAAACAATCTTCATTGATAAAAAATCGGGATCGTTATATAGTGAAAATAGATTATGATAATATTAAAAAAGATATTGCAGCAACTGATTTTCAGCCAGTCTTAGACTCGCTAGACTGTAATGAAGCTACAAATCATCTAACTACCACTATATCTAAGATTATACATAAAAATAGTCGCAAAATTAAAATATCATATCGTAAAATACCAATTAAACCATGGATGACGCCGGGTTTATTGAGGTGCATCAGAAACAGAGATAAAATGCACGCAAAATTGAGAAAAACACCTGATAACGATATATTAAAAGCAACCTATAAAAGATATCGAAATTTCTGCAATAATCTTCTAAGAAAATTAAAACATATATATGAACGGTCAGAAATAGAAAAAAATAAAGATAATCCTAAAAATATATGGGAAGTGATCAATTCTATTACTAATCTAAAACATAAAAACAGTGTACCATGTGAATTACTCATGTCGCCTTTTCCGTTGGATACCGCGAATAAATTAAACCACCATTTTGTTAATGTAGGGAAAAACTTATCTCAAAATATTATAACAGACACAAATTACAAATACCATAATATTAAATCCACATGTTCATCACTTGTACTTTTGGAAACCAATTTGACTGAAGTAGTATCACTGATCAACTCGTTAAAAAACACAAATTCTGTAGGCTGTGACAATATATCAGCAAACATTGTAAAACAAAACAAGGAAGTATTAGCAGGACTACTTGTCCATATCTGTAACTTATCTATTAATAATGGTTGCTTTCCTGTAGCGTTCAAAAAATCTATAATCACACCAATATTCAAAAGCGGGGACAAAACTAACTTAAACAATTATCGACCAATTTCAATATTGCCTACTTTTTCAAAAATACTTGAAAGAATACTAAATAATAGACTCGTAGAATATTTGAAGAAGAATAATTTGCTCTCGATAAATCAATTTGGTTTCCGGAAATCCAAATCAACCTCAGAAGCAGTTGATAATTTAACCGAAACTATTGCTAGGAACCTGGATAGTGGTCAAAGGGTGTTGGCAATCTTTTTAGATCTAGCCAAGGCCTTTGACACTATACCGGTTTCCTTACTAATATCTAAGCTGGAACACATTGGAGTTCGAGGAAAACAGCTGTCTCTCTTCGAAGACTATCTTCAAAACCGCTCTCAATGTGTTAGACTAGGAGATTATATTAGTGAACAACTTCCTATCACATACGGCGTGCCTCAAGGCAGCATCCTAGGGCCCACCCTCTTCTTGGTCTATATAAATCAACTTTGTGATATGCCAATAGAAAATGGTAAAGTTTTTACGTTCGCTGACGATACTGCACTTGTTTTTTGGGGTGAATCCTGGAACGCTGCCTTTAGAAATGCCCAATTAGGTTTCAATCATACGTGTAATTGGCTTCGAAATAATTTGCTTAGTCTTAATATAGCTAAAACTAACTATGTCACTTTTTCAATTACAGTAAGAACGCAACCACATACAGAGTCACTCAATATTTATGCACACTCTTTATTGTGTAAAAACAATGATCCTACTATTAATTGCCAATGTCCATGTCTTATAAGTCAACCGAAAGTAAAATACTTAGGAATAGTCATTGATCCTTTTCTACGTTTTGACTCCCACATTACAGCTGTCTCAAATCGCATTCGTAGGTTAATGGCAATTTTCAGAAATATAAGACATGTTGCTGACTCAAAACTCTTAAGGACTCTGTACCTCCCTCTATGTCAGTCCTTGTTAACGTATTGTATAAATTCCTGGGGAGGCGCAGCAAAGTCTCATATGCTTATACTGGAACGCACTCAAAGGGCGTTACTAAAAGTCAGTCAATTCAAATCATTTTTGTACTCAACTGAAATCCTATTCTATGAAAATAATTTACTCACAGTACGTCAACTTTTTATTCATTCATTATTATTAAAACAACACTAGTCAAAACATATTTATAACACACTTGACATAACAGACAAACGTAACAAATATATTATTTTTAAATTAGAAAATTTTAAAACCGTTTTTATCAATAGATTTCCTTGTTACTTAGGCAAATATTTATATAATAAAATAAATAAAATACTGGCTTTTGATTCGTTAACTAATCATACATTTAAATCTAAAGTTCATAGTTGGCTGCAAACTCAAAATTACAATGAGACTGAAAATTTACTGAAAATGGTAATTTAAGTTATAATTATATAAACACATACACATACACACAAACACACACACACACACACACAAACATACAAAAATAAATAATTTGAGCATTGGAAGAGCATCAACACCTAATTAATACAGGTTTTTACCTAGTTTTAGGTGTTGAAGCCCCCATTTATTAGTTTTGGATCAAAGTTTATTTGTCTTTTATATTGTTAATTTTTGCATGTCTTTCTTTTTACTGAATAAATTATTATTATTATTATTATTACTGTTGTTTTGTTTATTTTGAGGTTATTTTTTTCTGTCTATTTTAAAGTCGTCTAATATGCACGTGTAATTTTATTTAAAACTTACTCTAACTTAATATGAATATGACAAAATATTTACAGCCCTCTAACATATAAATATTTTTTAAAGAAAAGTTCTACAATTAATTGTACGTCAATTTTTAGAATAATCTTGAAGCCTCGGGCAAATTGTAGGTCTTTGACATCAAACGAGGGACTTCTTGTGGCCTTCGCAAAAATCTATTTTCACTGAACACGTTTTCAACAGAAACACACGTTTAATTAAGTGCAACTATGTATTTTCAATTTTAATCAACATAAGAGACTTTTAGAATAAAATGGTATTTCAAAACATAATTATTTGGATTTGCATGTTTTACATTATTTCGTCACACTTTATAAATAAAAATTATAATAAATAAAAATGATTCTAAGTTTTTTGAATTCAACACTACAATTATGATTATTCTTTGGTTTTATGCATGTCATTTATATAATTTATGTATGACCTTCCATTGCGATAATATATTACTATAATTTTAATATCGTCAAGAAACTTGTTACAAGACAGATTATAGTCCTACAAAAAATTAAATAGGAATTGTTCCTAGATACGCCAAATATAACTGTATAATATAATAAGATATGCCCGCGACTTCGTCTACGCTTGAAATGAAATTTCCGCGGGATTCCTGGGACACAAAATAGCGCAGTATTTGAAAAAGAAAGTAAGCTATCGTTTCAATGATCACTGTGATAACTGAATAAGATAATTTTTATGCACCCGCACAATTACAAAACGCTCCCGGGAAAAATCCCGCGGGATTTTTGGAAAAATCACACACTTTATTACGTTAAATTTGATATCGATCATTAAAAAAATCACAATAGAATTCGGTTTTTTTATCTGGCCATTTTAAATCACTCTCATAATATATCCTGCGAGATTCTCAGGATAAAAAGTATTACAGACTTTAAGTCTAATATTGTTAATAATAAATTAGCTGTCGATCAGCGAAAACCGTATCGAATGCGGCCCAGCAGTTTTTAGGTGAATCCCGAAGGAACAGATAAGACGAGAAGCAAACATTCTCCATCATTTATATAGTCTATGTCAATTGTTTTTTTAAATAGCTTCAACGTAGAGACACGGCATATTCAGAATTGTATAATATTATAGATAGACTTTTTATCTAAGCCATAAATAAAAGAGAATTGTAGAACAAAAAATATAATGGGCAGGAATTTAGACAGTGATTTTTTACTTCCATTTTAGTTCAATAAAATGGGTTGTTTTTCTTAAAAGCTCGTGTAGTGAACGTTAAAGTAGAATATGTGGAATTTGATTTGCATTATTCAAGAAAAAGCACTCCCCAATTTTATATTTAGTTGAGTTAGTCCAAACATTGATTTAAATATTTTCCCATTAGAGACTATAGCAATTTTTAAATTCATTTTTGAATATTATTCACCATACGACAATTGTCCAAGTAAAGTCTAACATATTAGACGGATAACTAATTTGATTCAATTAGGCTGAAAGATACGAACTGAGAGGACACGACAACATTCAATGACATTGAATGATTCATATTTATTATCTTTATTTGGATCACTTTAATTGATTTATCCAAGATTGAAAGAAAAAAATGAACCGTCTAATATTGGTTTATATCATTTTTATTGTAGGCTTTATATGGAGTCGAATAAAAGAATACCTAAATATCGCGTCGCTACTGATCTTTGTTCACAATATAAATAATTAAAGTGATTTTATCTAAACACAATTGATCGTTGATGGATGCAGAAGTCGCGGAAGGCCACGACACACCTTCCGTGATCAAATTGATCATGTATTAGCAGAAGGTGATGTCAGGAGCCTTAAGAACAGACGAGGGTGCCTGACAAGAACTATGAAGATCAAAGAAGCAAGTGAGGTGTGTAAGAATAAACCTGAATGGCGCTCTGTTGTTCGTGCCTACCCCGCAAGGGACCTGGCGTGAAGTTATGTATGTATGTATGTACAATTGATCGTTGCGTATCTGGTGTATTTTACCTTAAGTCCATACATTGCCGTCTCACATCGTTCGCTGCATAGTGTAGCTTATTACCTAAGGCTATATTGCTTAGGGGACACGAACACAAAATAACTTTTTAATAAGCGAATTAAAAAATGGGCTTTCCCATTTGTTCAGTGAAAGTTTAACAAGTTTTTACACGACAAGGGCCTGGTAAAGCCCCCAAAAAGATACGAGTATACGGATATGAATATAGATAGATAACACTTAATTGCTCACCAAATATACAATTTCAAAAATGAAAAATTATAATATTGTCAGGGTAGAAATAATAGGCGACTTTATTGCTTAAAGCAATCTCTTCTAGGCAACCTAACTTAAGGAGTAATTTAATCTTATCTGCCGATGTAGGTGGTCCAGATTATTAGGTACATCTTAAACAAACATTTTTTTTATCTTTGCATATAGGCAAACTGGCAGACAGTTCCACTTACACTACATATTAAACATACTAAGCATACTTAAACTACATATTTTATTAATTAAATACACATACTTAAATTATTATATAAATTTAATACATACAGTTACATGCAGACAAAGTAGATTCATACCTGGTTTATTACCTTTCCCGAAGTTGGACTTTTGTTTACTTTGTGTTTAAAATTTGTAATTAAGAAAAATATTCTACTGTTATTGTATTTGTTTTATGGCAGTCATTAGACAGGTGTGTCGAACTGATTCTTGGAAATGATTGTTTTGGGTCGAGACATATTGTATTTGTACAGGATAAAAGGAAGGCCCGAACGGAGGGGTGAGGCAGTCAAGCGACAACTACGATATAAGCAAGACGTGTGTACATTCGACAAGCTATATAGTGACGGATTTTCGCGTGTAATTGAATCGTGCAGTTTGTACTGGTTGCGTCCAGTCATATTTGTATTTATTTATTTATTTTATTTTAGGAAGGCTTGTGTGCGTTTGTGTAGTTCTAATAAACTCTATAGTAATTCTAATGGCATTTTAATTCGAGTTCCACGCTCGTAACGATACAAACATATTTATAAGATACGAATATACTTAAATATCAAATGCTTTTCTTCTTAAAACATTTCTGGAACTCACTTTAAAGATGAAGAATTATATGTAGAACGAAATTATTGAGAATGCGATCATAAGTTTCAACACCTTTCTCAAATATTTTATTTTCTTAGCATTATAAAATCGAAATCGTTTTATCGTAAAGTAGCATAAAAATTGGAATGATAATGTGTGAAATACGTTTTGATGCAATCTATCGAAAATAATCTTTGGGTGATAGGGCCGCAAAACTGGCCCCAGGCTTGGCTTCTTCGTGATGTATGAGGGCTTAATTTAATTGTCTTAATTAAATTCATCAAGGGATGAATTTTTGGTACTTATGCTTATATAATCATTCTTTCTAATGAGTGACAATTTTGTTTTAGGAACATGTAAAAGGTGTCAAAACGCGGGAACAATTTAAATATCAAATTAAGCGCCTTCTTAACTACGTTACGACAAGTATTTAATTTTAAAATTAACATTTCGAAACTATATTCAACGTGGTTAAAAACGCATAATAACTATTGAGCCAAAAGAGTGGAGAAAACTCGGTACTATCGAATTATTACCGGTGTTCTCCGAGATATCTGTAGATCTGTTTTATATCGATTCATTTTATGTGAGTTTTTATACTTATTGCTAATTTTATAGCTATTGTCTTAAATGCCACCGGTTGGTGAAGTAAATCGCTATTAAAATGTGCAATAAAAGAAACTAGTTTGAAAAAAAAAATTGTTACTATATAGCACCAAGTTATTTACTCTAGTAGAGTATTATCATGTGTAATGAGCAATGCCTACATTTTAAAATAAAAAAGAATTAGGTACAGTATAAGAGTAAATAAACAATATTTTATAATATAAGACAAGAGTCCTTTACAAGAGAAATAAAATAAAGCAAAACAAAAGTTACAAAAATATAATATTTTCTATTGAATTATTTGACGAGACGAAAGAAAACAAGGAATTTTAAACCAAAGAATGTCAACATAAAAAGAAAAATATTAATTCATCAACAAGATGTATGTCCAAGCCGGTTTGGACAATTACCAAGAAACGGGATACTCTCTACGCAACGGTCTACGCAACGGAAACTTAAGCCGCAAACATTATTCAATATCGATTTAATAGCAATTTACGATAACGGGATACTTAAGTCTATTATTTTTACCGTTCAAAGATCTCAGTAACTCAACTGTTTTCACTCGTTTACTCGCCAGCGGACTGTCGAGTAGACTTGTTGCAAACAATCAGAAAAAGTTTTGATCGAGGGGATAGTCGGTGATAAACTCGATTACAATTCTTTATAGTGCTTACACATTTTGATATCGCCAATTGCTAGGATTTAATTGTCATCGTCATCTAATTGAATCCCATTGTTGGACTTCGTATGTAGTAGCGCCACCTCGCCGCAAACATCCTATATTGCGTCTGTCAAAATCGGGTTCCCACTTAAGAACTCTTGTTTACCGGTGGACCAAAATTTAATACCTCCTAGTATTATTATTAGTATACAATGATTTCTGTGATTATTACTTCAGTTGTTTTTTTTTTTTGAAAAATAAGTGCCATTTAAAATAATATTCACGGAATAGCTCGATTATAATATCAAGGCTTATTATTTACTCAAAATATACATAATACTATCCAAAAATATTAAAAACCTTCCACATTTATTGTAAATCTTTAACTATCAATAATTTTAAAAGATTCATCAGTGTCTATCTAGCATACGTAAATTTACTGATTTCTTCGATGGTCCCATCCTTTCTTTGACGATTCTTTTATTATGTTGTCGATGGTCGCATTAAAAGAATCGATACAAAACCACAGAGTTACTTAGAAACGGGTCATTCTGTTAACCAACAGGGTTGGTTTCATCCTCATTATAGCTATTCATTACAAAGGGGCAGATGAGATGAAATGGCTTACTAACGACATTTAGTGAAGAAGATTGATTAACGGGATATTTTTGTTCAGTTCAAATACGACTCAACTCCTGGTGTATATTCCTTATCCTGATGTAAGTTATCTTATTTGGTTTTGAAGTGAAAATTAATTTCAATATTCATTTTAATACACTTTTATTAGCTTCATTCGTATGTTAGTATGTAACGGAATCTTTCAAGTTAAATTTGATCGACTTCCCGGTTTTCGATTGAGCTGAAATTTTGCACCAATGTGTATATCGCGTGACAATGCAATAAAATATGGTACCATCGAGCTGATCTGATGATGGAGTCGGAAGGTGGCCATAGGAACTTCTGTACTAAACAACAAGATAAACCCGTCGTGTTTGGGCTTGTTTTACTTGTCTTGGCTAACACTCTGCTGCTACATGATATGCAGGATCTCTAAATCTTGTATTTGAAAAAGCTTATTTTTACATAACGTTCCATTTTATCATAAGAGTGTATTTAATCCTTTTTTTAAAGTTTCAACGAAGAAGGGAATTAAATCACTAAATAATCACAAAAAAATGAAAAATAAATAATAGTGTAAAAAAAACTAAAAAATATACGCTTTTATAGAAAATTCAATTAAAAATGAAAATAAAAAGTAGTTAAAAAAAAACTAAAAAAGTACGCTTTTATAGAAAATCCAACTAAAAAATAGAAAATAAATTTGAATTAAGAATAGTGTAAGAAAAAATGATTTTATTGTAAAATAAGCGTGGGGTACTTTTCAGGATATTATCAAAATAACCCTTTCACGCATATCTGTTCATAAAATATTTATAAAGTGTTATCTATCTATCTACATAAAATATAAAGATTTAGTATTAGTTATTTACTTGAATGCTTAGTATCACTATTGAGTAATGGTATAAGTATGGTAATAAGTAAACAGACATACCTTCTTTGCATGTTTAGAAATTCAATATAATGCGACAAATTCTAATGAACTAATGACCAGCGAAGCAACACAAGCTTATCGATTCGCACGAAAGACGCGTCATGCTGAATCGAATGTGAGAATCACGTAGGTCGACCGCGTCAGGAAATCCCTCATCCATGATGGCAGCCTTTTAGCTGTCACGAAGATATGTAGGAGACTCGCGTACGGTAGCACAGTCACGTTTTACTGAAGCCGGTAAAAACCCTTGTAACGTTACTTAAGGACTTGTTATAGAAGGGCGTGTGACTTTAGATTCTTACTCTCTTTTTTATATTATACCACCCAGTCAGAAGGCTGGATGGTATAGTGAGACAGATTGTCTTCAGACAGAGAATCCCTGATTTTGAGACAGAGAACCGAAATCAATGTAGTGTAATAACCACTTAAATTCCTGTGTGGAACTCGTGAAGATATCCAACATCTTTTAATGGATAGCAAAAATAAAGATGGCAGAGAACAGCTCATGAGGGAGTTGGGACTGAATTTTATGTCGGTATTTTTTAATAAACTTTGACAGAACCAACCTCAAAAAATGCTAATTTATTAGCCAAATCATTATTTGAATTATAATATATAAGATAATCTGTGGTTTAGAGATGATGAGGCTGACCTATGCCTATGTGGCAAAAGTCGCAGATAAATAAAGTGAAAAAATCTCCTTAAATGATTTGCCGATAAACTATATTATATATCTAGCTGTCCCGGCAGACGTCGTCCTGCCCGGTAAAAATAAAAAAATAAAAATTAGGGGTGGACAACCCCTAACATTTAGGGGGATGAAAATAGATGTTGGCCGATTCTCATAGATACCAGATAAGCACAAAAAATTTCATCAAAATCGGTCAAGCCGTTTCGGAGGAGTATGGCAACGAAAACTGTGACACGAGAATTTTATATATTAAGAAGATTATGATTTATGTAATGACTTGGAGATAACTTCTCGTCGAAATTTTCCATTTGCTAATGCCTCTGGGGGTTGCAAATGCTCATAGACGACGGTAATCAAAGATAATCATCATCTCTCTTTTAGGACCCTATATGGCTGCTTGCCTAATTTTGACAATAAAAAGTTATGACACCTTCGCTTGGTTCTATAAACAGAGGACCAAAATACTAGCTTAATGTCATAGATGGTTGAAGTGGTGCATCCCAATTTCGCCACAATAAAGAATAGAGAAGATTATCAAATCAAGGAGATAGTGTAAAGTTGCTTAGGAAGCAAGAACCGGTATTTAACATTACGATGATGATGAAATTTCTTTGTGAATTACAAGCTGTAACAACTAAGACGTGATACAAGGACAAATTCTATATTTTATTTAAACACAAAAAATACAATAACTAAAAATTCATTATACACGTGTCCACATTATATTGAATGCAATGCAAATTATGTATTAATGTGATTTATTAAATTACCAAATACCATATTCAGGGAAGGAAAAAATGAAAACATATTAAATTAGAGTTCAAAGATATTAGAATTAGTGGAAAATAAGTTTTTTCGACTTACTAATAACTTTAAACTTGTTTGATAAAAAATTCTACATGTATTCTACCGGTTTTTAAAATTTCCTTATAGGCAAACTGGCAAATGACTCGACCTGATTAGTTCTTTAGTACAACGACACGTTTAATACACTGGATTCAAATTTATAATTATTACCTACATATGCAATTACAGAACGTATTGTGTTTATTGAGGATAATAACTCATACAGCTTTGTTCGAGCTCATTTTTCGGTGTTATGAATTAAACAATTTAAATAAATTAAATAATTATTTAACCGCAAAGTATCAATACAAATTAAGGCTAATAAATTAACCGCATAATTGTTATTATCTTAAAAGTTTAACACAGAGAGAAAACTTATTTTATATCTATCTTGGCTTTTAAGGATTTCGTATTAATTAAAAAAAATCTCACTATTATAAAATCCTGCTATCCGTCAGATTGTCTTTTTTTAAATTTCATGAGTTTATCAAAAGTTCTACCTACCCACCTGATGGCAAGCGGTTACCATCGCCTATGGATATTAACATCAAACCTACCATTGTGCTGCCGCTCACTAAACAGCGAGATCTCTCACTGTCTTTAAAAAAAACAGTAATTTTTCTCAAAAACTGGATAAATAGATAACACTTTATTGCACACTGCGGGCGCGATGCGATGGCCGGGAGAAGGCAAAGGGACGGGAAGAAGAAGCAAGGAAGGAATACTCACCTCGCCACCAGTCCGCCGCCACACTGCGCTCGTCCCCGGGGGTTCACACTCACTAGGATATGGCTTCTGATTAAATGCAATCGTAGCAGTTTATTTATTTATTTGGTGTTCCAACAAATTCATATGCGTACGTAATTTTATATGCGGTGACAGCCGTGACAGTTCTGTCTTAATGTCTTGTTATGCGCATTCTTCATTCAAAGTTTTCATTTATTCTTGATGGCGAGGATGGGGAGGAAGAATTTACAAGGAGGTGTTCCTTGGCGCAACCACACACCAACATAAACAAATACAAAACAAAATACATAATTACAATACTTCTTGGCAAAACAACAGGCCGCCTTTTGGCTAAAAGCGATCCTTGCCAGGCAACCCACCTCAAAAGAAATTCTTAACTAATATGGTTATGTAGGTGGAGTAGAAAAATAATCGGACTGTACAATTTAAACTAAGTACTAGGTCTATAAGGATGAAATTCAACAAAAAGATGTCGACGATATCCTTTGTGTTGCAATGGTGTATTAAGATGTGAATATAATTTAGAGACGACCACCACACATGTATTAAAATTAGACTATGAAAACCATTTGAATGAATCAAAGCGTGTAGGATGACAGGTCTAAAAACATAACAGTTTTTTGTGAGTAACAGGTTTATTCAGGTCTATATGTAGCGAAATATTCGCTTCCAAAGTAGAAAAATTATGCATGGGAGAATATTAAGCATCTAGAGCTTTGAGAAAATGTTAGTTGATATTTTATATAAACTAAGACTAAAAGCCTTTGCTCGCTTAGTTCACTGGAAAGTAAAATTGCTGAATTATAGTCTGGGTGTCTGGAATCAGCCCCAGAGTCGTCCATTGCGCTATATGAACTATGACACAAGCGCAATTTTCTTAGCTTGTATCTATACAATACAATTAACATATTCATATATCAATTAAGAAATGTTATTTTAATATACCGGAACTCTCCTTGATCATTTTCTCAAAAATGAAGATCACATAAAAGCAACACATTGTCCATAGTGACGCAGTTTCTAATTCATGAGTATAATTCACAACTGAATTTTATGTATAAATTAACATAATAAAAGGCTATAAATGTCCCACTGCTGGGCTCAGGCCTCCCATTACAGGAGAATGGACAGTATCCCGTCACGCTTGTCCTAGGCGGCTTAGCAGGTTTGACACATTATCTCGATGTGCAGGTGCAGGTTTTCTTTCACCGTTTTTGCACGTGGTAATTGGAACAATATAAATTAGAAAAATAGAATAGAAAACACTTTATTGTTCACCACATACACATAAAATAAACAATTTACAGTATTTACATTAAAGAGTAAAAGTAGGAGCAATGGGCGGCCTTCCAGACAACCCGGGCTCTGGATTTTAAGAAATGGAATTTCAAGTGTATGACGGTGGTGTGCTAATTTAATACATATAAATAGGATATATAAATATCACATAACACATATACCTAAAATGAAAAAAAGGAGAATAAACAATAACACATTAATATTAGATATATACTTAATATATACATCATTAATATGTGTTGTAATATGCACATTAGGTCCGAAAATTGCCTAAGTGGTCCATGCGTTCCGGCATCAAATCCGCGCCCTTTGAGTTCCGGACGCGTGCGTTAGCTATTACGCTACCACGACTTTACTACTGTACTGTACTATACTAGATTAACAACAAGGACGCAGCTGTATTTTTCTTTGATATCTTGTTATTATGCTCGCCGCAAAGTTTACCTACTGATTACTACTTGTTTATAATCTTTAAATTTATTATGACCGACCACACTGCAATTAATTACAAATATTTGTCAAGTACAAGCAAAAAATACACGTGATACATAACTTGTTATCCGCGGTGTCTCATGGCCGGTTCCTATGTCTTACTATTCATTCATCTGCCTTAACATCGGTAGAAATTTGATACTACATGTACGGAGCTTATGTCAAATTTTAACTGATAGTCAAGTAAATGATTAAAATGTAAAAACAGGTGGCTAGTACTACTTCTTATTCCAGTGACCTGTGGGTACGAATTCTGCTATTGGCCATATTGCTTGTAATGCGAGGCAGTTTTGTAGCGTAATTCAGATAATAATAATATTTTTTTGGGACCAATGCAGGGAGTGCCGGGTCACCGTTTACCCATTTTTCCATGTTCCCCGAACATTGCGACGGGCAGACGCTATAATCCCCATATTCCCAGACCCCTTGTACCACAAGCAGTTCACCCCAATAGCCCGGTACTTTTTATCCTCATTTCCCACAATAGTTCTACACTGGCCGAAGCTTGTCCTTGGGTGTATTATTATATGGCGTAGACAAGAATAATCACCGGTTAGTGTCACGCCACATTTAAATTAAAATTGTCAAGGGTCCTCTACGTGTTGGTCTCCCATGGCCCCACGCAAGCCCTCCAAAAGGCCGGGGCAGCTTTATGGTTCGTGGTCTTTAAAGACATACAATATTATAATAAAACATATTGTTATGCTAAAGATAATATCTAAAGAAATCCTACAATTCAAAATTTCCTGAACTCAATTTAAAAAACCCATTAAATCCGCTTTGAACAAACGTGGCTGGTACGAGTATATCATTATACCCCTGAAACAAGGAGACCTGAGTATTCAGGAGATCTAAAGTGGGCCCCTTTTGAAGAATTTGTTGGTGAAATTGATACGTGTTTAAATATAAAGGTGTAAGACATAGTAATAGTAAAGTAACAGTTTACTATTACTATATTATTATTTGCTACTTGGCATATTAATAATGCGAATATGCGAGTGCGGCCGCTTTACATTCTGAAATGTTTATGGGCTGATGTTACATATTTTGATATACCGGTGCAATAACCGTCCTACATAAATCAATCAATCTCAAAATACTCTTTGTTGGGCAGGCGACCCTGAGATCACAATATCATGTTATACTAGCATGTTTACCTCATTAACAAGTTAATCATGACACATTAAATTCGTAACTTTAGTGCGGATACTGCGGTAATTTTATGGGTCCTATATGAGTAAGCAATATTCTAAAATAATATTATGATGGCACAGTCATTGAGCAAAGGACAGGAATTCGTATTTAAAAAAACCTGTAGATATTTTATAATAGCAGAGCCATTAATCGCTATAAAGATATCGTTTTTTAAGTTAGGCAGAGTAATGCTTCCAACACTTAACCATATAGGATTTCCTGTTATCTTTATTATTATTTAATTGTTTCTATAAAAACGTATGTAATTATGTATGTACAAAATATTAGATACACAGGTAACAAAAAAGAATGTTGCTCTTAATTGAATGCTCCTTGCAGTTTTCTATACCATAGCTACTCAAGTAATCATTAATAATATAATAATAATATAAATAGGGATAATTGTCGTATATATGAATATATACGACAATTATCCCTATTTGAAACTACTGAATTCGCTCTGATTTTTTAGTGCGTTAGAGTGAATTTGAACATAAAGTCAGAGTTTCTACGTCGCTACCTGGTTTTAGATTTCCCGATAATCTTGGAGTTTTTGATGTGGAACGGAGAGAGCGATGCCAATTTTTATATAGACAACTTTCCCAAAAAAAAGAAGAATATATATACATATTAGCTATTTCATATAAGTCGATCAGTTGTAGGGAAAGGTTACATACTGCGTTTTCATTTGTTTCAGCGCAGATGCTATTCACTTGGAACTAGAATCGAACCTCAGCACAGTAAACTTTCTTGCTGTGCTGAGTTTCATTCACTCCATAGGTCGCTGGGTCATATCCGTCTGGAAGGACCACATGTGGAGAGCACGTAAGCTTTATATACTATAACTTTGACATGAAGTAACACGGCAATTTTCTTATTATATTAATATTTATTTCACAACGATAGACACAATGCAAGAATAAATATAAAATGGGTAAAAAAGAATAAAAAACAAAAGAATGTTAACAGCGTCAAAATATAAAAGAGACAACTACTAAAAGATTTGCTTTCAAAAAACGCGCAATGTTTGCCATTTGAAGTAATAATGGATCGGTCAGGACTGTCACAAAACCTATGGGAGATGGAGTAACTTGAAGTGGAGTCGGCACTTTGTTAAATTTAATAAGAAGACGCCCTTTCACCTGAAAGACTAAAGATTTCTAGTAAGATCACCGGTAGCAACGGGATGAGAAAAGTTGAGGACTGACCTGAATTTTTCATATAATATCCTTGTGACGTCATAATGACGTATTGTTATGAAAATACACGAGGGTCTTTCCGTAATGAAAGAGTTAAGGAAACAAACAAAGGTATTTCCTATAGGAACTTGTGAATGTGTCTAATAATTTAATAATGTGCACAAAATCACATATATTTTTTTATTTATTATATACGCGCTTTCGAATAACTATCTCCGTCAGGAATCAGCTGATTTTGAAAAAAATTATGCAACGTATACATTTTATTTCATGAAAACCTATCACTAAAGTAATCCAATTTTGCTACTCGTCAAACGTGTCATATAAAATTAAAAATCATTAAAAGAAAATATTATATTCTTAGGGCTGATTTCTCAGCGGTCAAATAAAAATTATCCGTCGAATAAGTAACCTTACTTACATTCAAAACTGACACAATTCAACTGTTTTATTCATGCAAATGTTATTTTTAATTTTCTCGTGTTGTATTTTATTAAGCTGTGTATATCCTACAGATTGCCGAGTTAATAGAAAAATTTATTATACTTATGTATGTTTATAGGGAAATACATCAAAATTTAATTAAAAAATAGTTAAAGACATGAGAATTGTATAGCCTATATTATTTTAGTATCGAAATGCACCGCAATAAATAGTAGAATAAGGTCTTAGAGGTTAGAGGTTTAGCTCTTAAAAGTATGATTATTATATTATATTAACTGTAAATTCGTTTTCTACTTTATTATTGTATTTGTTTTTAACGAAGTAAACTAATAATATATTATATAAATAATATTAACAATATTCTACATATTATTAATATGGTATATAACAGCACTTTTGACATTTTATTTTAGGACATAATATAATAATAATAATTATACGGTGTAACTTATATATGTATGTACTTACATGTGTTAGATTACAAGTTATAGTATAATAAGAGAACTTTATTAGAATATGCATTTGTACATAAATAGAAATATAAATAATGTAGTTGCATAGTTTTATTTATAATACACGTATTATGTTGTCGTATTTAATTTGTTTGCTTATTCATATTTACATCGTGAACAATAAACTTCTGCACGTATTAGCAGGTTAGTGCTAATTATTTTTACTCAGTTGTTTAAAGGTGAAACAGATATTATCACCTTTTGAAAATGTAATTAAAATATAACTTAGATATATAGGTATACAAAATATCATTTCTTCTTGTTATATATTTTATGAATAGTAAGAACAAAAATGTATTTATAGAAGAAAGGAGTTATTAATGAAGTCTAAGACTTATGCTATTTTTTATTTCAAAGTGCAGTTTTTATAGCACTCGCTAGAAATTATATATTTAATCAATTATTATTCACGAACTATAACTTCTTACATGTTCTTTTATAACTAACTATGTATGATAGCTTCTTAGGAGTGAACAGTAAGAACAATAATAGAATATTGTAAGTGTCAAATGTCTAGAAAGGCAGTCAATACAAAACATTTAAAATATTAGTTGCTGGGTTGGAAAATTACATCTATGTTAATATTATAAAGAGGTAATGTTTGTGACCTTGTAGTGAGTACTCTCTGGATATACTAAGCCGATTTCAAAAATTCTTTTACTGTTGTAAAGCTAAGTTAACAGGGAGTGTCATAGGCTATATATCATGACGCTATATACCATGGGAGCGAGATAGAGCGCGGGTAAAACCGCGCCGGACCGCTAGTACCAAATATTAACATAATAATTCCTACTGCGTTCTAGGTAGATATTTTTGCTATCATTACACAATTAACTATTAAATTAAAAGATTATAATTTGCTAATCAACGCTACCCTTTAGTCTGTCCTTTAAAAAAATAATTAATAAAAAAAATTGATTTAATACTTTATTTTTTAATTCGAACTCATAACTCAATTGCTTTATTTTGTATGTGTTATATAACGCTAAGTTCTTTCGGTATGAATTACACATACATATTGTTTTAAATAATGGCTACTAGTTTATTCAAAGTAGTCTTGTTATTTACAAGAATAAAAAATTATAACAACACTGACTTTTTGTCGCTTGTATAATGTTTATGATCTCATGATATGTATTAAGAAGATACAAAAAATTAAGTACTCACAAAACTGGTGACTTCTCCTATCCTTGAGTTCAAAGTATCTAAGTTCTCGTCGTACACGAGATGATTCTTGAGTCTTATCGGCTGAGGAACTTTGATGCGTAAGTTAGGCTTCACGGATTTTTGATCATTTCTCTCAACACTTTCACCACTGAACGGACACGTCGCGGGGACATAATGACCATTGACCTGATCCATCTTCCCCAAATTCTCCTTAATGCCCTCGATCGATCCCTTCGGATCCTTTAAACAACAAATTTTGAATATATTGGACATCGAAATGAACCACGCGCGGTAAACGATCTAACTGAATCTAGTTGGGTGTGCACCATAATATATAAGCATACCGCAAGAGATCCGGAGTTGGACTGAAGTCTGTTGTCTCAGCAACCGGGCATTGTGAGAAGGTCCACAAAAAATCTAACTTGCGTCAGCGCAGGCGAGCGCGCGACGACGACAATTGCGGCCGACTGTACCGATATTATCACCTCAGATCAAGGTAATACGGATGTGTTGTAAGAGCCATTATCAGCCACTTATCCTAATGATAACAAGCATTCGCTGTTTACCACAAAAGGTTTGCGGATTATCTCTAAAATGTATCGAGTGTTTTTTTCGGTCGAAGCGATCCCCGATTTAATATCATTTATGATTCGACCGTGATTTATCTGGAAAGCTTTTGTTAATAGTTTCAGCATTTGAAGAATTATTTAGATATCCTATTGGAAACGATCGGTAGGAATCATTGCATATGTTGACTTTCAATGGTATAAATGACTAAATATACTCGCACACGTTCTCTATCAATACCTAGTGCCATAAATAAACGCATTTATTTACTGTATTTCCTGATAGTTTAATGAAATATCGTATACTGCTAACTAATGAGCTATATTATGTACCACAATCTAATAATAATATTTTGAATTGTATCGCAAATTCTACAACAATATATGTCCAAGAAATGGCTATCTGTATACCGAAATCAAAATATGTACGTTTTAATTTATTTTGTAAATTTGAAATTGATGCCTTTAAATAGTGTAAATCACTATGGGCCTGTTACCTGAAAAAAAGCTATTATTACTATGATTCTTGGGCGGTATTATTATTATATTAATGTTAAATATGTTAATAAGGTGAAACATATACCTAGGCTATATTTATAACACCTTTCATCTTCATGTTTCTGACAAATAAATCAATTCATTTCATTTCATTTCAAGAGGAAGTTTATTACAGAATCTATATTAAAATAATTGCATGCGTCTCAAACAACACATTAGTGTGACGTACTATGCTGCCATTTTTTTGATAGGTATTTTGCCTATAGGAAAATGAAGATAAAATACACTAGATTATTAATTCGATTGTCCTGAATTACTTAACAAAATAGATAAATATATACTCTTCGACACTCTTTTCGTCATAGCCCTTATTTTACTTTGAATTCGGTTGACACGAAATATCACAAAAAGTTTTCTATACCGATCGTGTACTACGTATAATAAATACATTAATTCGCAGCTATGATTTCGATATAACGGGTACCTCAGTGACTAGTTTTAGAAATAAACGCAATAATCTATATTTTGAATTTTAGTGTGTAATGAGCAGGTTTTCTTAGTATGTTAGATATATATTTTTTTAATATTTTTTTTGTTTTTAGTTTTCTGATCCCTGATTAGATATCTTAATTTATGTCTATCTGAGGTGACTTGTTAATAGCTCACTATGTAGTAATACACACATTAGTATGTGTTATTATTATAATGTGAATAACTAAAAGTCATCCAAAAATTGTAAACTAAAATAAAATTCTCTTACTATGGAAAATAATCTTAGTAATAATAATAATTGCCCAGTAAAAACATAATAAAAGGACCTCAGTTCTAGAATAGAATAGAATAGAATATACTTTATTGCATAACATTCAGATACAATTTAAGAATTTTAACTACAGAAGACAATAGGAGGTCTTATCACTAAAAGCAATTTCTTCCAGACAACCTTAGGATGGATTAGAGAAAATTTTGTGACATGTGGGTTTTGCAATATAAATAGAATGAAAAAGTATATATATAAGATTTTGAGATAGTAAGTATAAATAGACATGGAAATAAGACAAAAATATACATAATTTAATAGACATACATAAATAATAAACATAGAAATAATGTATAGAGCTATGTAAGTAAATATGGGTGGGAATGAAGATGTTATTATAGACTAGACTATTAGAACCCGAGGTAATGTTCCTTCACGAGCCCGTTGAACGCCTGAAGAGACTGAGCATGCCTGATTTTCACAGGTAGCGCATTCCATAGGCTCACTGCATGAACTGTAAAAGATTTATTGTAAAATCGCGGGTGATTTACGGGTGTTTCTAGACGTATGTTTTCCGATGACCTGAGGTGATGACTATGGCTAAGGTGTAAATATTTAAAACGCTCCTTGAGATAAGAAGGCTATAAACTATTCTAGATAACTATATGGCGTCACAGATCATTTTGTCGTCATATGATGTTTTGCTATTTGAAATACATTTATTTTAGACCAATCAAAAACTAGTATTCGAAATAAATTTCTTTACAAATTTTCACTGATATATTGAGTTTTAAATATTTAAACGTAACCAAACGGGAGAAACCGACCTATGTTGGCATCAACTCATGAGCTTCTAAGGCTACCATCATCCAGTTTTCTTGGGAATAAAGAAACGGATGTCAGATCGATTGAAGCACTTTTCTTCATCTTACAAATTGTCGCAGGCTCATAGTTTATACAAGCTTACAAACTTTTGTGTTAGATAGATAGATTGATAACAGTGCATTGTAAACCAATACAAACATGAACTCAAAGACTAAATTTATATGTAGTTATGTAACAAAGGGCGGTTTTATTGGTTAAAAGCTCTTCCAGACTACCTCAATTGTGTTAAAAGTATATACAAGTAAAAGGACTCAAATAGCGCATCAATATTTGAACAATAATCGAAATTAAGATGTTATTTAAATGACTTTTCTTTTAAATATAAAATCGTTAGAATTTATTCTAACATTGTTCACATCCATATCTATATATATGAAAGACAGTCGTGTTAGTTACACTATTTATAAATCAAGAATGGCTGTGCCGATTTGGCTGAAAATTGGTGGGGAGATAATTTAGAACCAAGAGGGACATAGAATACTTCTTATCCCGTTGGAACCGGTAGGTGGCGCTGAGATCGGGTTCTAGATCCTCCTAATCACCTAGACCGATTTTGGTGATTTTGTTTTTGTGACATGGCACAGTCTTTTAGGAATTCAGAAAATACGGCGGTACGAAGTTCGCCGGGTCAGCCAGTTTTTATAAATTGTTATTTATAACGATTGCTTCCATGATAATAATGTAGTTTAAAGTCAGTTCCAGGCGATTTAAATTAAATTGCAAAATGTATGCTGGTAAGTACTTAATCATAATTATCAAAGTACAATACATTGCCTCGTGGCATAAGCATGAGATATTCTCTTCCATTGTTAATAGTTGTTAGTACAAGAACCCGGATATGCACGATATACCGTAACACTTTTTGCTAGCCTACACGGTTCATTTAATAGTGATCATTGTGTTGCTATCGAGAATTTCTAGCTCAATGATAACACCAGAGAATTGATTTGGTTTCGCTTAAGTAGTTTCGAATGATGTAAATTTAAGTTAAAATCCAATTTAATCTCAACTAGCAAAAAACGATGCTTTAGAGGGGCTCGCGAAGTTTTCTACCTACTAATAATTAATTCGTTACTGATTATTCATTTGTGCTTAAACAAAAAAAAATCCAGCGTATTGTTAAGTAAACTATTCTGTTGACATGTTTACATCGATATTAGTTCTTTAATTTTCGAACAGATGGCGTTAGGTATATAATAAAATTCTAATTAATAAAAAAAAAATATCTTCTGTTTTTTATGTATATAAAATAATGTTTTTATTGTAGATATAGAATATAATCTAGAAATAAATCCAAAATACTAAATCAAAGCCCAAATCAGAAAATGAGAGAGTTGCTCAGTAAAGTGTACCACCAAATGCATAGTCTGTGGGATAGTGTTAGAGCTCGCTTCACTCGCCCAGATTACCTGGAATATAAGTAGGACACTGTTTAAAAAACTACTTAAAATAAATAAAATCTCAAAAATAAAATAAAAAATCAATAAATAAACTATATAAATGCGCTGCCTCTTACTGTCAGAGAGGCCAAACATCGCTTACATTTAAGAACGCACTCAGAAAACACTAGTTTTCTTTAAATAATTATGCTTAATTCTTATACTATAGACTATTGAATTTGTATGTATTTAATTTATAAAATATGTAGTTTAAGTATGTTTATTTATGATATAACTAATGACTTGCACCAACTACATCGTCAGATTAGGTTCCTGTTATGGTTACATCAATGGGTTATAAACTATTGCTTAAGTTAGGTTGCCTGGAAGAGACTGCGATAAGGCCACCTATTGTTTCTACCATGAAAATATGGTAATTGTGTATTTTTTGAAATTGTATATTTGGTGAGCTATAAACTGTTATATATCTATCTATCTATATAAAATGTGTATTAAAGTAAACTTAATTAAAGAATTTATTCAAACCTATTAACCCATTAAAAGTCCCTTTTGGTCTAAAATCTCCACTCCAGAAAGTTGATTATTTTTCTACTATAAAAGTACAAGCTGTTCCTCTAACTTCTTTCGTCGGGGATTAACCATAATTTGTTATACTTTCGTCGATTTAAAAATATTTTTCTCAACTATAGCTTATTAAGTATTATGCTGTTGTTACCTATAAATAATTTATATTAATGTAAAGTCATATCAGTATCCGTTATTCGTACATCTTCAAATTTCTTTTTCGTTTTTTATATTATTAGTGTAAGAGCTTTTTACGTGGTTTCGTTTGTGTTGAATTTCATATCATATTTATAGATTTAAAATTGAATGACGTCGTATTCTTCTGAACATATCACTAGCATGTAATTGTTTCTGGTGATGTGGGTGGGATGCGAGGAGGTGTGAATAACAGGCGTCATCGGTAGATTCGCGACCCGAAAACACACAGATAGAAGCTTGAGAGCATACTTTGCTGGCGGTTGTATACATTTCAAATTGTCAAGATAAACAAAGTTACAGGAAGCAGTTTGTATAACCATATCCAGACAATTCGGGGAGTGTGCCTCGGAATTAGATGAACTGGTTCCTCCCTCACCATTCTATCGCCGGACATGCAGACGTACGCACTTACACCACCGAGATATGGTGGAAATACCGACGAACATGCACATTCCACATGCATCATACGCACTGCTGAAGAATGGAACTCTTTACCGTCGTCTGTTTTGCCGAAAAATACAATCTAGGTGTCTTTAAGTCTCGTGTCAACAGGTATCTTCTAGGTAAGCGTGCTCCTTGTCCAAGGCGGCTTGGCAGGTTTGACACATCGGGTATCTCGATGTGCAGGTTGCACCACGATGTTTTCCTTCACCGTTTTTAGCACTTTGTAATTGTAACAATATGCACATTAGATCCGAAAACTGACTAAGAGGTGCACGCGTTCCGGTCAGGATCGAACCCGCGCCCTTTGATTTAGGGGCGCGTGCGCTAACCATTACGCTACCACGACTTATATACATACATACATTACTTCACGCCAGGTCCCTTGCGGGGTAGGCAGGACTTATATAGATAATCTTATAGATAATTTAAGGCAATTCGATAGGCCTAATATTGCTTTCGGATCAAATTTTACTTGTTCAAGAAGAAGCGGTGGTACAAATTCCTTAGTAAACAATTTGAACATAACTTGTTTGTTTCAAGTATGTTCATTAGTTTACCTTGTGTGCGGCCTGTCTTTGATCTGGAAATACCAAATATTGTTGTTGAATGGCGTAACCTAATCATATAACGTCAATGTTGTATTTTTTGCCTACATTGTGACACTAGCCCAATTTTTTCTACATAATATTTATGACTGTAAAATTTTCTAATTTTGTTTCCAGAGATTCTACTAGGGTGATGAATTTATGTTTTGGAAAGACTTTGTTGCTAATCGATTCTTCAGCCGATTAAACGACTGGGTACTTAAATCACCGGAACCAGATAAAATATTTAAAAACTAAGACATTGTAGGTTTAAAACGATAAAAAGAGCCTGATAATACCTACCTACACTGAAAAAATAGTTATTGACGGTACTAGCGTCGTAATTTACTTTTTACAAACGAGAAGACGATGCAAGCCCAAGACGAAGTCTTACTACTATAGTCACGAATTTATAAACCACCAACCGCACGTGTGTCTTACAACGTTATTAACACATTTAAAAAGAAATCAATTCAAGGTTATGAAATGAAACAAACAAAAAAGACGTTTCTCATATGATGATGAAGATTAGAACTACAGCTGTCGTCTTATGTTCTCTATAGTATTAAAGTGAGACAAATGAATTGATCAAAAGCGCTTCCAAGGAGGTTCTATTATTCAGCTTGTTTTATTCTCATAATGTGGAAATCATTGGTGGAATTCTTTATATTTTTTCACTTAAGTATTTGTTTTAGTGTGCGTTCCATTGTATGGTGCATAATTTTAACTTTCGAACAATGTATTACAGGCTTCGTAAATACATCTTATCTGAAAATGTGTTATGTTTTATCATTACGCAGTGGTGATAAATGATGTCTGTTAATTATTCAAATGTTTATTTTGTGGAAATATACTATCTCAATTTTTAAATTGTTACTAAATTTATTAAGTCATTAACGATCTTGTTTAATTGCCCATTTGATGATCGCTTCGAGTGCATTCCGCTTATAGTAAGTAGTAAGTATATAGTCACGACGCAATTAATTAATTGTTTGAATTTTTGTTCGTACAGGAACGGAGGAATGGTAGAATATCTGCGCGACTGGATGGCTACCACCCCTGGTCTAGACTACGCCGACATAACAACCTTGAGGTGTTTTCCGCCATTAGTGACCAGGTTCCAATCTCCCTTTAGAGAGCAGCGCACATTGGTAACACTTTTAGTGATATAAATGTCCACTGGCGATGGTAACCGCTTTCCATCAGGTGCCCACTTGATGGAAACAGGTCGGCACAGGTAGACAGGCAGACGGGACCACCAGTCTGCTAAAGTCATAGAATAAGAAAAAAAAAAAAAATAATGGCAGTCACAAAAAAATCCCTATTTGAATTTAGTGTCGGTTTTTCATTACGATTTTTCGTTTTATCGAGTTTCAAATAACAACATCTCTAAAAAAGTTTAACTTCAAAAAACATCTCAAGTATAAGCTATTTTGTCATAAAAAATCTTACTTACGCGTAACAAATAATACTTCCTTAATATTATAAATCATCAATTTAAAGACTAATTGTTTGTCACCGTTTGCAGTTTTCCCAATAGCACTGTTTTAATATATTGAAAATATTATTTATTGTTTTGCCGTAAGGGAAGTCCCTTTAACGATGACGATTTCATAACATGTATTTCCTCGGTTCGTGTACTTTTGATGTGTAAGTCTAATGCTTTTTTATTGCAGGAGTTCAGCAGACAAATAGACGGCCCACTAAAAGGAAAGCGGTTACCATCGCCTATGGACATTTGCAACACCAAAGGTGCTACAAATGCGCTGCTGTTCTCTTAAGGGAAACTGGAACCTGGTCACTAGTACCGGAACACAACACCAGGTTGTTATGGCGACATACTTTAGACCAGGGGTGGTAGTCATCCGAACGGACAAATGCCCTACCGTTTGGCTATGGGATGTGTTGTTGAATTTTACTCCAGGCCGCCGGCCGCAGGAATTTGTATTGTTTCTCTGTTCCCGCTTGAATAATTATCATCCTGTAGTATTATTCAAATTGAGTTACAATAACTTTGAACGCTTCTTTAAGGTTCTTAAAAAAAACGTTCAAACTTACTCTAACTCAATTTGAACAACATCGTTAGAAGCGACAGATAAAATAAAGATTTCTCAAACCGTTACTTGATTATAATTACACAAATACTGTAAATCTCTTGAGTATTAGTTATGCTTTATCAATACAACTTTCGCAGTAAAACTAAACAATATTTTAGCTATGAATAAAATGATTCATTTACAGGATGCTAACTGTATATTCAAAATTTATCAGCTGATAAATAAAACAACTGTTTGAATAAATTTATATTTTAATAGTTAAGTATAATTTGTCGATAATAATATGATATGAATGTGAAAGTTATCTCGTTTGAATATTCGATTGCACTTTCTTCACTGTCTAGAAGCGAAGGTTGAATGGATCAATAATAATGAAATATAGCATATTTGATACATGTATAGGTTCAATAAAATACAATAGCTTTCGTAAATCCCACTAATATTAATATTATGTTTACAATTATATAAACATAGTTTTCGCATAGGCTTAGAACCAAATATTTCCTGAAAAAATAGCTATCTACAAACCGATGTTTAAGGTTACAAAGTCGAAATGCTTAGAAAAATGCATGAAAATGGTCAAAAGAATTCCATTGATAGCAGAA
Organism: Dendrolimus punctatus; assembly: GCA_012273795.1. NCBI lineage: Eukaryota > Metazoa > Arthropoda > Insecta > Lepidoptera > Lasiocampidae > Dendrolimus > Dendrolimus punctatus. Next base: position 16,825,615 of record CM022537.1, read on the forward strand.
TGATTTTTTCTTTTGCCAAGCAATTACCATCGCCAATATTTATAACACATGTAGTTGCTACCAATGTTCTGTATCTCTCTTCAGGGTGGCTGGAACCTGGCTACTAATGCCGAAACGCAATTATAACAACAAGTATGTAGCCACCCAGGAAGGCAAATACCTCACTACCTGGCTATGGGTTGTTTTGTCGCGTCTTACGTCAGGCCCCGCCCAGCCGCAGGAAATTATATTCTTTCCGTTCCTGCATGGATGCAAATGTATCGAATCTACGACTTATTAGGCATTGAAAAATTAATCGAATGACTGAATATACATAAATCACATCCACTCTTTTTCTGTATAATCCGAATTTATAAGTCATAAATTATAAGTCACCTGTAATTAAACCACCTCTGTAAAAATATATTTAGAATTGTTCTTTACTCATCGTGTGATTTAAGATACACAAATAGATCTTTGAAATGATAATCCATACTTTAAAAAGCATCATCCAATATAAGAGACGTTATGAGGCAACGCAACGTTATTACTTATCGGTTAATTTCTTAGTCGATATGTATATGAATGTTGTTATAGAACAGGAATAATAATAATAGCCCACAAACGTTCCACTGCTGGGCTCAGGCCTCCCATTATAGGGAGCGAACGGACAATATTCCCGCCTAAGGACGCCGTCCTTTTCCTAGACGGCTTGATTACATCGGTCATTTCGATGAGATTTCCATCGTCGTTGGCACATGCTAATTGTCACAATATGCACAATAGATCAGAAAACTGCCTATAAGTCATGCGCAGAAGGTTTGCCGATGTCAACCCCTTCCGCCTCTCACGACCGCGACTCGCGGTCGTCTAGTTCTTAGTACTACTTAGACAAGCCCCGGTCCCAGCCGTAGGAAGCGGGAGGAGCGACTATCGACTAAGCTTCTACTCACGAGTTGTAAGTGGTGCATGTTTTCCGGTCAGGATTCGAAGGCTTCGAATTTGGAACGCGTGCGCTAGCCATTACGCTACCATGACTTCAAAGAATAGGCTAACACTGCCGTTATTCTATTAACTTGAAAATAATTTACGACCAATAAAATATGGTTAAAACGAGTGTGGTTCGAAATTGAGTGATTATAATCGGATTAGGTACATTATTATTGTGGGATCGTTTTCAACGCGTTCCGGATTCATTCGAGTTCATTCCAATCTCTTTCGGCATTATAATTATATATTAGACGAGATACACAATCACTTTACGGAAATTAATTTATAAACAAAAATGTCTAGGAAGAATTTAGTTGAAGTTCTTCCTGGCGAAAGATCAGCGCTGCTTGACAACCAGCAATATGCTGAGCTAGCCTACTAAAAATTTAAACTCCATAGTATTTTTACTAATATGCAGTTGTCTACAAATATAATTTGCAGTCTTTCTTTTTTCTGATAACAAATATATAAATAGTATATAACTTGATTACGAGAAGAGAAAAATAAAGTTACAAATAAAATATGGCTCCCAAATCAGTGTCCGTCGGGGCTGCTTCCAAAATGTTGGGTAGATAAATCACTCTAAAGTAAGGTTTAAAAATATTTGTACCCTTTTCGGGGGCTACAGATTTGAAAACTACAGGAGAAAAGTGGCCTGAATAGCGTTATTTTGTTACTAGGATATACCCGTGACTTTATCCATACTTGACTTGAAGTTCCCGCGGGCTTCTCGGGACAAAAAGTACCGCATCATTCAAAAATAAAGATTAAACCTATCATTTTGTTAAAAACTGTGTTAGAATAAACTAATTTTTATGCACCCAAACAAGTACAATTCGCTCCTGGGATAAAAAATATCACACATTTTGGTATCGAAAAGTAAAAAAATATATAGGAGTTCGATTTTTTTTATCTGGTTTATTACTAAAACATTCCCAGAAATTATTCCGCGGGATTTCCAGGATAAATAGTGACGCAGATATTAATAATAATAGTCGATCGTTGATCGAATTCGTCGATCAGCGAAAACCGCATCAAAATCGATCCAGGAGTGAATCGCGAACAACTAGACAAACAGACAAGAAATCTAAAATAAATTGAATTGTGTTCTCCGTCGTTTATGTAGTCTATTCCAGTTGTTTTTTTAATAGCGTCAATGTATAGATACGGCATGTTTAGAATTTTAAATATTATGACATATATATATACATACATATATATCTTATCCATTTGATATTCCTAAGTCGGGGCATTTTACATAATATCTAGTAAGGTCTGAGACCATACTGACTAAGTTTCCTTATTAAATATCCTCTGAGTAAGATAATGAAATGATACTGAAGAAGTTTGCTTAATATATTGTTGGACGAGGCACGATGAGTTTATGAGTGGAGTCTTCTTGTAATATAGCAATACAATGTTTTATTTCATATAATAATTTCTTTATTTCACAAATCAATTTCCATATACAATTAGAATCGTATAAATTAAAAACTAATTACTAGTGTATTTCACCCATGTCACTATGTAATGGTTGTAACTAAAAACTCCCAAAATATAAGATGAGGCTTTCTAAAACTAAGCAGTGATTAGAAGCAATGAGTATCGATCCCATAATAACCTTTATCACATATAGCATTATCCTCCTTTTTTATTGCATGAATTCAGCAGACAGACAGACTACCCACTTGGTTGATGAAAAGCGGTTACCATCGCCTATGGACATTTATTGCACCAAATGTGCTGCCTCCCCCAAAAGGGTGAGGGTAGTGTGAGCGTTTTGGCACAATCGTAATGGAATCGTACTTTGAATATCTTTGCAATGTCAAGGTATTGATAGAGGAGCATTGGGCAAGTCCATAGGCGACGTGACGGTAATAAGACGGCCAGACAGGCTGACGACTCGCCTTTCCATATTCCCGTCACTTGGCGTCCGCTTGTCTGCTGTATTTTCCAATAAAAAAGTTTAGAAACGTATATAATCTCATTGGTTCTCAATTAATGTCATGAATATTATAACCGCCATTATTAACTATGTCACGTACTGCAATATCGTGTTTTCTTATCTGAATAGTTCACACAGAAAAGCAATTTGATCGAAGTGGTGTGAATTGGACAGATATGGTTCTAAGTGCGTCGCACTTATTCCTATGACTCATAAATAATACAATCGAGTGAAGATTTTTGAAAACATCATGAATATACGCAACGTTTGTACGCAAATATTTTTTTTATGGAATTAAAATTTTATGTTAATATAAAATAACACAATACAAATTTTACATTAGTTATTTCACAGGTATAGTTATTTTACAATAAAATCTACAATGTTCATAAAAAAGAGCGAGTATTAAAATAACTTGTTATAATGTAATACTTTTAAAGTATCGTGATAATAACCTTTTTTTTAAAGGTTTTGAAATACATACAAGCTTTTGAGATCCTGGATATCATGTCGCAGCAAAGTACTAGCCAAGTCAATTAAAACGAGCCTAAACACAACGGTTCTATCTCGTTTAGTGCAGGAGTTCCTATGACCACCTTCCGACTCCATCATCAGATCATCTGCACGGTACAATATTATTGGATTGTCATGCGATATAGATATGCGTGCAAAATTTCAGCTCAATTGGAAACCGAAAAGTTGGTCAAATTGAACTTGCAACATTCCACCATAACTTACATTCATACCATCCATTGCAAGTTAAATAAAAGCTTGTAAAAATATATTTAAATTGTCTTTTAAACATTAATACATGCGCTATTTCACTTAGTAAAGATCTGACGGCATAACTTGCTAAGCTCGTACACAATCTAAGAGTCTATGACGTTTTTTTAATATGAAACAAAGTCTCTCAGTTGACTGTCAGCTGCCCTATTAAATAAGCGCATTACGCAGTGTTCTAGTTAACAAAGGTTTAAACTGTCTTGCTGTTCAGGATTCCGTAGCTATTGTCTCTAGAGAACAATAGTAGCAAGCGAACTAATAAATACAAGGGCAATGAATTAACTTCTTAAATAAAACTGGTCGACAAAAAAAAATTAACTCCTACTAACTGTTATGGCTTTTTTTAATAATTATGGCTCTCTAATACAGTATTACAAGTTTTGTACCATTTCCATTTTTTTGTAATTGATGTTTTAGATTAAGCGTTTTCTATTGCTTTACATACAAAACGTATTAAGGGAGGTGATGATGTATGATGGTTGGTTGCGGCCGTTGAGCGGTGTTCGGGTAAATAAAAGATGACTTTCGTCGTACACTTTTCATCACACACTCTCATGTTGTTTATAGTTCAGAAGGATATAGGTGAGGCAAGCACCAAGCGTGGCTGACTATTGTACATGATAGCAAGAAACTGAAAAAAGATCTAAATTCAGCATGTCAAATTCTATATAACTGTATCTGTCAGACTTTATTTAAAGGAGAATTTGGTTGCCAAGCAGTGTAATTGAGTCTAGTCTATTTAAATCTTACACATCATGAACTACGTAAATCAAATCAAATCAAACTGATTTATTGTCGTGCATAATGTCTACTTTCCAGCCGATACAAAGGTACTTTCTAGCTAGTACAAAGTGGTTACTCGTTAAACTAATATATCTTCATTTGAATCAATTGTCTCATTTATAAGGCAGCATTCCAGTATCGCCAATTGGCTAACGGAAAACAAATTTCAAAACTGTTCTTCAATTGTTGATAAGTCATAACGAAGAGTCTGCTGTATTAAATGTTTTATAATTCGTTGTTATTCTTATACCATAACTACCAATGATGGTAGAGTAAATCGAGAAATACATATGGATAAAGGTGCTCTTATACGGGAAATTATTTAAGCAATGGATCAATCTGGAGCAAAATGGACCATCGACTTCATCCATGCTTGTCTTGAAATTCACATCTCATTATATAAAATTTGCAACCGATCAGTAAAAAAAATCAGATTAGAATTCAATTTGTTTTAGTCTGGCCATTGGAATCCTTCCCAGAAAATTTCCTCGGGATTTGTAGGATCAAATCTAGCGAAGATTTTAGGTCTAGGAATTTTTGTCGATCAGCAAAAGCCGCACCGAAAGCGGCCCAGTAATTCCTACGTGAATCTCGAACAAACAGACAAAAATTGCACCGTGTTCTCCGTCGTTTATGTAGACTATTCCAGTTTAATACCTTCAATGTATTTAGAATTTTATAATATTACAGAAGTTGAGTGAACTGAATGAATGAAAGAAACCTTGACTTTCACAAAGCAGGTGACGTTCACTTATATTTTAACGTCATAGATTAGTTACAGGAAAAAGTTTAATGTCATTGTTACTGCCGGAGAGATTGGTTTCCGTAATGGATGTGTAATATTCAAAGCAATGACTGTTTGTCTTCTTAGAAATGGGTAATAAACATAATACAATTCAGAACAGATACGTGAGCTTAGACACATTACCTTTTCAAGAGTTCAACAAGGTTTATTTGGGAATACCATCTATAGCGTCATCTTTAAAATAAAATAAACATTTTCGATTCGCTGGGTCTTTGGGTGAAGCCTAATAAATAATTCATCATGATCATGCAGATTTTCTAGATGCCTACTATTCCAAAAAACTCAAGCACCGTGTTAATATTTACTTGGGTTGCTTTTTGTATCATTGTGTGACGGATAACGTGGCTTCAATAAAGCATTTAATTAATTAATTACAATTAACTTTTAAGATGGAAACAGAATGCTAGAAATGGCAACTGCCCAGTATACATCACAGAAGGAGAATACTGCCGATATTCCATTTATTTCTATTTTTCAATCTGAATTAATCAACCAAAGTCATCCATGTGAACAAATACTTGATTGATTCAATGTCATTGAATACCAAAATGAAATAAAATAAAATATTTATTCTTGCATAAATGTAGTTGTAAACAGGTGATATTCCTAGAAATACATGGGTAAGTACATTTTACCAGTTTCAATGGTGTGCATTACTTAGTTTCTATTTATTTTATTAAGTACCTTTTATCAAACTTGAATAATATTTATTACCTTTATTTATTAATTATAAAGATGTCTATAGAACCGTCAATACAGTTCTCTCCTTTTCAACCAAATTGATTCAATTATTGACAATCGCCTAGTAAAAAACTTTGCTCCTAACTCGTTGTACTTGTTTCCACGCAGGAATGGAGAAAGAATACAATTTGCTGCGGCTGGGTAGCGCGTAACAAGCGACAAAACAAACCACATCCAGGTGGTAGGGTATTTTTCCATCTGGATGGCTATCACCCCTGGTCTAGAGTATGCTACCATACCTCGAGTTTTGTCCCACCTTGAGTGGCCAGGTTCCAGTATGCTTTAAGAGAGCAGCGCATTTGTAACACTTTTGTTATCGCAAATATCCATAGGCAATGGTAAACACTTTTCATCAGATGAGCCGTCTGCCTGTCTGCTGAACCCAAATGCAATTATAAAAAAACACACACACTTTCTCATTACAGTTGGTGTCACCAATTACGTTTTTATAAAAAAATCTTAATCAAAACTTTCAATCAACGTCTTATGTCATGAATGTCTTTATACTGACAGATTTGTTAGTGTTTTTTACCTGACCATTGTTCAAACATCTGCGACTGATCGCAGTAAGTACATCGCGATCAAGACGTAGATGGTAGAGTTGGTGTACCAGCACCAACTCTACCATGAAAACTGGTAAAAATACGCTTATTTTGTCAGTCTATTTTCATCCATCCTCTACATATCTAAACCACTACACTTCACACACACAACAAACACATTCACTTATAATTATCCCACTTTTCATAAAAAGAATCTAATGTATGATATTAACAGGTTTGATACCTGTTTAAGAAATGTCCAAAATGAATGGATATTTTTATATTAAATGATAATAAACCCAAGAGTAAACCTGGTTTTGTTATATTTGGAAAGACAAAAATCATCGCTTAAGGGATTTGTGATATCGTTCCCGGTTTATAGCCTTTTTATGGGTAAATAAACCGTTTTTCCAACCTGTTACTGCGATACTGTTACGCATTTTCATAAGTATTATTTTCGAGTTTTCAGAAAATGATTTTTTATATGTAACTTAGAATTTTGCTAAAAAATAACTTTATATTTTAGACAATTATTTACATTCAGTGAGATCTGGTTCAGATTTATTTTTACTAGTATTCTTCTTCCATGTTATTACTAACAACCTAAGCATATGTAATAAGCTGCTCCTTAATGCTTTACTTAATAATATATTCATTATTATGTAATTTGTATATATGTAGATACTGTAACCACTAACCTTTTTTGTCGTCATTTATATTAGAAAAAAGTATTAGAATTTATTTGATCGAACGCCTCGCAAACAATCGACAACAGAATTATATCAGGCCGCGCGCGAATCACATGAATGAATGCATACATACATACATAACTTCACGCCAGGTCCCTTGCGGGTAGGCACGAACAACAGAGCGCCACACAGGCCCATTCTTACACACCTCACTTGCTTCTTTGACATTCATAGCTCTTGTCATGCACGCTCGTCTGTTTTTAAGGCTCCTAACATCACCTTCTGCTAATACATGATCAATTTGATCATGGAAGGTGTGTCGTGGCCTTCCGCGACTTCTGCATCCATCTACTTTTGCATTGTATATCTGTTTAGTCATTCTTTCATCATACATTCTTTCCACATGCCCGAACCACTGCATTCCTTTCCTTACCTTCACCCCGACACTCTCTTTCAAACCAACTCTCTTTCTTACTTCGGTATTACGAACGCGGTCCGCGAGCGTCACTCCGCAGATTTTGCGCAGTGCTCGCATCTCGACCGCGTTTACTCTACTTTCATGCTCTCTATTCCATACCCAACTCTCGCTTCCATACGTGAGATGAATCAATGAAGGAATGAATATGCCTTATTCTGTTTTGAAGATAGGAAAGGAACAAAATTTTTCAATACAATAGGCGGTCTTATCGCTATTAGCGATTTCTTCCAGACAACCTTTGGATCGACAAAACAACAGAGGTATGGTACATTATTCTCACTACCGATTCAGTATCTTATAAATATATATATATATATATATATATATATATATATATATATATATATATATATATATATATATCTTATAAATACATACATGAAATAATATACAAACATTAATAAAAATAAAAATATTATACCAATACGACACATGGTTGTAAAAGTCTCTTGATTGATAATATAAACTATATATTCTTGGAACCCAGTCTCTTATACAAGCCCCTGTCAGCTCGGAACCGCTGGCCGCCACAGTATCCACAGTTACATTATCAGCAATAAATATGGAGTAGTTCCTCGGAGTAGAATGAATAGACAATTCTCAAAAATCTTAATTAAATTTGGCAAAGAGTTACATTGTTTACGGAGAACATTTTGTTGCCTACTTCTCGTCTCAAAGAAGAAGGTGAAGTAGGTAATGCAATTTTGTATGGGCGAACTTTGATTCCTCAAGAATTGAATACAAATATAGCCAATAAACTTACTCTAACTCAATATGAATTAGACCTTTAGATTTGCGATAAGAAATAAACTAATACATATTTTTACGTTGCAAAAACGTTTTCATCTCACTCTGCAAGTAATGCGAACAAAGTCAAGGGTAACAACTTAGTAATATAATATAGTACAAGTAAATTTGCCTTTTGTATTTCTCGATGCAAACTACTGAACTATTTTAGATTATCACAAGGAAACAACGCGAGGAGACCTATCTAAAATTAATATCATGGACCTTCAGTAAATTAGCAATGTAAGCAATCTTACCTCTATAAATAAGGACACTGCATTGTAGAAAGCCCCAAGTAGCTTGATATTTATCAAGGAGTTAGGTTCTATACCTTTATATTAGGATTTAAACTGTTAAAATCGTATTGTTTATACTTTGTCCGATTTCCAAGGGATTTGGATACATTATGAACAGAAACTCTTGTAGATTTTGTTGATGCATCTTTGCTTAAAAACTTAATAAATCTCGTTAAGATATGCTTCTATTTTCATTTTTATCAATCATTAAGGGCCGTGTCAGTATGTCATTTCCATCTACTCCGTTCTGATTTACAGCAGCTGCTTCATCGCAAGTCTGTAGAAGTCAATGAAAATAAAGTTACTTTAAAAATAAGTCATATTACTTCCTCACTAAGGAACGAAGATTTTATTTCTTTGACTTGTTCAATAGATATTAGTGTTTCAAATTTTACACAATTGTAAGACGTCACTATTTGAACCCTATTTTTGAAATATGCATGAAGATATTTTAAACAACCACGGTCGTTACTTGCCCTATGCATTTAAAACCACTTTTTTTATTGGGTGGATTATTAATTAAGTGACTTTTAGGCCTGAGTTAGGTTAGAATATGGACTGCGGAAGCTAGATTGAAATATATACTATTTATATAATGATAATCTACCCGCATATTTTTTATTTCGGTCCAAATTGAACTTATGTTTAATCAGCGTCTTATTCACTCTCTAATCTATGCTGCAAAATGTAATACTCGTGTCTTAAACTCTCACAGGCTTAGTTTTACAGATTTATATCTCATATATCTCTTTTTGTGTCGCTTTTTCGTTTCATCGAGTTTCAAATCACAACGATTCTAAAGAAGTTTCACTTCAAAAATATATAAAATTATAAACACATGCTTTTACTTACCGTCTACAATATTTCCACTCCGACAGCAAGAAGCTAGGAGGTAGGCACCGCAACTATCGAATATTCAAATAAGTTTACTCGCGTTGTTTTTGTTCTTCGTCATGTTCCTGCTTGTTGCCTTGAAAGTGTACATAATGTAAACGAGGCATAGCAGCCTGCCTTGCGCACACCATTAAATACTGACCCTATCACATCATCACATCAATTTTCGGAGTGTAGTGTAGCGTACCCTCTAGCTGCTAACGTTCGCCTTCGCCTTGCCTAATGATTGTTGACTTTATGTGCGTTGATGAAATCTAAGCAAAAATATGTATCGTAATAAGCAATACAATATACCACATGCACAACTCAATTACACTTTGAAAAAAGTTATCAATTTCACGAAAATATTTCATTTCGAATTGTATAAATGATTTGAGTAGAATTCATGTTCTATTAGAATATTATGCATACATAACATATAGTTATACGAAATTTGACAAGAAACAACCTTTTACCATTTTACAAATTGCCGAGGTCTCTAGATTTTGTACGAAAATTGCAAGATATGACGTCATAATATCGTCTTTAACAACTCAAAGAGCGTAGGTATTGTTACGATCGACAAAGACAAATTCACACGTTACGTACATGTAGAACCACATTTTTTATTTACTTTCGGCAATTGAACTTCTTTTGTTTCCTTTGTCTTTAAAATTTGTGATGAGAAAAATAGCCCATTGGATATTGTAATCTTTTATGCTAGTCATTAGCCAGGTGTGATTCTAGGGAATTCGGTCCACGCGGACGGGCGGACATATTGCATCTGTGCAGTATAAAGCAATGCCTCGATCGATGGACGAGACAGTTTAGCGATAACCACAATCGAAACACGACTTGTGTATATTCAGTAATCTAGTCAAGTGGTGGACTTTGTACGTGTATTTGAATCACGAGCTTCTGCATTACGTTTGGACTGGTTGTGTTCAGTTTTATTTGTACCTTTGTAATACGTGTTTGTATAGTTCTAATAAGCTCTATAGTAATGCTAACGGTATTGCAATGCGAGTCCAGCAACTCGCAACCGTATTAATTATTGTTTAAACAGATATTAAAATAATCAAACCTACGCTTCAACAGGTTCAACACCCTTGCAACGGTAAATAATGCATTAAATGACTATTAGACGCCACATTGTCCTACATACACAGGTTAAGGTAATTGGATAAATAAAATGCATATTTCACTTTCAAATACGAAGGAACTTTATTTGATCAATATAACAGACAAGTATTTTGGTTAATTCAATTCTTGTTCCATACACATTATACCAACTGATTTATCTTTTTTAGTTTCTTCAATATTGGATTATATTCGTCATATATACTTCACGTGATATGACTTTAATAATATATTTTTTTTAATGTGCATTTGACTAATATAGATATGGAATTCAATTTGTAAATATGCAAAGACAATTATATTTGTATGATATAATTTAATATAGCAATATTTATTAACATCAGAAAGATTTTTGTATATTAAATTCTTGTATGAGGAATAATAGAAAATCTGAATATATGTATTTCTTACGACTAGCTAAAGGATCACAAAGTCGACACTCACAAATATTTATCCAATAATAAAGATTAAAATATAATAAATAAAAATAAATGTCAAAAAATAATCATTAGAATAATATTTTTTTATAATAATTATTATTATCCTAAGCATTTATCATATAACTATAGTCATAGAAGAGGAATGAATTTGAAAATCGACAAAAAATAACATTATAACAATAATGAAGATATAATTTTGAAAAAGCATTATTACTTTTTTATTATTGTATTATAGCTCAAACATAAATTATAAATATAATTTATTATTATTTACAAATTGATAGCGTAATATAACTTAACTAACCATAGTTTGTACAGTATGTTGGAATTATAAAACTTAAATAATCGTTGTATGAATAATTAGAATGATCAAATAAATAGTCTTTGACATTAAAATTTAATAAATAACTTAACTTATATAAAAAATAAAAATATTTATCAACAATAAAATATACTTTTAAATACATTATTATCAATAAGTGGACAATACTTTCATTAAAATATATTGAATAATTAAAATTGATATTTTTTTATTAATTTATTAAATGGAATAAAATTACATTTAAGTACTACATGATTGGTAAATCCTTATATGTAATGGAAACATTTTTTATAATTGCGATACGATCGATATATTTTCAAGCATTAAAAAGAATTCATCGAAATTTATAATGCATTTTGTGCGTTAACAATCATTAATATATTCACCCTGCTTAAAGTCCGTTTGAAATAAAAAAAAATGTACTAAACTTGCAATGCATTAAATTTACTACCATTATGGAAATGAATTCGTATTATTTCAATATAATAAGGATAAGGCAGCCAAGTTTCATTTTGACGATGTGGGTTAGAATCATGGCTGGGGAACGCTTGTACGCAGTATACTGATCTAATGTCCACATTTCATTATAATTACAAAGTTTTTTTAATTTTTTATTATTGCCTGAAGCACGCAAATAAGCAGACGGCCCACCTGATGGAAAGTGGTTACCGTCGCCTATGGACGCTTGCAACACCAGGGGTGTCACACGGTGGCCGACCTCTAAGAAATTTTATAACATCCTTAAGAACCACATGTCACAGTTCCCTCCAGATCATTGTTGTATGCGGAATAAATGCTCCTGCTTTCCCTCCTTCGTGCTGACGGTAAAGGAAATTATCGCGAGGGAACCTGTACATCGAGATTATCGATGTGTTAATCCTGAAAATTCGCCTTAGACAAGTGTCTACTGTCAATTGTTTTAAAATGGTGAGGCTAGCCTAAATATAATATACTTAAATGTCTTTTGTATTCGAAATGCAATCCATATACCTGCAGACTTTGGGATTTGATACAGTGACAAATGCAAAAATATATTAACAGCCAATGAGTGGAATGCACCATTTCTTGTTGTTAATAGGTATGGTGAAAACATATTATTTAGTAGCTACGACGTCGAATTGTCAGCTAGAGCCGTCTTATACATTTACATAGAAACCTATTACCCCAGCGATTTTGCTGTGTAACTATTAACGCAGTAACCTTCTGACAATACAGCACCGCAAATAAATGTTTTCGCCTTAAATTTTGATATTCGTTATGAAGTTTCTAATTTTCAAAACTATTTTATATACTTACGTTAGAAAGCCACACTAAAAACAAGCCGTCACCCGTTCATGCTTATATATAGAAATTCATTTTCGCAGCATCTTAAACATTTTGAGGAGTGGCAAACGTGAAAAATGCCTCTGCCTATATTTTTACCTTAATCATCATCATCATTTCAGTCATCAGACGCCCACTGATAGACACGCACGCGTCTTTGCTTTTTAACTATGTGCCTATTTGCCCCGCGAAAATTAATTTATGTGCTTAAGATATTGGATGTCTCAGTGGTCAAAGTTGCGTTTATACAACTCGTCATAAACGCAACTTTAACCACTGAGACGTCTAACATACAACATCTTTGAACGATTGTCTGCGATGTTTGTATTTGCCACCCTCTGAATAGGCTGCCCGGGGCATGGGCCCCAGCTTGCCGTCCTCTAGATCCAGCCCTGGATTCTCGCTCAGTCGGAGCAAATAAATAAAGGAATATAATTGACTCGTTCAATTATTTGAAAGCCTAATTTAAAGCAATTATAGTTGACGATGCCAACGAATATAATGAAGTCGTGTTTAAACTCAAAGGTTGAGATACGTTTGATACAGTCGTTGAATCAGTTAAAGCTATAAATATTGACATGATCAAATCTGGATATAGCAGATACAGAGTTGAGAACAACACATTGTGCTTACATCACATTTTTGTATTTATAGGATTTTGTTAGTAATATCAACCCACAATTAACTAAGCAGTTGTTAAATAGATCAAAACATTCTTATCTTATGCCTTAACAAACTGCTTCAAAATATGTAATAAGTTTAACATTAATAAAATAAGATTTTGCATGACAAATTATTAGAAGGGACTTGCAAAGCTATATTTATGAATTAAAAAATAACATCACAATTCAAAAGATGAAAATTTCTTCTAAAAGGTAAACACATATAAAACCAAAATAGTCTGTATCTAATGGTGTATTCACTGAAATGAGATATGTAAGTTGAAAAGATCTCATCAAAGTTTCTTACACACAGAATGATATCATAGGTTTAGCTTCATTGATATTACGTATGATTTTTGTTTAACATTGGCGTCATAATCTTGATTGGCTATGTGAGCATGTTGGGACGGAAGCGAGATGACCGGCGTCATGGTTGGGCGGCCACTCGGTTCCTGCGAGCAGACTCCCTGGATGCACTGTGAACTTCCGCGGTACGAAGAGTGATGCCAAAGATATCTTCGTGGTAGCGGTTCTCTTCCTGTGTTATTAACAATATTACAAAACTTTAAAAACCATTATGGACATAATAATACAGTTATAATAATAATAATAACTACGGTGTTATGGTCAGTTCCATTCCTAGAAGAGTTGAATTTACACTTTTGTATATTATATTCTGAGGTAATTTGATTGCATCATTTATACAATTTAAACAAAATTTAACTGCTGCTGCTATAATACTAAATTCTCATCCTACATCATGCTAAATTTATTTGCAGAATTTGACATAAAGATATTAGGTACTCCAATTTTTATTTTTATTTTAATGTACATATTATTATAAAACAAGAAGTAAGTATTTAAATTGTCATAAGTTACGCTGTTTTTTTACTTTATATACTCTTGAAAATAAATTATTCGTCAAACAAAGTCACCCACTTTATAAGTAGGAGTAACCAAGCCCATGACCTAAGGTAAGAAAGTCAGGATTGACATTAACTCATTTTGGTTAACAACACTTTAGAGCCGATCCCAGATAATCAAAGTATAAACAAGGCAAGTCTTTTAAGTTGCCCTGTAAATCTAAACTAGGTGCACCTACGCTTAGACCACTATAGACAACTACAGTAGAGGCTATCAATCAAAGAAATAAATCTATTAATCATATTGTCGTATTATGTCAAGAAGAGAATTAATCGAATTACCTTAACTAAAAGAAACCTTTACATCAAAATATTGTAAATCCCGTCAAAACTGCTATAACTATGACGCATTCACTTTTAATAGGTATAATTCGAAAGGTTCAATGTTGAGGCGTACTCCCTAGCGTAGGTCACTAGATAAAGTGGACAATGAATTATCACAAAATAATTGAGCGTACCAAACGATGAATTTGAAACCCACGTTATAACAGGAAATGTTAGGTTGATGAAACAGTATTTGTAAATAGATTTAAGTCATACAACATTTGTTTAACTACTACATTCCACGTTTGATAATGAAAACAATTTTAATGGATTTCTCGATGTTTACTTTTATTTTGTCATTTCAAATCACTACCCAGAACTATTAGGATAGGAACACTAATTTGAAATCCATTAGTATCCAAACAATATAGTTTAATAGATTAGTTACACAATAAAGTAAACAACCAAGAACCGTAAAAACCGCTCTTCCTGATTATTCTCAAACTCAAAGACTCTTTTAGAACCTGTATTCCGGTTATCGACTGTATATAATTATTAGATACAAAATTTTGTGCTGATACATTTATTTCCAAGTCTATTAAAAAGAAACAACATTATTTTATTATATACACATTTTATATACATTATACATTTCACTGTTATATTTATTTACCTTAAGCATAAACATGAAGCTTTGAACTTCTTCGTCAGTCATGTTGCCATGCTTTTTAACAATTCCCTTTAGTTTCTGATGTACGTCTTCAGCCATCTTACAATCACCGCAAACGTAGAAATGAGCTCCTCTGTTAATTAATAAATCGTGTATTTCCGCACCTTCTTTTTCGGCGACTTCTTGGACATATATCTAGATAAATGGAATTATTAAAATGGTTTAATATAAATATTTATTGATCGTCTTTGGTCATACAGGCCTAATTATGTATAGTCAGAAGCACGGTTTAAATATGGTTTAAATAGTTTTATTTCATTAACGTGGGTTCGAATTTAGTCCAGGTGGTGCGCATGTAAAGGTTTTCTCGTCTAAGGTGTATATTCATATACCACTAATCGGAGCTGGTGAAGTGCAAGTTGATGAAAATTGTAAGATAATATGCACATCTACATGCCAATCGGATTTGGATAAAAATGCTAATGTATCAGCATTTTTATTCAACGGTAACGGTATATTTATGTAACGGATACGTTACTTTCACTAAACTACGGGAGTCTAATCACAGTAGTAGATAATTAAGAACTGATATTATTATTCTTTGTTATATATCATATCATATAAAGAGTAACATCTAACGTAGAAGAATTTAATCACTTTGGTTTGTCCTGTAATGAAGTTAGTAAAAATAAACCGCTATCACTCGCTGTGGAATTTTTAAAATTTTGTACGTTAACACGTATGACATTCTAAAGATTCTATGGCAACACATAGTTTTAAATTTGATTAAATAGACATTTTATTGAATGAAACTAGTGCTTACCTTAGGAGTACACTTCTCTCTCGATAAAGCAAGGAAGACTTTTGAAAGTACTCCATCTTTAATCGCCTGTTCCTTCTCCTCGCGGTACAAGTCCATCGTTCGCGTTCGACAACCAAAGAACAACCACACAGGTCCAGCGGTTTGTCGAGTACGAGAATTAAGCAATGCTTTACGGTGATGCCAAAACCCACGGAAGGGCGCAATGCCAGTTCCAGGGCCGATAAGAATAAGAGGTACTGAGAGATCTTGGGGCAAGTGGAAGTTTGGAGCGCTGAAATAATATTGTTTAGTTGAAGTATTATCTTGTATAAATCTTTGAAACAAAACTATAGGAACAAGAACGTAATGTTAATTGTATATGTATTTAAATGGTTGAGGATTAAATTGTATCGGTATATCAGCTTCGAGAAGTTTTGCGTTTGTAGAATTTTTATTACTATTTTTGTATATTTACAGGATTCTAAGCATGAAATTTAAATTTTCTTGAACAATCAGCAAAAAGAGATGCGTTACTAATGAGGAAGAAAAATATATTTACAATCAGAGTCAATGGTGAAAGTCGAATAAATGATTATTATTTACATTACTAATTGTTGTGAGGTCTGACTATTTGGTTTTAGTTTGATAATTATGAATTAATTAATTTTATTTGTGGTTCATTCTTGTTATTTATTGTCCAGTGTAATTATTTGTTGGTGATTGTTGTTTTTGACATTCAAGCTGTTAAATAAATATGGTTCTGATGTTGAAACGTGGTCGAAGTACGATAAATATATAGAGAAAAAGCATGCTAAAAAAAAGCTATGTAGCAAAAAAAAATACAATGAACATTTACATAATAAATATTAGCAATGAAAACATTTAATAGCATAACTGTAGAGTAATAGAAGAATGTTTGTCCACATGATATTTAAAAGGATAAAAAATAGGAGAGCGATGAAGCTATAGATATAATATCAGAACGAATAGAACTAACACAAATGATTCATGAGTCGGATGAAAGTGAGGATGGAAATGAGTGCAAAATGTCTGGAGTTGAGAAATTTAGTAATAAAAAATGTGTTAATATTTATTATTTTAACATAGTTTTAATTATTAGTTTCATATCAAGTACCTCCTTATAAAAATAACAAAAAGTATTACTTTATTTATTTATGTACTGACTATTACTAAACGCAAAAACATTTCGAAGGTAATTTATCTGTACTCATTTGAATTTTCTGTGCAGACTTATTATCTGAAACTATATAATAAAGTTTCTTCTGACATTGTAATGTACTCTTTGGTAGGATTAACTTTGATGTAACTATTAGTACATTGTTTTTAATCATGCATTTATTATGTCAAAAATAATTGGATTACTTCGAATTGAGTCTTTTAATTTACAAACATCATACATAAAAATGGTGAGTTACCTTCGAATAAACAGGTATACTTCATCGCCAGGCTTACGATCCATAAGATAATTTGAACATACACCATAATGAATGGGTCCTTCTCCATCTGTATGAATTACATCACCATTTTAAATTACTACGTAGAAATTAAATGATTCACTCTAATTAATCATTATTTCTAATATTAGATGTTTCACCTATCATTTTGTTTGTAATTCACGTCGATGTTAGCTCAAAATAGATCGTTTTGTAAACCGATTTCAGAGGAATCTATGATTTCAACGCCGAAATTGTGTGGGAAATATATAAACTATGAGACATTAATGCATTACTGTGTTTACATACAAGGTATTTTTACTGTTGCCTTTGGAGATCGTCTACGATAGACTGTTTAAAGCATGGAGTCACTCGAGAGACTTTTTTGGTAAAAAAAACTTACGATTTTTTTTTAAATTTAAACCTGAA
This sequence comes from Dendrolimus punctatus, assembly GCA_012273795.1. Lineage (NCBI taxonomy): Eukaryota > Metazoa > Arthropoda > Insecta > Lepidoptera > Lasiocampidae > Dendrolimus > Dendrolimus punctatus. The sequence goes on from CM022537.1 coordinate 16,843,734, forward strand.
GGTCCTGTTGTTAAAGCATCGTAAAACTTTTATCTATTTTTTCTAGCACATTGCGCATATTAATATAATTACTATGACAGTGAAGAAAAACATTGAAAAGAGACCCAAAAATATCAAAACTGCAGCATTAAGTTTCTGTTTATTTGCGTTGACGTTGAATAGTGTTAAATAGAACGTTTTAAGCCGAATAGTAGGTGTTAATGTTCTGACAACCTAATTATTGCAAGATTATACTAAAACTACTATACCGCTTATGAAGCTTTCATTTATTTACTTACCTTGGGTTCTGTATGTGACCACCGCGACAGTTAGATGCAAATGTTTTGGATGAGCAAGTGGCGATGAGGATATTGAATAGAAACGCGGCTGAAGTGGTGAAAGTAATGCACAAAGTAAGGAAGCACTGGGCTTGGCCGAAGGGAACTGGTCTAAAACTTCTGCCAGAGTTGGGAAATGGTAATGACGCCAATCTTCATAGGCCCCGGGATCCTGTAAATATTTTATTAAATTAATCAGAATTATCAAACATGACTTTAAAAAAATTATAAAGACCCAAAAACATGTAATTTGAATTGCTTACAGTAGAGAGAATATTAAGCTGCTTTCTTTCTTCGTCGTTGTCACATGTAGTTGCTAGGTATTGAAGCAAAATTGTTGTAGGCGGTGTTGTTATATCTAAGAATCTCGTGAATAGTTCACGAACGCCCACTACTGGTAACCGTTCATGTGGTTCCCATGATTTTACAGGCCCTGTTAAAGTAGAAATACGTAGGTTGGACCAAAACGATTGAAAGTTTAAAGTATATTCAACATATATTTCCAAAAACTATCAAGAAAAAATAAGAAAATCTTGTAAAAAAATAAGTTTATGACTTAATACACTATTAGTGCTGTTACAAATAAATTTAGTAATATTGAAAGCAGTAAAAATATATTTTTACTTACCACTAGACGTGTGCGTCTCCTTCATAAGTTGCAGTTGCAGTGGTTCATCGTAGTCATCAATATCTTTCACACGCGATAATAGATTGTCCACTAGTTCTTTTCTATTGCAAGCAATTATTCCTACGTGATCTCCTGGGTCGTATTTTACTTCTTCCTAAAATTATTTTATTTCATTAACAACATAAAAATAACATCTTATTTGTTTTTTAGCTCCAGATGTAACAAAATTATAATAGTATCGCAAAGTAATATTTAAATATGCATATAGTTTTATACATAAAACTGACGGTAATTACAAATACTATATATAATGTTAGGTCTTAATTATCATATTTAGAAAAAAAATATTCAAATCTCGATATGCATCTATAATTAAAATAAAAAACTGCCTTCTTATATTTTATCAAAGCTTAATAAATATCCTCGGGTATCGTAATAAAAACATAATAAAATGGCTATACCTTAGGTTCCAAGTCAATAAATATTGTAGATCTCTCAGCAGAAGCATCTCCCAAGTCCTTATTAGCCTTTACAGTGCAAGAAACAAATTTCTTATTCAAAGCCTTTTGCAAGGCTGCATGTAAGCTTGGTGCACGACATTCAGGCTTTGCAAATCGAACTGTTTCTTCACTGAGAGCTACAGTGCCTAAAGCCCTTTTTGCTTCTTGAAGAGTTTCATCATCATCCAGACAAAATGTTTCACATGCAACCTGTTTTATTAAAGGCGGTGTATGATTAAATCGCAGAGTAATATCGTTCTTTTATTGTTTAAATTTTTTAGTCTTTGTTTTTTGGTCAAGAATAAAATAATGCAAATTAAAATCCATTTACGTCATCAAGGTACGAATGCATTGTTTCCAGAACTAAGTAACTAACTGAGAGGTATAAAACCCCAAATCAAATTAAAAATAAAGTAATTACATTACAAATTAGCACACGAAACAATGGCAAGCAGTGATTCGACATGGTAATCAATTAGCTACATGTCGTTTCCGCGAAGAAGTAAGTCATGCTGAGGCGTCTAGGGGTTGTTGAAATACGCGCGTTTTGTATAAGTATTTATGTAACATTGAGATTATTAATTAAGATCAATTTAGATAATATTTACGAGTTCTAGATATAAAGAAGTTTGCGCTTTGAAAATTTTAAATCTCCGAATACATATTCTAGATACTGTTTTTACTACCCGAACATACTGTATTCTAGATTTATACCCACCATCCAAAGTATAAGATACATAATTACATAGCACTCCATGATTCATTCTCAGTCTATGAATCAAGAATAAAAAATCATCCAGATGTCGAAACAGATTCATTGTTAACATTTGATCATAGACATATGGATATTATAGTGGAAATCAGTTATTCTGTTTTAATAGTTACTTACGTTGAAGACACTTGAGGCCCACTTCCGGAAGGCTTGATCTTGGCCGCACATCTCGTCACCAGTCGCAAGGTCATGGATTCGTTCCCCGCCAAGGTCATCGAGCAACGTGTCCACGTATTTGCCGAAGTTACAAAAATTCGGATACGCGCTAGACCCGAGCGCAAAAACGGCGAAGCGAACGTTGCTTAATGGTCCAAAACTGTCTATGGATGTGGCATCTGTAGTACTTCCTATAGAAATATTTGAATATTTTAAAAACAAACTTTGATTGGGACTGTTGAGTTCAAATAATAGAAAGTTGGTTAGTTATGGTTATGGTTAGTGAATTATTCAGAATATTAATTAAACCTTTGTAAGGTATCTAGATCTGGTTTAACACATGTTAAATGAAAAGTAATCGGCAAGGTTATACAAGTCGATGTAATAGAAATTTAAGAGCTAAAATCCTATCATATTGAAAAAATCTATACTTAAATAAATTTTGTAGGGATTTCAACGTGAAAAATAATAAAGGATTACGTACAACAGAATTTATTTAAAAGTAACTACTTATACATGAATAAAATATGTCATGTGTTATTATGTTATGTGATGTTAGTTTATTTCAAACTATGTAATAAAAACCTTATACTAATAATTGGTGTGTTCAGATTTCTGCCACATAACAGGAGTTAAATCGTATAAATGAATATGTATTTAACTATCTTTGGAATCCTTTAAATATCTATCTATATCTTGTAAATAAGACTGATAACGTACCTTTCAATGACTCTAAACGGTTTAATTTCTTTTGATTTCCAGCAGCGTACCTTTGCAGTTCTATTTGACCATTTGCTTTAATGAATGACTTTGGTGTTAACATCTGGTTGCTAAAAGCGAAAGTTGAAATGAGTTAAATATTACTGCAAAATTTACTAAGTTAAATTCTAGAATTAATTAAAAAATTTAAGTTACTCAAAACGGGAATAAAGAGAAATAACAAGAAAGCAGGCTCTAAATTAGGTGCTCTGAGCGGATCCGGAGTTTTACGATAAAATGATGGTATCAAAATATCCTAATACAGACGAGCACGTTTTGTAAAATTCAACTTAACCACCTCAATACGCAGTTTGATTACTGTAAAGTTCCTAATCCATAAAGAAATATAACCGTTTACACAGTTTTTGGAAATAACAGCCTTACCCTGTAGTTTCTTCTCCCATCTGATCGGCGTAAAGAATCTCGCATAGGTGTTCACCAAAAGCCTATAAGAAATTAATACTTTATCTCTTTGTATGGAAGTATCACAATTATACAAATTATTTACAGTTGGTTAAAATTTACTTACAACACCATTTTCAGGAGGATCTCCATTACCAAAGGTGGAAGTCACAACCAATAATAGGGCTTCGTGTTCAATCGAAGTGATATCATAGTCGGCCATACAATGTACCTAAAATAGTAGATAAAACATCCCCTAGTACTTGCAAAAAATTCAAAATATCTAAAAAAAATCTTTCTTTTTCATGTATTCAAATCTCTTAACACTCAACATCATGTTAATCATTTTTGTGACCTAATATGATACTCAATCGTAAAACTGTTTTGTTAATAAAACTGGTAAGACTTAGTCATGCATTTATTGGAGATTTAATCACCATAATCAAAACATTATGGGATTTATTATTATTTAAAAAGAGTATCACAAAACCACGACGTACACATCATTATCAAATAACAGAAGTATTAAAACGAGGTCAGATAAAAAGCATGTCAAATAAACGTGCGCCTACAAAGAGGTTAATGAAAATAGATGAAGCGAAATTTGTTTGTCAAAATCGTCGCAAGTGGATATCTATAATCTCTGCCTCCCCCATGGGAAACAGGCGCGATAATATATATGTGTGTGTGTATGTCACAAAATTTCCAGAAGGCCAGAACTATTTCAAAACTTCTATAATTATGCGGTAATAACCACATTCCCATTATCGGGTCGTCGATCTGTTTGCCTTTTTTGGGAAATTAAAAAGTTTCACCTAATAGTTTATCTCTTGTTTAATATATACCAATTTTCCATCTCTGATAGGAATAACGAAGTATACAAACCTGTGCATTGAAAGCGTGTCCAAATATAACACCTAACTCTTTGGCGTACTGTTCAGATTTTCCAGTCTCTGTGGCGTACAGGACAGTGGCTTTGATCCTCTTCGAGAGCGCACGCCCGAACAGTTTCGACGTGAATTTCACGGCTCGGGCTATTTGCTTGAAATGGAACTTTCTATTTATGGGCTTCTTGCCAGTTATGGGCTTAGATTTCTGCCACTGATGTGTTTTCCACGCTGGCTCCTGTATTAATATATAGAGTTAAAAGTATAATAAATACATGGTATTAAATAAATATTTTGTATTATTCAAATTCAAAAGTTCCTATTCTATCTATACACCGCTTTGCAACGTGTTATTGCTCTTACGGAGCATACGGCAAGAAACTCCCCAGCAACACGTCTAGCTAAACATTGTTTTTCTTCATATTTCTTATTCTATTCATATCTCAGGTTCTTTTTTTAAGTTTCTCACATAATTGCTCTTCGAAGAATTAATGGAGTTGTAGTAAACAGTTCATGTTCAATAAGACAAAGATACAGTAAGAATAATATTATTATGAGAATCGGGACTCAAAAGTTATTACAGATCATATAAATAGTATGTTCTCAGTTTATCAAAAGAGCCTATGTATTTTTTTTTATAACGGCTTAGATTACACAAAGACATGTTAAAGCAAATAATAGTCGTCTGAAGAAATTTACCTGATATTCATAAGCAGGTCTCAAGTAGTAGAGAGCCATTTCTTGGTGAAATACAGGTGTGATGGATGACGACATTGGTGGGACAATCCATATCCAATCAGCAGGGCAACCGGATCTAAAGAAATATTAAACTTATATCTTAATTGAATCTTAAGCAGAAATTCGCACTAATATTTTATCTTAGATCTAGGAAGTTGCCGAGTTGAACTACGTATGTCTTATAGGCGTCTTACATTTCAATATTCATTCACTTGCCTTGCCATTGGTTGAATTTTGACAGCATTTGTATGGAGCTTGTGACAAATTTTAACCGATAAGGCAAATGAGTGGTCGTTAAGATATATGGAACTGGCCATAAATAAGTTATGGGTTATAGATTTTTCAATCCGAAAAGTATTATTGCAATAAATGTCTGAGATTGTCTAAGGGGTCTATAGGTCTATATAGATAAAAAATTGGTAGAGACGCCTTCATTGGAATAAGAATCGCTCGTCATTATGAAGGTTAGACTATAAAAATATATATTCTCGAATTCATAATCACGAGCGATTCTAATTCCTGAATAAATTATTATTAACGTTTCAGATACATAATAGAATAGGAAAATAAAAACTAGTTTTATATCTCCTCCTTCGCAAATTCTTTGATGAAATGTTATATATTCAAACTACACTGAAAATATAATAATTCCAGCAACTAATTAATAGCCCATATAAACATAAGCAATTAAAAGATTAATTGCCGTTTTCACGGAGACCGCCTACTATAAAGTTCCACATGGCTTTGATTCATTAATTAAGTGAAACAGTTAAATCATTGCTAAAACTTCCTTAAGTAATAATTAAACACATGCGTGACATGTGTCTGGATGTTTTTTTTGAGCGTGAAGATCTCGGTGAGCTATATAATGGGGTTTTCCCAAAGCATGTCGATACTGGAATTATTATCTTGATTACATCTCTTAAGGCCAGTTCGTAATAGCGCGCTCTCACAGTATATCGGTGTGAAGCCGTCAACTGTAGCTATTTTTTTTATAAGAAGATTCATTTAGCCCTAAACGACATAGACAGATAGACTAATTTAAATATCTTACACTTTTTTGTTGTTTTTATTAATAGATTAGAAGTGACAAGTTAAATTGAAAGCTATGTTCAGCTATAATTAGTTTTTACTTCGCATTGTAAACCTTTCCCCCTAAGCCCATTAACTGATCAAATGTAAAAATATGTTGGTGATCGAATAAATAAACAAATCATGTTTCGTGCTTCCAATGTCACTTCCTCGTCCCCTACCAATCATCCTATTCCATGCACTTTAACCCATTCTGCTTTTTATACAGGGGATCCGTTTGCGGACCACAGGCTTCACGAGGGGTTCGCAGTCGCAGTCCGTGTGGGATTCGCCAGGTCGGGATGGCACTAGTACCTCATGTGCAAAGTGTTATTAAGACGCTACAGTTAAGGATACCCACTAAAAGCCTTAACGGATCCTCGAACGTCATTTGTCCGGGCTGTGGGTTCGCTCACGTGTTCACCTTTAATCCGGACGCACGACGGCCAGCCATCTACGGGCTGGTCCCACCATTTAATCACCTAGCCCGAGATCTGGGTCTCTCTGGCTATCTCAGGTCTCACCTCGAGGTGATATGGATGATCCGTGCATACGGATCGGCACGCGTCCCTCCTCTCCGCCCTTTATGTGCGAGCGGATCCGGTTTACCCGCCTATCACCCGCAGGGCTGTAGTCTATGGTGGCTTGAAGTTATCGTGGATGACACTCCGTTGCCGCCGGCTCTAGCGGGAGGAGAATGTAGTGGTCTGCTACTCTTCTGCTTCCGCTCAGCACTCAACCCATCCCTCCTACACCGTCCTAAAGGCTGATAACGCATTGGTTCACTCCTAGTGTTACAAACGTCTACTGGCGACGGTGATCATTTTTTGTTAGTTTGCCCGTCTTCCAGTTTGTTAGCTTTGCAATAAAAGTTGGGATTTTTGAAATACAGGTTTTATGAAATATTATAAATATTAGAGGTCGACAGCACGTTGGTAATATCGCTGCTATATTGCAAATGTCCGTAGGCGACGGTAATCATTTTTATAACAAGTGGGTCGTTCGCCTATCTACTGTACACCTACACTCGAAAAATGTAGTTAATCTGAAGCCATAACGTTGCATTGTCCTTATTGCATAAGTTCATAAGCAGACAGGCAGACGGCCCACCTGATGTAAAGCGGTTATCATCGCCTATGGACATTTGTAACACCAAGCATGCTACCAATGCGCTGCCGCTTTCTATAGGGAAACTGGAACCTGGCCACTAATGCCGGAACACAACTCGAAGCTGTTATGGTGGCATACTCTAGACAGGCAAATACCCTACCACCCAGCTGTGGGTCGTTTTGTCACCTCCAACGACAGGCCACCCGGCCACAGGAAATTGTATTCTTCCTCCGTTCCTGCACGGATGGATAACCCGTGTCTTCATATCTTAAATATATGATATACTTGAGCATGCAACGCAATCGCTATATTCCAGATGGAAAAGTAAATTAACTTTTCGATGATTCATAAAAAAATATAAGTAAATTATCTAATTGATAGTATCTTGGAATGAAGGTCTTAAGTACAAAATCTAGAAAGTACAGTTTGTACGAAAGTTACATTTTTAATTGTAGTGATAAACATTATCTATGCGACATGCATATGTAATATATATTTACGGAACTTAAAAATACGCCATGAAACCATAAAATATTCAACAGAAGCTCTTCAATACCGCATATTTTAAAATACTAATAAGTGTGTAGCAAACACACAATACGAACGATAGGATTAGCTTATGTGATATTCTGTGAGACTTTCATAACTTGTTACTACATTAAAAATACAAGTTTTAGTAAAAAAATGAAAATTTATAAATTAGTCTTACTTATACGATACAAGATTTTCATAAAATGGAGCAGAGGGAGACGGAGTCCAAACTGAGAAATTTTGAAAACTGTCTTAAGATTATTTCTCCTCATTCGCTATACTCAGAAACGACTAGCTTCCAAGCGAACTATACGCATGTGTGAGACTACAACTTTTGTGTTTAACTGCTTCATTAGTTTGTTTTAATAGAGACTTCTGTATACGTTTGTGTTCACATCAAAAATATTCCGACTGTTCAATTAGATGACGTCAGGGTATACGTTTAGTCTGCGAGTAGAGTGAAGCCACGAATCAAAACAATCACACGATGGTAGATTGTAAATGTTTATGTGTCCTTAGTAACATGTGTCCAAAATATTTTGTTAGTATTTTTCACAAATACAAGGTTGAGGTGCTGACAGTTTAATAATCTAAGGCTGGGGTAATACCTAAAGTACATTATATTTTATTAAAAAACGAGTTGCCATATGCGACTAGGACTTGCATGGACGATTCGTGTATTCTCATAATAAATAACCAACATTGAAAATGAATAAAATATTTTTATATAATTTTTTGAATAATAATATACTGAAGTCGACCTAATTAGAACACACTAAATTGAAATAAAATAAAAATGAAAAACCATTTTATGCTTCCCTAAAAATATTGTTAATTACAAATATTGTAAGGTTTCAAAAATTTTGTCTGAAAACTTCGGAAAAAGGAAGATAGTTAATTTCGGGATCAAATTATAAGCGGTACTGAGAATAGTATCTCAGCTTTGTTTAATTCATCACAGAGGCAACCTGTTTTCTTATAAAGTTTAGAACTATTATTCATTTTCGAAAATTTCGACCAGATTTATTCTTTCATGAAAACAAATGGTATAGAAATACATCATTATACAAATTTCCATTAAAACAACCGATACTGGTGTGAAATAAGGAACAAGGCACTTGTACTTCATATGTTTTATGTCGCGAAATTTCAGTGGGCCTAAAGCGGCCACTTTTACATATTCGCGTCACAGGTGAATGTCACGAATGTGACATGTATGGAAATAAAGTGGAAGTTAATGTTATGTCTTACCAGCATATACCAGGTTATGTCTACTACCATTCCGCAATGCTTGAAGACAAAGACTTCGAACAGTGCGTCCTCCCCGTCCTGACCTACGGGGCCAAGACATGAACACTGATAGGAAGATTGGTCCACAAGTTCCAAGTCGTTAAATGGACTATGGAACGAACTATGTTGGGTGTTTCTCTTATGGATAAAATTAGAAATGAGGATATCTTTAGGAGAACCAAGGTAACCGATAAAGCTCGCAACGTTAGCAAGTTGAAATGGCAGTGGGCCAGTCACATCTGCCGCAGGACCGATGGCCGATGGAGCAAACGTGTCCTGGAGTGAAGACCGCGACTCTGTAAACGTAGGATCGGACGCCCTCCAGCCCGATGGACCGACGATCTATGCAAGGTCGCCGGTAGGCGCTGGCTGACGAAATCGGAGGACAGGGATGAGTGGCGTCGTCTTAGGGAGGCCTACGTGGACTGCAAATGGCTGACGACGATGTAATATTTCTGCCAATATATGTACACGACTACCAGTACATACTATACACCTGTCAATTTCACAAAGCGATTCCTAAAAGCGGCCTCTTAAAGCCCTCTGGTCTAAATGCCTATTTCTGATATTTAATTAAAATATCTTCCAGCGACACTTTTGACACAAAATGTTATTATACGCCAAGCCTTATTCAAAATCTGGTTGATATTAAGATGTCTGTTCGATACAATATCCGCAATCTTTGTGATGTATACTGTTTAAAATCTGTTGACAGTATTGCAGTAAAATATAATTGAGGAAATAGAATAGTATTATAGTTTACTTAATAGCTGTCAACTATTTAGATCCGTTGTCGAACGAAATACTACACAAAACCACATTTTAATAAGTAATTAGCCAAATGTCTGTCAGCTTAAGCACACTGTAATGTTCCGTGTAGATGACAAATGTTTTATTGATTTTGATATATTATTCTAAAGATTTTCCTTACTAACTACTTCTTTTCCTTAATGTGTAAATTTACTTTCCTTTACATTTCCTATTTTTACTCCGATTCTTTGCTCTAACTCAAATCGATCGTTACCATGTTTGGGATATTCTAACAGGAGATGAATTCTAGTATTCTATTTCAGGATCGTATTTACAACATGGCGATATTTTGCATTTAACCTATAAGATACTTTGTATAGTTTTATCCGTGCGGGAATGCAAAAAGTATACAAATTCCTGCAGCCAGACGGCCTGTCGTAGGATGCGACAAGACAACCCACAGCCAGGTGGTTAGGTATTTGCGCGTCTGGATGGCTATCACCCCTGGTCCAGAGTATGCTGCCATTACAACCTTGTGTCGTGTTCCGGCATTAGTGACCTAGTTTCAGGCTCCCTTAAGAGAACAGCAGCGCATTTGTAGCACCTTTGGTGTTGCAAATGTCCATAGGTGATGGTAACCGCTGTCCACCAAGTGTGCCGTCTGCCTGTCTGCTGAACTCCTGCAAAAAAAAAAAATCTACATGTCATTTACTGTATTACTTCAAATCAGGTTGGCTTCGACGCATCTATGTTTTGCTGGGCAGTTGTCTAGACTTTATGGAGTTAGTTTCTTTGTTATTATTATATGTAAAAAGCCGATTAAGTTTTTATATAGGTAAACTAAAAGTACACTGCCTAGGGTTTGACACGTTTCTATTCTATTCTTCGAGATCCCCAAGTCGGTTTATAAGTTTTTCTATCGCCTCTACTCGCTTGCACTACCTTGTTCTACCATTTTTCCTCAAAATTTGCAATACTATATAAGGCTAAGCTTAAATGATAAAATTATGGACATTGGTCACATCTACCTAATCCTTCAATTTGCATTTATTTATATTCACGGTTTCAAATGTTAATCAGAACAGATAAAATTAAGATATCATACTATTTAATAGTCGGTCACTTGTTTTTATGACTCGGATACGGATTTCCCAATCACATTTTTAAGCGATCTGCATATATTAAACATCGTTTTGTAATAAAAAGGAAGTATGCTTTTAATAATCTTTATAACTGATCTGTTTTAACAGTTTTGGTCATTTGTCTAAATAATTTATATCTCATTTCGTAAAACATTTCACCATGATACCATAAAATATTACACAATTATTTTTTATCATTTATAAACTATAGAAGTATGTATTGCATTCTTAGGTACACTATTTATTAAACAGCAATGCATAGAGATTAAGTTAATATTACAGTAACAATATTTATTGATCATCAATTTGAAAAGTGGTAAATAAGCTCCTATTAATAACCATCCAGTCAACAGACTAAGTGGCCGAAAAGAAGTAGTAAAAAGAATGAAGCTTAGAATTTCAAATATAATGGCGAATATACAACAATGTTCATATAATTCAATCTAGTGGGACTCGAAACTAAGGAAATAAGATAAACTCGCAATTAAACTTCGAAACAGGTTTTATGGTTGAAGATACTGAAGTTGCGTACTAAAGTATATCTTTGTTACATTTTATGTTATCTTCAGATATTACAGACCACTTAAAATCCGCTGTCTCTGGATTTGTGCATTAACAGTAGAATATTTAGCTAAAAAATTCCTTTGCATATATTAATTGTTTTAAGCATCATTTTGCTTCTGTGGAAAAATTTATTTGTAGATTGAATCTATTTCATATCACAAAAATTAATCAACGCATCTTATACAAACCAATTTCATTAAATTATTTAAAAGTACCACCTGCCATCATGACTTTTCAAAAATTGCCACTTCATAATTCAAAAGTTACAGATACAATTTTCAAAACTGAAGGAAACACCTCGGCATGTATTAACTTGAATAAAGAAATCATTAACGCTTTTCAAGATCTGACAGCCTAAAGCGGCCAGGCCAGGGCATTTGTCGGGTTGGATGGCTACCACCCCTGGGCTAGAGTATGCCGCCATAACAACTTTGAGTTGTGTTCCGGCATAAGTGACCAGATACCAGTCTCCCTTAAGAGAGCAGCAGCGCATTTGTAGCACCTTTGATGTTGCAAATGTATGTTAGCCGCTATCCATCAAATGGGCCGTCTGTCTGTCTGCTGAACTCATGCAATAAAAACGGCAGCTTTTGAGGAATCACTTGGTGAAATTGACACATATCTAGATTCTAGATATACTACAATACTTGTGACGTTATTCATAAGAATCTGTTAAAGCAGCTGCTCAGGCCTTTGGCTAATGATAGCCTACAGATATGTGTAAACTAAAAAAAATTCAACACTTATTATACATGCATGGTGGCCGCGCAATCTTTATTTCTTTCTCAATTTTGGTTTTAGCAGCTTAAACATATAATTACGTGGTAAATTACTACATTCCTACTAAACTAATTAATCTTGATATACAAAGAAAGACGGATAATCCGATATGATTATTTCATAAGCGTTCCGAATTTGTCAAAATGGTTCCATAATCCCAAAAAAGACAGGACACAGCCGAGGATTGCTCTAAAATACACATTATGATTGTAAATATGACACCAACCTTAATCTATTCTCATTGTCTAGATGTTTGATGAAGCTCTCAGATGCGGTGTGATGGTCGACAATAGTGGCATTATGCTGTTGGAAACTGTGAAGCACTGCCACGTTGACCTCGACCAAAGCTTTGTCTTTCCAAAGGTTCACTGGTGTTCGTGTGTCGAGACCCATCCTTTGTGCTACTTTCTGTATAACAAGAAATATTACATACAGTCCTTAAAGATCACATTTTCTATGTTTTAATTTTATTTTTATTAACAACTCTACTGACTCTAATTCCATATCCTTTTTTTACAATTAAATTTAAGAAAAAGTTTAAAAACTGTAAACGCTTATTTGTTACTTTTATTATTGTGTGTGACATTTAATGGATGTGTTGTACTGTACCTTAAGAATAACTTATTATGATAATTTATTCTAATTTTAATACTAATCGTATACTAACGTAGAGTGTATTTGTCTTTTTTTCCTTTCTCTGTCTGCGTTATTAATTTTAGACTCGTGTGTTTTGGTTTGTTTATGAAGTGTGCGTGTAATGCAATGCGGTGGTAGTGCGTGTTGGTGTGGTATGTATGTAAATTTTGTTGTTAGTTGTGTGTTTGCGACTTTGTGTGGTGTTATAATTCATTGTTTAATTGTTGTGACAATGTGTTGACTAGAAATTGTTGGTGAAAATATCTAGTTGTATATTAATCTATAATTATTATACTATACATATTTATAAAATCAAAGAGCTACTAAAATTTAATAACAGTATTTGGTTGAATATAACATTACCTAACGTTTGCTTTTTATGTAGGTACATACATATGTTATTTATTTTTATTTTATTTTTCTAACAATATGATAAGGTGAAATAAAATGGTAGTCTTGTCCCTTAAATCAGGCTTTTTAAGTTAATATCTGTAAATTGACGTCATAATATATGATCATGATATCTTTCAGGATTTTTAGCCGTAGTGAGGTACCTTGCTAAGAATATAATTTAAGTTACTCGGAAGATATTGGTTTACTAGATCTAGGCAATATTGTAACTGCATTTTAGTGAGTAATATACTATTACCTACCAACAGTAGCGGATTTACCAATAGGCTGTGGCCTAGGGCGGAAGATTTTGGACGGGCGGCAAATTTGGGGCCAATTTTCTTTTTTTTCTTATAGAAATTTAAAAAATAATGTTTATATACCTAAATGTTTCTAATTAATCATATCAGACATATAAAAATCGTATATTATCCCTTTTATGTTACTTATTCAACAAAATCTTAATAAGTCCACCCACAGTGTGAACCTAACAAGAGTTGATGCGTGGACTCCACACTAAAAAAATATTCAACAATATATTTCACAAATTAGGTTTTTTTTTAATAATTTGAGTAGTAGCATTTGGCTACGGCAGGAACAATTAGATCGATTCTTTAGTTCACAACATATTAATGCCGGGAAAAATATGGTGCAATTTAGACGATAGTGCACAAATAATAAAATTACAATTTTAATAACTAAAACTGTAATTGATATGATGGTGAACTATCTGTAAAGATCGGTAGAGGTTGAAAATTTAAATAGCCTACAGACGGCAAATGTCTAAATCCGCCCCTGCCTATCAATCTCTGTATCATTTAGAAAAAAAACACTTTTAGGGTCCTTTTCCCTATATCATCCTTCTGCATCATTCTGTTTTTCACAATTTATATAAATATTAACTAGAATTGGTTCTGCCTCAGATCTATTGTTTTATATGCATGTGGTGTATAATAAAGTATTTTCTATACAAGTGCACAGCGTAGTAGTATACTATATAAAGCGCATACCTCTAACATATTCAAGCGGTTCGTGTCACAGAAGTTTCTGCATCCGATCTCAGTGCTCATGTACCACCCGTTGAAAGCGTTCGCTGTGAATTCAATGCCTCCACAGTCGAATCTCATGCTGGAAACAGCTGGGAGGGCATACCAACGAAGGCTCAGCTCTTCAAACCAGGCATACCTGCAATATTTCCTTTAGTTACTATATTGTAAGATTAAAGTATCTTTATTTATAACCAGCTAGCTACGGGCTAGCAACAGCCGTAAATTGCCATGTCAGCGGTTTACGCCGACACGTGCATTTTAACATATTCAAATCAATACTCGTTTAGTATTGTACTCGGTCAGTCGGCAAAACAGCCATTGATCTAATCATAATCATTAGCACCATCATTCAATTATCATAATTTAAGCAATAAGCAATTACATCTACAAACCTCTATCAGTATCATTCTATGTAGGAAAACCCCCTACATAACCTTTAAAATGACTTACAGTCTATTTCAAACAGGACCATATAGAAAAATACGTAAATAGAGAAATAAATATTGTGATCCTTAGTATCGCATAAGATTATTTATTAATAAACTAGCTGTCCCGGCAGACGTCGTCCTGCCCGGTAAAAATAGGGGTTTGTCGCAGAGGGTTAATAATTTAGGGTTGTATGTATTTTTTTGTATGTTGTATCATAAAAAAATAGAAATTAAAAATTTTGTCTAAAAAATAAAATAAAAATTTAGGGGTGGACTACCCCTAACATTTAGGGGGAGGAAAAATAGATGTTGGCCGATTCTCATAGATACCGGATAAGCACAAAAAATTTCATCAAAATCGGTCAAGCCGTTTCGGAGGAGTATGGCAACGAAAACTGTGACACGAGAATTTTATATATTAGATAGTAACAGGATTTAATATAAGTGTTTTATAAAATTATAAATATAACTAATATTTATTACGTAAGAAAGTTTACATTAACGCTTAAAGTTATATATTTTATGAATATATCAGCCATATTGTCCTATTTTAAATAGACTAGCTCGCGTCAGTTTCGGATCCTGACTCTGAAGAACTGTCAAAATTTCCATACACCCAAATTCAACATTACCTATTAATAACATGAATATCGAGGTAATCCAACTACTCGACACCACAAACCTAATGCAAAGACTCAAAAGAACTAAACCGTTTGAGGCACACACTGCACATAACATGCACTTCCTCACAGCACCAGCATGTAACAGATACACTCTACATTAGTATAAGTTTAGTATTAAAATTAGAATAAATTCATATAATATTTTATTCGTAAGGTACACCACAACACAAAAATCACTAAATTAATGTCACTCACAAGAACCAAAATAACCAATACGCGTGTTTAAATTCTAAAAATTAAATCTAGAAATTAAGTTGTAAAAAAGAGTACAGAACTCGAGTCCGTAGAGTTTTTTAACAAAAAAAAAACCATTTGAGTAAGTGTAGTGTAATGGAAAATAAAAACATAAGTGACATTCAGGACACGAGACATATTGTGAATGCATCGTAACAGGCTGGCGAATAAGTAAAGTGCCTCTAGGTGACAAAGTAAAAGGCCAATGGTCATATTTTTCGATATAATTCATTTTGAGGAATATTAGGTTAAAATTAAACTACATATTAGTATACATTAACAGCAGTCGTGTGACAGAAGATGTATCTATGTCAGAATAGAGGAGTGTGGAAGGAAGGAAAAGACATATTGTGCGGACCCCAATTAATTGAGATATGGTGAAAGAAAAGAGAGATTAACAACCTCGCTTTAATAAATTATTCATAAAAAAAACATAATGCATTTTAAGGGAGAAAATATAAAAAGTTCGCAAAAGTGAAAAAGCGACAACATAGAGTACTCCCTGAACATATTGACAAGTTATCGTCGCACGTTTATGGCGCATTAACGCCTGTTAACATTATCAACGTCGATACATCATTGAATAGGCCCAGATTTATAGGCAATAAACGCAGATTGGGAGATCACTGGACCACGTTTTTACGATATGCAATCTGCGATGAATGGACTCGTAGGTTTGGGACGTGTGTCGCGTGACGAAATTTCGATTCATAATATGACAAAATATAAAATCGTATAAATGCAATAAAACCAAGAAAATTAGTGTTATTTATAGACAATATATAGAAAATTCATTGGGATAGAAAAAAATTAAAAGTGTCATACTGACCAAATTATGGGCTTTACTTTGCGTTGGAGACTGCCAAATAATTCTTTCACAATATTAGTCATCAAGTGGAATTATAATATAAATACACTAGTGAAATTCTATTTACAAATTTCTACGTATTACCTCTAAGTTGGTAAGTGACTTTACTAAACAAACTGATATTTATTGAATGTCTAAAGCGTATACTGTTCTTAGAATCATAGTGAAATTACTTCTTTCAGGTTTTTTATATATATGATATGCACGTATGTTTTATTATTTAAATAAATTGAAAAGAGATCTAAAGATCTCTGCTATAAGTATCAAAAATAAAAAGTAAACTATTTTTCGAAATACTCTCCGTTATATTATAGTTAATTTCTAAAGGACTTGAACATGATCAAGTTCTCATAAAGTTAGTGTATGTCCATATAATAGTTACTTTTGGTTAAGGCATACAAGTTCCAGCGGAGTACAAATCTGAAATTAGAATATTTAGACTGAAACTGTGCGAACAGCCTTAATTAACTATGCGTATAAAATACATTAAATATAGACAAAAAACAACAATAATATTAAATTAAGATTTATAAAACGATAACACTATTTTAAAATAATGTTTCTAACCTCATTCTTGTCTGGAGTTGTAGACATTCCGAATTTAATTAGTAGGTACTGAGTTAATATTGCTCTAGTAAAACTGGACATGATTTTAAGCATATTAATACTTCCAACAAAATTCACGTACAGAGTATAGAGAAGCTCACGTTATTTAACATTCGAAATTTAAATTACATTCGGCTCTCCACCAAAACCACAAACGTATTCGGATTTCTGATGCAAAGACAGAATTGTGTTTTGGTCGAACACTAGTATTGTTGCTCTGTACCTTTTGCCGTGTAATATGCATTCCGCGACCTTTTTATGTAGACATAAATCTTTGATGGGAACATGTGTTACGTTGGACACTTTCGAACTTGCTCGGGTTATAGGACTACATAGTTGGCTGTCGTAAATCTGAGACGATATCTCCGGGCTTTTTGTTGCTAAACAATCTTAAGATTTATTGGAGATAGCGCGCGAAGTTTTGCCCTTTCAACGCTGATATTAACTCCAGGCTATATGTAGCTGTTTATTCCAAGTTAAGGTTAGTTAGTGAATTTAACAATAATATGTGGCGCATGTGTTCTTCCTATACGAAACTTTAAGAAATTTGGCAAGTAGATAACTTTAATTCCGGGGAGAGGGATAAAGGCCACATTTTGTATTAAAAAACGATCTCAAAATAGAGGATAAATATATTTTTTTCATTATTATTATTATAATTATTTTTTAAGAAATATTGTTTTTTTATTCAGAAAACAGGATGAAATTGCGAGTAACAGCTAGTGTAGAAGTAAAGTGTTTGTCTGATCTAATTGTTACGTTCAATTTTAACTCTTGTTAAATTGAAGCTTTATTCTGGGATATTAATATTTATAAAATAACATCTTTCATTGGCTCATTTCTACTGTCCAAAATGCCAATTATAAAACCAGGCGAACTGTGTGTTTAAAGGTTTAAAGAGTGGTTAATATTATCTGACTGCTGCATATGGGATAATGTCACACTTATAGACCCTTTCACGCAGATGTGCTATGGGTATAATAGGTTATATAAGAATATACTCATAGACAAATATGATATTTTAAAAGAATATTTCCCTTAAATCTATGATCAGAATATACATTTTATTGCACCATCCTACTCATAAGGCAAGAAAAATTGTTCCTTGCCTTTAACAGAATATAAACTTTTACAAGCCTCATGAAGTATAAACACCGTACTACAAATAACTGATGTAACACTACGGCTTATAGTGTAACAAAGTTACGTACAATAAGCTTAAACGTTGTACACTTTGTTTAGTTTGTTCATTGTCTTTTACGTGTCTTTTTATATCTAGGAAAGTAATAAACTAAACGAATGGACGACTCTCTTATTTAATAGACTAAATATCTTGTATTCTAAAGGTGCTCTCATACTACATCAGGCAATTTAGGGCAATGGCAATATGTAGCAAGCTGTTGCTGAGATACGGCTACAAAATACCATGCAACATGGAGCAACTTAGGCACCCACCACCGCTGCTGGCCTGTTCCTATCAAACGAGATAGAAAGAAAATTGCCCAAAAATTTCCAAACCGATTGGATATTCGGCAACACATATGGTGACGTGGAGAAATGTGAAAAAATATATGGAGCAATTCAAAACAATATTCCTGAAGCAATTCTAGCATTTTATTGCATTTCTCCACTTAATTGCTCCAGATTGATCCATTACTGTTGCCAATAATAATTGCTCAAAAAGTTGCCCATGTAAAAGTAAGAGCACACGTTAACGACAAGTGTATGACTATTTGATGTCATCTGATATAAATTAATAACATAATAATAAAAAACATAAAAAATTTAATGACGAACTGAGAACCTTCTCGTTTTTAAAGTCAATAAAATAAAGAGAAAGTAACAGGTAGAGATATCTGTATACAGTCTTTGCACTAAGAAAACAACGATTTCTATGAAAGTTCATCATTTAATTCAGTGTAATATTTGTACGCCCTATGGTTATGACATGTGGATTTGTATATAATTGTTATTATTAAATTAAATTTAAACCTTAAAAATAAAAATTAACAAATGTCCATCACTCAGTCAGTCGGTTGGTCAGTCCTTTAGTAAAACATTTCATTCAAATATATTTTACATTAAATTAATTATTCTATCTATGCAGCAATCTACCAGTCCAACCAGTCCCAATACATTGTTGTTTGGTCCTTTGTTTCTTCTCCTTTTGTTTGGTTTTGTTTTATGTATCATGTCATATGCAAATAAATTGTCATTACAATTTCATATTACACGGTTGCGTTATAAACATATTTTCGTAATTAACACAGGATAATTATTACCCCAAAAAATATCTACAGGAGACGTGACTTAAATATACATAAAGAAAGTCATAAAAATCATACTAACTTAACTAAATACTTTACAATTAACTAAATTATAATAAATAGTAGATGATATTTTCTTAAGTTTTCGCCACTTGTACACATAATAAAACTACGTTTTAACGGTTTTAAGCGCGGTAATTTATTTTATTTAGGTTTATCCGACGTTTCGGCCGCTTTTCAGTTGCCGTGGTCACGGAAGACAAAGATGACATTTGTCGAACGTGTATTGTCAAAGTTTTTATTCAGCCTACCGCCAACTTGTTCATTTATTTATTTTTATTTATAAATATTTAAATAATTAAAATGAACAAGTTGGCGGTAGGCTGAATAAAAACTTTGACAATACACGTTCGACAAATGTCATCTTTGTCTTCCGTGACCACGGCAACTGAAAAGCGGCCGAAACGTCGGATAAACCTAAATAAAATAAATTACCGCGCTTAAAACCGTTAAAACGTAGTTTTATTAAATAGTAGATGAATTAATAAACTTAATAGAACTAAACTATAGGATAGAAAACTAAAATTAAATACTAAAACTAAATAAAATTAAAAGAGAGCAAAATTATAAATAAAATATTGGTCCCAAACCACTGTCACTTACCGAAGTAACTACTTCGGCAAGTAGTCACACACACCACTAACTTAAAGAAAGTTAAATATAAAACTCTAGTAACCAGATAACTTTATTATTTATACCAACCAGAAATAAGCGTTATTTATAACTTGTACCTTTAATCTTAAGAAACTTGTAAGTCGTGTACTTACGTCGGATGAGTCATATGTATTTCCATGACGAGCTCTCGGGGGATTTCGAAGTAGTCCGGGTCTTTTCCATTAGCGGACAAAACTAAGGGCAGTATGTCCCACGCGGTGTGGGGCGGCTTCCACCCAAGTTTCAGGCAAAGCTGTCATAAATGATATAAGTAATATTTATTAATTTTATTGGTTTTCGATAAAATTACTAGTACCTAGAAGGAGTGATTTATACGAAAGTAAGATTCTTGTAATACATAATTCTTTGTTTCACTATGAAAATGTTTTTTATGAATAAATATATTATCTGAAAACTGGCTCTAACAGTCTTGTTGTTCCTACTGGAAGTCTCAATTTTGCCGTCACTTCCAAAGCATTTATAGTTACTGATATAATTATTATCCGTATAGGATATATTAATAATTGATAAATTATATAATATTTTATCTGTGCAGCAACGGAGAAAGAATACAATTTCCCGCGTCTGGGCAGCCTTTCGTAAGAGGCGGCAAAACTGTCACAGCCAGGTGGTAGGGCATTTGCCCGACTGGATGGCTACCACCCCTGGTCTAAAGTATGTCGCCATAACAACCTTAAGTTGTTGCGGCATTAATAACCAGGTACCAGTCTCCCTTAAGAGAACAGTAGCGCATTTGTAGCACCTTTGGTGTTGCAACTGTCCATAGGCGATGGAAGCCGCTTTCCATCAAATGAGCCGTCTGCCTATCTGCTGAACTCCTGCTATAAAAAATAAAATTAAAAACTTATGTATATCTGGGAAAATATTTTTTACATATTATATGTATTTCACTAGTAAGACGTAAGACTATTGTTAAAATACCTTACTACTGTAAGGTATTTTAACGTCTAGTCGTTTTTAGGTACGTGTAAAAAATTTACATGATAATAAATATAGCATCAGGAGCATTTATTAAACAGAAACAATATAATAGACAAACACTCTTATGAAACCATCATAGGCTTCCGTTATACTCAAACCACTTATGACAAAAAATCAATGTCCACATAATCCGACTTTTACGTCAAGCCTGCAGGAATATTTGGTTCTTATTGCAAAGTTTACAAACAGAACACCTAAGGTAAAGTGTTTACAGTCGCCTCAGGGCTGAAGTGATCGCTTTGCAAGCGTTTAGGATGGGATTAGAATTAGTATTCGTTCTCTAATAATCCTACACAGATTGTATGTAGTTTTATTTAAAAAAAGTCACTCAAAATGCAGCAGGTGCAAGCTAACTGAAATACGTCACAGTGATTTATCAGATTGGCAAAACCGGATAGAGAATTTCTGCAACACTGCAATCAATTTTATCCGGCAAACGAACATAGTGTTGGGTTAATAAAGTTTATGACTAAGCTGTATGTTTCCATACTTCTCTTTGAAATATGTGTAATGTGAATGAATTTTTTTTGATTGTATTGTTACGAACTACAGGACTCGAATTAAAATAAATACCGTTGAATTTACTATAGAGTTTATTAGAACTGTACAAACACGTATAAAACAGATAAAATAAAACTGGATGCAACCAGTTCACACTGCATGGTTAAATACAATTCAACCCGCGCAAGTACTACACACGTCTTACTTGTATCGTAGTCGTCGCTTGACTGCCCCACCCCTCCGTTCGGGCATTGTTTTATATTAAACTGTTTATAATAACAAAGGATCGCGTTCGCCGAGTTAATTCCGCATACCTGGCAACCTTCGACGGCCATAAACAATTTCAATAACAATAGCATGATTTTCTGGAATAAAAATTCTAAACACAAAGTAAACAAAAGAATTCCAAATCAAAGAAGGCAATAGACGGCGTTTTACGACATGCAGGTGTGCGTTTTTATTATTATGTATTATTATTACGTATTATGTAATTTTTTGTCTGTGATCTTGTGATATTTAATTTCGTACCTAATTCTCCAGTATCGTATCAAATATCAATTCATTTCCTTACAGTTACGACCCACATGTCTAATAAGAATTATTTTTAAATGATATCAGCTAATGTTATGTACCTTTGTGTATTAATTATATACTAGTGGTCGAAATTTGATTAATTTAAATTATAAGTTTGATAATTATTAAGGTTCTGTTGTTAAAGACAATACTTCTATAATCGCCAACGCTACACTGTTAATTTGACTTTAACAATAAACAAAAGTCTATATATGTGTGTAAGTTTCAAATACATGGTGGTGAGTGTCAAACACATCGTGGTGTGTGTCAAATACATCGTGCTGTGTGTCAAATACATGGTGGTGTATGTCATGATTTTTTTTATTGATATAAATGATTTTTTATGCATATTTCAAACAAATATTAGCATTCTGCACTCCTGCATCCGCACAATTTTCGAAAAAAGGGTATAAATTTTTTGATTCACGTATTAATTTATAGATTTTTGCAATAATAATAAATTATTACTTTTTTGTCCTAATGATAGTTATTTCAGAGAAAGAAAAACTAATATTTAAAAATATACCTAATTAAAATAAGATTTCCTGAAACAGATCGCTTTTAGCGATAATTCCATAGAAAATAACATGTTTTCTGTCATAGTAATCTTCACAAACTTCAAACCACTACATCTTTGACATTTTAGCAATAAATATTTAATTAATGTAACGTATTTGGAAAGCATATTATTTCACTTCTCCTCTGTGCTCGCAATATACTTATAAAGGGGTACAGAGATACACAAGGAAGGTGTTAAAGATTTAACAAATCAACTCACCTCAGTAAATTCGCAGTGCATCGGGTCGCCTAGAACCGTTCCATCTGGCTGCCTGTAACCGGCGTAGCTAATCAGCTGACTGTTCCATATCCTGTAGTCGTGTTTTCCGTCGGTACGTTGTGGAAACACCGTTATTGCCGACCTGAGATCGAAAATATAAGGAATTGGTGAAATGAAAATATCGTATTTCTGGTGTTATTGAAATGTCGTGATAATTGATTTAAAACATTTGTCTTTTGAATGAAATTGCTAAAATGGAATGCTATGTATTACATATCTAGACCACCGTCATTTTACTGGCACTATCTAGAATAGATACAATATAAACAAGAAAAAAGACCTCTTTAAAACGCTATACAATATGTGGGTAGTCTGAAAAGTTTCCGACCTAACAAATATACAAGACATTTTTCAGAACTTTATTTTTATTTTTCAACATATTCCGTTGGAACTCTATACACTTCTCCCAGCGATGCTCCCATCTCTGTAACCCGTCCAAATAGTACCTAGCGTTTTTGTCTGCAAATAATTATTCACTAAGGTGATTGCCTATTCATTTGGCGAAAATCTCTGTCCTCCGTATAACCCGTGCAGGAACGAAGAAAGAATACAATTTCCTGCGGCCGGGTGGCCTGTCGTAAGAGGCGATAAAACAACCCACAGCCAGATGGTAGGGTATTTGCCCGTCTGGATGGCTACCACTCCTTTTCTAAAGTATGCCACCATAACAGCCTTGAATTGTGTTCCGGCAATAGTGGCCAGGTTTCAGTCTCCCTAAGAGTGCAGCAGCGCATTTGCTACGCCTTCAGTGTTGCAAATGTCTATAGGCGATGGTAACCGCTTTCCATTAGGTGGGCCGTCTACCTGTCTGTTAAACTCATGTAATAAAAAAAATTAAAACTTGTAGATTCAATCTAGACAAGAAAAATGTCTTCTTTAAAACGCTATATATACAACATCGTAAAGAAATTGCAAAAAGTAATAAAAATTAGAGTGGCTCTAAACGACATAACGATAGGGAGAAATATATAGTACACATAGACGGTATTTTTAAACACCTTTCAAAAAATCTATTTTAATTTAATACTTTTTTGAAAGTCCAGTTAACAGATAATGTAAATTCACGTGTAGTTCTTAAAAGCCAATATATAATTTAAACCAGAGGGAAAATATAATTATATTTTATGTAGGCTTATGACTTATAGCCATTTATGTTTGTTTCCAGTATATGTATGTATTTCGTAATTATAAATTCAGTTTATGTTTCAATAAACTATTACCTAATATTCCCTTTATTTGTGCTATACTTTATGTGATTGCAGAGCGCCTCGAACATGCCGCTCGTGGTTGTAACCTGTCGACAGTCAAAGACCTGCAACAATAATAAACTTTGAGTACTCAGATATATTTATGTATATCTCGTCACCTATTGACCACCAATGTGCCCAATATAATAGGCGCTATATAATAATAATCGCTTGCGCTGGCTTGCCCACCTACATAGAATGGGGGAGGATGGCGCGGTGAAAACAGCGAGACCTTATCTGGGCAGACCAACGAGACACCGACTAGTTGGTCGGCCTAGATATCGCTGGCATGACGTAGTGGAGGCTGATCGGCGCGAACTCCATGCCTATGACTGGAAGGAGACAGCGCTGAACAAAAAGGAGTGGAGTATTCTCATTTCGAGGGCCAGGAGTCATTTTGGGTCGTTGAGCCGCAGCAGTTAATTAGTTAATCACCTACGTTTTTTAGTAAAAATAAACTACATATAAATCCAGTGCCAGACCGGTCAAAAAACTGATCACACTGCCTTTTTAAAATCATAAAAATAACAAATTTAATTTACCTACACATGCTAGAAATAACAAAATAACACCTTAATTCTCGTTAAGTAAACAGGTCCAACGACAAATTCGCCCCCGTAGGCAGATAATCGGGGGGCATCCCTCAGTGTCGCATTACAGAGGCAAGTGGGTGCTAACGAATCGCGTGCTTGGGGACCTATTCTGAATGTGTTCGATATCTTTGACTTTAGAATACTAACTAACATTTAAATACAAATGTGAGTTTGTTTACTTGTGATGTTTTCACGCCTTATTACTCATGACATCGTCAGGATTTTTTGCATACGCGTAGTCAGGGATACAGAACAAAATTGGGTAACTTGCATGCGGAAAGAAGGACTGTTTCCGCGGTATAGATGAGTGTAGCCGAAAAGTTGGTGTCAATCGTACCCGTCTCAATTCAGGGCAGAAATCTGACGTGGTTTTATTTTCTCTATTGTATTTTTTTGGGATAAAATGGTGTACCTATTTTTATTCAGTGCTGTCTTGCCTTTTGTCTTCCTTTTTAAATAGTATCTTATGCTCTATTACAATTTTATTACTGTCTTATTATACTATCCACGCAATTTTCGTAAAAAGGGGTACAAAGTTCTTTTTTCTTATTTTTTCTCCGCTATATGTCGTTATGGGTATTTTGATTTAAACATTAAGTATGACATTTCTAAGGCAGCGACTCTCAGTGGCTGGTCCTCCACTCGATCCACAACATTTGCAATAACGCGAGCCAAGTCGCTAAGGACGCCAAACCTAAAAAACTGTAAAACGTCGATAATCTTATATTTACAAAGAAGCTTGAGTGCTATTTGTACTACTAGACCATTATCGCGTACACCCCAGGGTCTAATCTAAAGTGCAGTAGGCGCTGCTACTAATACCGCAATCTTTACTATAATAGTCCACACAGAAAGACTTATTATAGTATGAATAAACAAAATGTTTCGAATTTAGGAATTGGCACCCACACCGCGAGTGTATAATCAAATCGCTCATTCCGATTAAGCAGAGCAATCTATTTAAGCCAAGTAATTACAAAACGTATTCGCGAACACGATTTCCTCGACGATTCCACTAATATAGATTAAAGTCGTCCTCCTAAACCGCGAATGAGAGTGAATGGAAATGAACGGAGCTGAATTGAAATGAACGAATGAATTAACATCTTGCCCTGTCGCGAAAACGTTTTTCTAATTGGAATAACATCTTGAATTGATGACTTTATAGGTCACAATGGTAATAATTCTTTTTGTTGAAAATCGTTTTACGGAGTGAGGCAATGTCAGCGCCATTGTTAAAGTATAAAGCTGAGGATATACAGATACTTTTGTTTACTTTTTTATTATAACTTTGAATACTTTCACTTTTTGTTGCGGAGCTAGCAAACAGGTAGACGGTCCATCTGGTGGAAAGTTGTTACCGTCGCCTATATACGTTTGCAACACCAGGGGCGAAGGTAGATAGATATACAACACTATTAGTCACCAAATACACAATTATAAAAGACATACAAATTTCCGATTACAATATTGTCATAGTAAAATCAACAGGCGGACTTATCGCTTATTATAAGGCCAATACCGCCTCATGTCACGTGCTTCGTTTGCGTGTGGGAATCTTGCACCGAACGGCAAACGGAGTCTTCAGCATTGAAGAAGGAGATCGAACAAAGTACAACAACTGAAACACACTATATTAACGATGGAAAACACGATGCGTTACTTTTGGGCTTCTTGTCTGTTTCTCGGCTTGTCTGTTTGTTCGGGATTCACGTTAAAAGTACTGAGGAGATTTCAATGCGGTTTTCGCTGATAGAAACCAAATTTTTAGACTTACAATCTGCGCTACTTTTTTCCTGGGATTTTTCTGGGAATGATTTTAAATGCTCTAATTAAAAAAAGAACCAAGCGTGACCGAAGTCGCATGCTGCATGCATGAAGTGTGTTGAGCGCGTATGTGTGTATGTGATATATGTGTGTGATATATATGTGCGTGCGTGCATATGCACTCACATATATACCACATACACACAAATATGATGATGGTGATATGTGTGTGATTGCTTTTATGTTGTGAAAACACGTGTGTTGCGTATAGCTTATGTGAGTGAGTATAAGTCCCTGTGTGTATGTGTAAGTAACGAACATATATAGGCGCCATGTATGAGTTTTTTCTGAATATTAGATATTCAACAAATTTTAATTTTACCAAAATTCCAGAAGGGAACATAAAAATAACCTGAAAATAAAAACGTTACAAGTAATTCAATTTGCTTTTATGGCTTAAATACAGGAAAACTTCATACAACATACATAGTGTATTAAATTCATTCACTTTATAAAGTCAAAACTATACACAAGTGATTAATTAATTAGAAATAAGTTTGAATTTGTACATATCTAATGATTTTATAGCAAGCACTCCTATTTAGTAGCTTGGGTATAATGTTATAACTACGAGTAAATTTACAGAAATTAATCTTATTACTACTTATAGTAGCGCCTGAGGGGCTATAATATGCTAATACTTTGTCTAATTTAATATATAAATTGGGAACGTACCTAATAGTAATTCTCCGCCATAAGGTTTTTGATTCTGATGTCATTAGAGTAAAGAAGAATAGAAAAAATATTAACTCATTTTACTCAACCAGCGCGTACCATAATTTTACAAGAATTTATATATATAACAAGAACGTACGACAAATTCAAAGAAAAACGATATTTTATTGCTGGAAAAGTGGGTTTCGCACCCCAGCGTCCAATATGGTCAAGATCGCTACCTAGTTTCTATTTATTTAAAGTTGGGGGGACCATGTTGCCTACCACATCACTGTCAATGTGGAGTTATGGTAGACCGATTTGGACACCACGGGTTGTCATTTTTAAAAAGCGCAGGGAGAAGATCTCGTCATGCTAGCCTCAACGACATCATCCGCCGAGCTCTTGTCAGCGTCGGCGTACCGGCCATTCTACAACCGAATGGCTTGGTGCGTGACGATGGCAAGAGACCGGACGGAATGTCACTCATCCCTCGGAAGATGGGGCGGCCGCTAGTGTGGGATGCGAGATGTGTTGACACACTGGCCCCGTCACATCTTCCAATGACCGAGTCAGGGGCTAGCAACGCTGCCGCTTCAGCTGAAGACGTCAAACGGCGCAAATATGGAGCCTTAGGAAGGGGTTAAATATTTGTGCCGTTTGGGGTTGAAACATTAGGCCCGTGGGGTCCGTCGGCAAAGAGTTTGTTTAAAGACATATGTAAGAAGCTCTTTGACACTACCCGTGATCAGAAGGCTGGCTCATATTTTGCACAACAAATAAGTATTGCCATACAGCGTGGTAATGCAGCCAGCCTTCTGGGCACGCTCCCCGTTGGCAGTGATCTGCTACATAATATATTTTAGTCTCAATGTCTTTGTTTTAAAGTTTATTTGAATAATGGAAATCCGATTTTTGTCTGCACAAAATAAATTTATCCTACCTAAATACCAAGAAAAATTGCCTGTAACAGATTAAACCTACAGTTGATAAATTGAAGTCTCTTGGTGCTTGAATCGTTCCAAAAATTAAATAAAAATAGTTTTATTCATTAAGATAATAAATATAACAAAACAAAGATACGAGTTCTAATTAAAGTTTTGTTAGTATAATAATAAAAGTGTATAGTTATGGTTTGCTAAATTTGACAAAACATCTTACTTAGCACTGTCATTGGAAAAATATATCGACGCTTGAAAGGCAATCATGACTAAGCGACATTGAGTAAACTTTACAGAAGAGTGATTTAAAGTTCAAAAATAAAAACTAAAAATCATAACAAGGCGAAATGTTATGATTTTTAGTTTTTATTTTTGAACTTTAAATCACTCTCCTGTAAAGTATACTCAATGTCGCTTAGTCATGATTGCCTTTCAAGCGTCGATATGTGACTTTGTAATCGAAAACGATGATTTTATTTATGATCCTTCGAGCTTAATATTATCCAGCATCTTGAATCAGCAACAGGCTATATTTTAATATTATAAACTCAAGGTAACTTTTACAAAAATATATCTTATCTTCAAATCAAAATGCAATATGCTCGCAACTTGTTATAAATGTACCAGGAAACCACAAGGAAATTGTAGTTTAATTGCCTATATTTTTCCTTGGCGCGAAATGGGAGTTTTCTCATTAGACTCAGCAAATTCATTTAGTTCGTCGTATTGCTATTAAGTAAACGAAAGGCGAGAAACTGGCATAATTGTTCTATCTCTTTAACTGTTACTGTTTTTATGGTTCCATTTTTCTCAAAAACATTTTACTCAAAACCATTCGTTTTTTTTTTAATTTATTTATTATAGTTCTTTTTTAGATTTAGCAGTTTTATCCGTGCAAGAACGGAGAAAGAATACAAGACATCAAACATCATTCAAGATGAAGTTGTGTACTTTAATAATAATGACTATAATTTTGTAAGCAAGAGCTTTAACACTTTGTGATATATGTGATACATGATTTTATTTCATTTATCATTTAAAAGCTATGCTCTTGTCGGTGGAGCCTCTTCCGATCTTCTCTATTATAGGCCAGTTGTTTTACTTCAATGTAAGACACGACACCCACTTTTTCTTTTATTTGATCCATAAATGCTCGCCTTGGTCTTCCCTCCCCTCTCCTTGCTTCCACTTTGCCTTCGATTAACGTGCATAAAAAGGTGTCGTGTAGTAGCAAATGGCCTTTCTTTCTTCTAGAGTTTTCAAAATTGTGCGTTTCTCCTTTATCATATTCAGGACTTCTTCGTTGGTCTTCTTTTCTCTCCAACTTATTCTCTCCATGCGTCTCCAATAGCATATTTGCGATACTTAACAGAACAATTTTCTGACTAAAAGAAGCTAAACTAACCATTACAAACCTATCATGTCGGCTCTTCTTTGGTAAATATCGTCGAACTATATCGAAAAAAAAATACTTCAAATTCCACTACACACAAATAATAAATTAATAATCGGCAGACAAACACACACATTGTATATCCCCAAATTAAGCAAGTTACGCTTGTGTTACGGGTAATAAATATACAACGGACTACTCTGGGGCCGATTCCAGACACCCAGACTACAGTAAATAATGGAGAAAATACGTTTCCGAAATATACTATACTAGGAATCGAACCCCGAGCCTCTGAGTTGCAGTGAAGTAGTCCTTGGTGAATGTTAAAAATCAGTGCTCACACAATTGGTATTGTTAGATGCGTATTAAGTTAAATTTTAGACTCTAGTCAACGTTAAAATTAAACTAAAATGGATACATTTGTTTTGTTTATGATTCACTGACTTTGGCTGACAAAATAGAATATTGCCAGAAGGAAAAAAAATAGTTGTCATTCTAGACGTTGTGGTCAGGTTATACCTGTATTTCACGATTAACAATATGTAGAATCCTCCAATCAGTTTTGGACAAGACTAAACTTACCATTGGGACATATATGATCCAGTAATATTATAAACAATGTTTATTAATTTTTATAGGTAACACCGTCTTTCTCCACCCACCAACAGTGCATGTATGCTACTTTAACCAATGTAACCATACCAACCATTATAACCATTGCAAGAAAAACTGCTGGTAAACATTATCTTTCATATTCCTGCCAAAAACTCTGTTTAATTAATTAAAAAGAATGTACCTGAAGTTTGGACCACTGTATCCTGCCGATGCATCTACTGGCGTTTCTCCAAGCTAATTTGGCTCCAAACACCAATTCGGTTGTGGTGAGTTGATACGTTCCAGTCTTCGCTACCTCATCTTGTACTGCTTTCCAACGGGCTTCGTGTGCCGGAGTATTTGCTCTGTGAAAATACGAGATATCGTATACCTAATCGAATATACAAAGTTGTGGCTATTTTACGCATTGGCATATAATAATGTTACGAGTTGCAGGACTCAGATTAAAATGCCGCTGGAATTACGATTTACTGAAGAATTTATTAGAACTATACAAACACGTATAATACAGGCACAAATATAACTGAACACAACCAGTGCAAACGTAATGCACGATTCAATAAAACGCGCAAAGTCCACCACTATTAGATTATCGAATGTACACACCTCTTGCCACGCTTGTAGTTATCGCTTGACTGACTCACTCTCTGTTGGGGCATTGCTTTATTTATACTGCACAAATACTATATGTCTCGACACAATACTCAACCGCGTGCACTGAATTTCTAAAAATCACACCTGGCTAATCATAAAGATTACAATACACATTGGGCTGTTTTTCTAATTACAAGTTTTAAACACAAAGTAAACAAAAGAAGTTCAAATTCGGAAAGGTAATAAACTGCAGGTGTGAATTGGTCTTTGGCGGTCGTAAGAATAATTATGTATTCCACCATCGCCGTTTCCAATTTAATTTATTCCTGTGACTACCACTGCCAAGGTATTGTTTTTAGCGCTAAGACCGTCCTCATAATTGGAATAGTAGATACTACTAGGCATTAAGTATTCCTGTAATGGTGAATACAAAAGTACAATAAAGAGTTATCTATGGGGTGAAATCTTACGTCGCAATGCCGCCGTTTTATGAACCGTAGTCAAGTGACAATAGTGTTGCAAGAGAAAAAAACAGTTTCATTTTTCTTACGTTATTGCTTCATCTGGGATAATTTTAATGTAAGTGAACGTTTCACGCAGATGTACCGATGTATCTAATGCGTTATTTGTGATTCCGGATTTTCGCTAATTGTTTATTACGTTGAACATTGATTGATAGATAACGTATGTATATCCACTAATATAGATAAGCATTAACGGCGTTATTTTAACGCAACAAACAAAATGCATTGAGCCACGAACACTACATTATTCCAGATGGAATAGGGAGACGTGATTGTTTATAAAGAAAAGAAAATTAAAAAGAATTTATCTATAATGGAATTTTAATTGGAGCTTATTTTTAATTTTAATAATTACCTTAATGTTTAATGGTGTTCATCTGTGTGTCACGCCGGTTTTACTAGAAACGTATTGGCAATAGATGTAAGGTATACCAACATCCAAAAATAGAGTGCTTATGTGTGTGTGAGCAATTTGGTGAGCATTGTTTTCCTAACATAGTTAAGGGATGCGGAAAATGAAATCCCTAAAAATACTTGCTAAGCAAATAAAGGGACAGGTCTTACAGTTTATATCGACTCAACATTTGTTTCTTTTTTGTTTACATTGTTGCCGTCAGCGTTGTAATTTTGCTGAAGCTAGACATGTAAAGATTCGGCTTTTACTTGTGCCCTATTTACCTTAGGCCGGCCTT
Source organism: Dendrolimus punctatus (assembly GCA_012273795.1). Taxonomy (NCBI): domain Eukaryota; kingdom Metazoa; phylum Arthropoda; class Insecta; order Lepidoptera; family Lasiocampidae; genus Dendrolimus; species Dendrolimus punctatus. The sequence goes on from CM022537.1 coordinate 16,876,000, forward strand.
GAAGCAGTAAATGCTCGTGTAAGCCTTTATGATTAAGCGGCGCTTGACATGGAAACATAACCTATCTTGACTGGTCTGCTTAATCGGTGTGATACTACGCTTTCGCAGAATATCGGCATTTAACGGTTAGCCTTGAACTAATTGTGATTTGTACGATAAGTGAAAGTTCCACTGACTTACTTCCTCCTCCCCGTATTCCATTTCCCTGTACCACCCCATCCTAAGTTTCCTATCGTAATGTTGCAAATGTCCATAAGCGATGGTTACCACTTTCCATTACTTGACCCATATACGTGCAGGGGTGGGCACAATACATGCTTTGCTTTAATTGAAATACAAATTACAAAATACTATCTCGCAAGTATTTAAAATACGAAATACAAAATACTTTTAAGTCGTGTATTTGAATTATAAAATACAAAATATAGTACTTTAACTATTTGTATTTAAAATACAAAATAAAAATGACAATACCAAACACCAATGAAATGGCCGTTTAGTTATAATTTTTATTTGAAATGACTAGTACTGCAGAACGTACCTAACATACATTTAGCGGTCACTTTAGGCTTATGAAAGCTATCAAGCGCAAATTTTTGAAGAACGCCATCCATCAATAAGACAGCTAAAAGTATTTATCAAATGTATCTTGAAACCTCATTTTTGAAACAATTTGAAATACTCATTACAAATTACATTTTGAAGAAGTAATTGAAATACAAATACAAAATACGTATTTGTATTTCAATTACGTATTTACAATTAATTAATTACAAGTATTTCAAATGTTGCCCAACTCTGCCTGTGTGGCAGATTAGTATTCAACAAAATTGGACACCGCTTGGATGCCAGATGTAATAGTCTCAGCTACGCTGATGATCGACTTTCACCCATCTTATAACCAGATGAGACATATTTTTTGTCAAATTATATTGATTTGTAAACACGCCTATGATGCCAATCGAAAAGGGTTAATGGTTATTTTTGAAACAATCAAAGCATGGCAATAATGTTCCATGAACGGTTTTAGCAGGCAAGCCTATACGATTATTTTTGTAATTAACAAATTTGTATAATCCCTCAAGAGTAATTTCGATACTTACTGGTAATTTTTAGTACGACATCATACATCGTGCAAGTATCGAGATGCTTTAGTTACGACATACGCATTTTATCAAGTTATCTTTCTCATGATATCAATTTTTAATGTTTACCTATATTGACTTACCTGTTTATATCAGCTTGCCAGTTAAGCATGTATAGAAATAAGTAGGCATGGCTATCAAGGCATATTCTTCATGTTAAAACTATCAGTTAAAACTTTTGTTCAGTTAACAAAAGAGTGAAGGTTATTAAAAAATATAAAATTAATTTTATTAATAATAGCCATAGACACTTTTCAAATAGTAAGGCGTCTTTATAAATCAATATAATTTAAAACATATTTCTCATGTGGTTACAGATGGATGGAGGTCTGTCCTCACCGTCTCCTCTACTACAAATCTGTATTGAAAAGAAAAAGATGAAAAAAATAGCAAAGTCATTTACAAGGGTCTGCTAAACTTTTTCTATTATAATCGATTGCTAGTTTCATTCGCTCCTTTACATAGAAGTTTTACACTTTACAATTAAAAGGGAGTGTCTGTGGAAAACTTTCATCTCGTTCTATTAAAGAAGTTGGGTTAAAGAGTTTTAACAATGCGAAGTATGTAAAACTAGATCGGAACAATGCTTTGCGTTATCGAGTACCTAATGCAATTCACACTCGAGTTCAACAGCACCAATGAATCGAATCCTACTGGAGTTCTCCTGGAATTGAAAATAATATTTGAACTAGTACCTATATGTACATCTTCCAAATGAATGACTACCTCTAAATGTTAATAGCTCTATCACTAATGTGTTATTATTATAATGTGAATAGCTGATAGTCATCCTAAAATTGTAATATGAAATAAAGATATAATAATTCCAGATCATATTAGTATCTCTCTCTTTTTTTCATCTTCTCCCAATGATTTGGTGTCGGCACAATGTCTTTTTCTTCCATACTCTTCTATTCGGACATATGTCCTGCGTCACACCACAAATCACCGTGTTCTTTTGTGCCCTTAATCTAGCAGTTTAACATTACTTTTGACACTTGACTTTCATCCCTCCTCATTACATGTCCATTCCACCTTCAGTCACTGGTGCACCTTTCAAAGATCCCCTTATGTACTCATCACTCACCTGGTGCATTGTTGTAACACCACACATCCATCGCAACATTGCCATCTCAGCTGATTGGAGCCGTTTGTGGTCTATCAGTTTAGTGGCCTAACATTCGGACCCATATAACATGACCGGATGATAAGTATCCAAAGATATTGAATAAGGTATAAAACCTGCTCAACTTAATGTATAAATACGAAAGTGACTGTTTGGATGTAAGTATATAAGGGTATTGATATCAGGGTAGCATGCATAGAAATTTAAGCGAAGGTTAAAATAATTGCTATTTAGCCATATAGTTTTAACGATTATTATATTTTAACCATTAAAAAAATGTTTGCAGGTTTTGTTTTTTCTTTACGGCTTAGACAATGTATCAGCTGTAAACCGTGCATATTTAAATAATCTTTTTCAAACAAGATGTCCTGAAATTCTTTTTAAGCTGGCCAAGTATTGGTAACACCTCTGGTGTTGCAAATCTCCATACATAACGTTAACCATTTTCCATCAGATGCGCCGAACACATGTTTGCTATTCCTATGGAATAGTTTTTTTTTCATTGGGTAAGTATATATTTTTTGTACTTTCGATAATAGCGATATAGGCCCCAGGATCCGCGGCAGCCATCATATCTGTGACATAGAAGATAACTTGTAAGTACTCGCCTATGGCTGATAAGACCACATTTTACAGTAACCGGCGTTATGTGGGAAATAAATGTATGGCCTTGTTCACTCTATAAAATAGAAGGTTTGGGCTCAGAAATATTATATCACTATGAGCTATACTGACAAAGACAAACAAGCGATGTCGCATCTAAAGTCCTAACTTGTTATATTGGTAATCGCAATTATTTTAATATAACAAAAACTTAATTCGGTTTAATATTTTCTTAAATTTTCGCGACTTATATACATACTAAAACTACGTTTTAACGGTTTAAATACGGTAATTTATTTGAGTTTGGTTATTCCGACGCTTCGGCCTCTTTTCAGTGGCCGTGGTCAGGAACGACTAAGAAATAATTCGTTTTTTACGAATAATATATAAACATATAAAAATAAATAAACTAAATTAATTGAAAAACACGATTTCAGTGCTATATTTTTCGCTATTTTCGTCTATCCCACGGAAACGACGTCATTAATATCCTTAATTACGACACCGGATATAAGCTAGTTCTCAGTTTAAGTCTAAGCCTCATTTAAAACCATTTAGTAGTTATAACGTGATGCCCTATAATACAGACAGGGAGATAAAAATTGAAAATTTTGCATTTTCCTTATCTCCTGTTCCGAATTATCCCCCCTGATTTGTTTCACATTTTTAAACGAAATGTTTATACAAACTCTAACAGCTCGAACCAACGTACTATGTATCTACATTCGATTATTTTACATCCCGATAAACGAAATACGCATTCGAGAATTGGTTCAGCAATACAGAACAATAAATGATTAGTTCCGGTTATTAGAATTTCAATTGATAAACAATGTTGTGGGTGAAGCGAGCTGATGCCTGAAGTCAATAAATACATCAAGAATTCTAGATTATTATAATACGTGTCCAGTACGTCTCTCAGAAATGTCGAAATCTAACGTTTTCACCATTATCTTAAAAACCGTAAACAATTTATACAACTTTGTTTCATAAGATGACTTTATTTGTTTTATGAATCTCTTAAGTATTCAGTTGTTTTGCATAGAGTTATTACTGAACAATATCTATCTATATCTTATTAACTAGCTGTGCCCGCGACGTCGTCCGCGTGGAATGAATTTGTTTTCAAAACCCCCCGATTTCGAAACATTCTCCATTGGTGCTCCGCTCCTATTGGTCTTAGCGTGATGATATATAGCCCTCGTCGATAATTAGTCTATCTATCTACTGAAAGAATTTTTCAAATCTGAAGATAAATTAGGATCGGCAGTGGTCTTTTATCTGTTATTAAAATAAGCAAACAAGGATATTAATATACTAAAATGTAAGTAATACACGACTGGGAAAAATTAAGACATAAGAGGACAGAAGAATATATCAAACATATGGTGTCAAAACAATTCAAATGTAACATGACTTCTGAGGTGTCAGTGCCAAGTTACACGACCTCATTTTAACAAAATCAGACCAGTTGTTCCTGAGATTAGCGTGTGATTAACAAACAAACACTTCAGCTTTATATATAAGAATATACGTGAAGCAAAAACTTACACACTTATAAAGAGCGACGAATGCTCTTTTTTTTTTAATTATTCTTAAAAAATACATTAAATCAATAAAAAAATTACACACACTACCATATTTTTGACACACACACGTATATACACTCTTTTGTTTATTGTTCAAGTCAAATTAACAATATAGCCTTGGCGAAATCTGTGATTACAGAAGTATAGTCTTTGACATTAATTATTATGGTCGATATATCAATCTGGCAATCTGGCAACCATTTAGTCATTTCACTAAATGGTTGCCAGATGGTAGGGTATTTGCACGCCTGTATGGCTACCACCCCTGGTTTAAATTGTGTTAGACTTTTACACTTCTTTTCACCTCTGCTGTCATGCTTTCCTGACACCCACCGACCATGGGAATGTCACGTGTAATTTTGCTGATAATAATATTAAAAAAATATGTACGTACGGAAGTTTATACAATACGGTTATTCACCTTTGTCTAATATTTACTTTAATATGTAGACTATTCGATAAGTAATCATCTAAACTATTTGATGATGTTTTACGTTTTTAAACATACCCAATAGAAGATATATTTTATTAACTTTTGTTAACATAAATAATACAGTAAGAATCGGAAAGTCAAACGTTCCTCCGATTAGGAACAATCATCTACCTATAACAACAGTTACCAATTCATATAATTATTGTGTTATTACAATTATACGTATAAGTTGCTCATTATTGCGAGCCAAGCAAAGAAGCGGATGGCCCACTTTATGGAAATGGTGACCGTCGCCTAAAGACGTTCGTAACATCAGAGATGAAGCCACTGCGTTGCTAGCCTTGAAGATGAGATAGTAGGGATGGGATCAGACAAGAGGATTAGGATAGAGGTAACGCAATAGGGTGAAAAGCCGTATACGATGGATGTGACGGGGATATATCCTTTAATGGTCCAGAGGCAGTGCGTTGTGTTCCCGCAGGCACGTTTAATATTATGTTTATAACAAGGGATAGATGCTCCTTTTCTTTTCTTTTAGCCAGCGCCAACAGAACGTGGAATGTATCTTTGTGTACCAAAGTCCGACAAACGGCGATGAGATGGAACACAGAGGTGGTTTAGTTGGTCTGTGAGAGCGTGCTATCGGGAATCCAACTCTGCCCTACTGCTACTCCCCGGTAGGGTGTCCATGATTACAGATTACACCTCGAAAAAAAAGAGGGAATGAAATGGTCTCAAGTCACACACGTTCAAGTCAACTCTTGGCTGTTTTCGGTTAATATTCTGTGAGAACGTGAGAGAGCCAGTCTAGTTGACTGTAATTTACTCTTTCTGTGTGAGGCGACGATCAATGCACAGCAGGGTAGGGGCAGCCATTTGGGACAATTTCATTCAAGTTTTGACAAGAACTACACCGCGCAGTGCGCTGTTAAATTTTCTAAAACTGCAACTTGTGATTACTGGCCGTGCCAAAAGCTTTGTTATCCCTAAGGTTATGTTTATTTTTGAAAGTGGAATATAGTGCCTTGTGCTGTTCCTATGTGCAACCTGAACCGAGCCAGGACAGGGTCGATCTCAAAATTGGTGGAGCTTCTGCTTTTCTAGTGCAAGGATCTAGGGCATATCTTCGCTATACAGTCCATATAAATCGAAACAGCATTTTATCCGTGGGCTACAGCGCCCCACAGCTACAAAACAACTACAATTTTTTTACTGAAGGTTTTGTCGATCAGAGGAAATTTCGCATCGTATTTAAAAAATCTACTTAGCCACTTAAACCTCTCCTGTGATCATTCCCGTAGGATTCTCGGGATATAAAGTATCGCAGTTAAGTCCGGAAATTTACTATCGATCCGCGAAAACGAATACCGAAGAAACAGCGATACACAAAAATGTAAGAAACAAAAGACTACTCTTTAAAAATGTTATAATATATAGATAGATGTTACCTTCGTATAGACGCGAAGTACTGCCCAAGGAAGTCCTTAGCGTCGTTGAGAACTTCTTCAGATTCTCTTGGCACATCACCTCGGCCGGGTATGGCCATTAGGCTGCCAAGGCACGCCCTCTCGTTGCATAGCGTCGGCTGTGAATTAAAAGAAAATTATGAACAAGATTAATTAAATATCCAAATTACACATTACCTAAATAAAAGTGGTGTGTTACATTTTGCAAATTTTATTCGAGTATTAATTTTAATTATAAAAATAAAACTTGAAAAAAATTAAAAAGGGAACCATATACACAGTATGTACATATTTTAGAGTGATTTTACACATTTTTAGAAAATAAAACTGCCCAGCTCAACGTCCCCTTTCAGTTTCCGCCGAAACCTCGCATCCTTCTGAATTTCAGTTTTGCTGTTGTCTAATTGCCCACAGTGGCGGCCAAAGTAATTGAGATGATACAGCTTTGTATGACGAATTGAATTTTCAGTATCAGCTCAGCAAACTTGTAAGTCGTTGACTGATGCCAAACAACATAAATGAGGACATCCGTAAAAGAACGAAGGTAACCGACATAAATCGCAAAAGCAAGTTGAAGTGGCAGTGGGCCGGTCACGTCTGTCGCAGGGCCGACGGCCGATGAAACAAACGAGTCCTGGGGTGGAGACCACGTCTCGGTTGGATGGAAGAGGAAGGCGGGAGACCGGGATATGTGGCGCGAACTTAGGGAGGCCTACGTCCAGCAGTGGACTGAAATTAGCTGAAGAAGAACAAACAAATTAAAATTTTTTGGGCAACTCGAGAGGCTACATTTCAATACATAGGGCACGTAAACATATACTTATTATTTAAAACTAATGAACATTAAAGCAGTATTATTCATTTGAAAGAAATATTATACATGTTTAGAAAATGTAACTTCATCACACCCTTCTAAGGTATACGAAAAAAATAACTGTTCATGTAGTCCTTGACTAAGTCAATGGATAATTATAGTAGGGCTAACTTGGCCCTATAAAAAAGTAACCCGTCATTTATATCATATTGTTTGAAAGTATGCGAGTATATATCTAGATTGTAATATCACCGTATATATAATAGTTTATTCATATTTTATTTTAGTTTCGTATACCACCAAAAATCGTTTCTTGTAATTTTCTTTCAAATCTCCTTAGACACTGGGTTGCCTGGTCGCTATAAGCGATAAGTTCGCCCATTTTTCTAATACAAATGTATCCATATCAATTGTGTAGATTTAAGATTATGGTGAACAATAAACAGTTTTTATTCATTCATTCATTCATTCAATCTCACCGAAAGCTCATGATAATTTAAAATTAAAAAAGAATCTATGAATCATCTTCAGTTCCAAACTTAAAATTTTAAGTCAATGCCAAAACTTCTTTAAAATAGTTTTATTTATGAGAAAAATATATAGACAATACAAAACTTCGACCGGATTTAAATTACGGTTCATTATATCAAGACGAAATGCAAATAAGGCCTCTTGGTGATGTTTTCTATAAAAGAAATGCTTATTAAGTTTACCTTGTTTTCTGTAGGTAAGGTTAACAATCCGGTAACGCGATCCAATTTAAAAATAGCGAGCCCAGAAATTTGTAGGAGAGATTAAATCGTTTACTGAGGAATTACTCAAAAAATTCGTTTACAAAATTGAAGGACGAAAAATTATCTCGTCACCGTTGCTAAGCGTTCCGCGCTATTTAATTCTATGACCCGAGACATTATAAAATGTTCATTTATCAAAATATTACTTAAGATCATTTAGATGATTAATTGAATTGCGATGTTTTGGGCGCTCTTATCCGGAAATATCTTGCCTATAAAATATATCCATCAATAACAGCCTATAAATGTCCCACTGCTGGTGTCCGGCCTCCCCTTTTAAAGGGAACGGACAGTATACCCACCACGGTTGTCCAAGGTGGCTTGTCAGGTTTGACACATCGGTAATCTTGATGTGCAGGTTGCATCACAATGTTTTCCTTCACGGTTGTTAGCACATGGTAATTATAACAATATGCACATTAATTCAGAAAACTACCTAAGTGTCGCATGCATTCCGGCAAGGATCGAACCCGCGCCCTTTGAGTTTGGGACGTGTACGCTAGCCATTACGCTACCACGACGAGAAAAAAATTAACATCAGAAAAAACAAATAACATCAATATTAATATATATTTAAATATATATATATAGTGTCTTAATTACTATTTATATTAAATCGTATTAATCACATTAAAAAAGTAATTGTATATTCCGACAATCATTACATTGGCTAAATATTCAAATAGTGTAGAGCCACATTTAGAAAGAATTATGTTATTATTTTATACATCAGAAATGTAATTAAAATTCCCTCAATAGCTATATTGAACGGCAAATTACAATAAAGTTATAAATTAATATTTTTACTTATTATTTTCAACTTCTTGTTTACAATTAATCTTAGTTTTACTTTTTAACCGACTTCAAAAAAAGAGGGATTTCTCAATTTGGTTATTTTTGTATTTTCGTTACACGATTTCTCCGTCTATACATTCAAAATAAAAGTAAAACTAATACCAGTATTAATTAATAACATGCGGATATTGGTTATATAAATTACTACGGTACAAGTTTAATGATCATTTTTGTGTCGAAACCAATGTTTTTGCTACATTTTGACAAGTTAATAAGTCCCTCTATAAAAATCGCTCGCCAATTACGCAAAAAGTAACATCACAAATCGTTCAGTCAATATTTTCTGCGTGACCCGAATATTAAGTTTGACAGCCAAACCGCACCAACTTTGCTAAGTTAGTATGTATACCTTCGAAATACTTCATACAAGTATCATATTAATATGAACGGTTATGTTACTGAATTCTGACTTTTATGTTGAAGGGAATAAGTTTGAAATCTCCTTTACCGTCGTTGAAAATATTTCAAAGTTATTAAGCATAGTTTATTTTTGATGTCTAAGATCAGATTACTCAAAAGACGTTCCGAGAGGAAGCTCAAAGGAAGTCTAATAGGTTGTAGGAAATTCTCTGTTTAAAATATAGTATTTTTGTTTTTTATTAGCTTCATCGGAGAGAAGAAAAAAATGTGTGTGTTTATGCAGGTCACATGCAGTAGAATTGAACCTTCAGGGAATATACTCACAGATATTTCTTCTCTAACTTTTATTAATATAGATATCCTTTAGCCTACATCCGTCAACATATTTTAATTCAACACATTCAATTTAAATTACACTTTAAATACCACCATGAAGTTCAAAACTCAACGCACTGTTACACACAATTTCCTTTGATCTACGTGTAAAAGAGTCTTAGATATAAACAGAGAGGTAAAATTCATTTGAAATCTTTTAAGTTTTATTTAAATTTAAAATTAACGGGCAAAGAGAAATTGAATTTTATGTGGTTATCTCTTTTAGTTTCAATTCTTCGTTTCATTGATTTTCAAATCACAACGATTCGAAAGAAGTTTCACATCAGAAAGTTATTTATTTTTGCATACAATGCTCGATAGATTTGTTAACCGACTTCAAAAAGGAGGAGATTCTCAATTCGTCTGAGTATTTCTTTGATTTACTTACGCGCATAACAGAACAAAAAGTAAAAAATAAACATTTATCCGCCTTTTTAGTCTGATGTTTTTGTTATTTTCATTAAATTATTCGAATATTTTTATTATTCTATAAAAATTCTTCTTGAGTGTTTCTAATAAAAGTTAATTCAAATTTTTGATGACTATATTATGTCGGCGCGAGAGTGTCAATTAATTAATGGACGACGTAAGAAGAATAAAAATTAGTTCTAAAATTAAATATTCATTTTATTATTTGTCCTATCAATAAAATTAAATTAGCTGTAACTAATTTCATATCTGCATTATATGGAGACAATGTGAGTTGCTCAAAAGAAGAGACTTTATTTCTTGTCTTTTCTTCGTCACATTTCAAGTTTGAAAAACAAGATAAATCCATTAGCTGGTCTAATAGCTACTAATATAGATATACACGATGTGATCTTGAATTTCTAATGTAGCAATTTACTCGTGAAACGTTAGTTCATTAACGTCGATTGAATTATTCACGTGGACGCTTTTCTACTTCAACGAGTTAATTTTTTATATTACACTACGAGGAAAAGCTTTGCTTCATACCGGTGACTGTCTAGAAGACCATAAAGTGACCATATTTAAAATCTCTATTTCTTTTTAAAAGTTATGACTATAAATCATTTTTTGACTTCATTTCATATTAGCTTATTCTGGTTGGATGGAAAATAAGAAAGAGAAAGCTCATGTTTTTATTATTTCTTTCTTTATTCTTTCTTGTTTATAAGGTGTTGAAACTTTGAAATAGTGGTGATGTAATAAGGCGAACTCAACACTAAAAGAGTTCTTTACCAGTAAACCTATGGACTTGGGAAGGGGATAAACACTTTTAAATTCGGTGGTACCCGTGAATTCATGTGTTTGATGAGGTCAGTTTATACACACATATACACACGCATACACACATTGAACATAATATTATTTATAATCTTACAAAGTTGTAAAAATGTTGTTTTTGCATTTTTCGTATTTGTCTGTTTGGTGGGGATTCACGCAAAAACTACTGGGCCGATTTCGATGCGGTTTTCGTTGACTGACAGCAAATTCTCGGACTTGAGATCTGATGTACTTTTGATCCCGAGAATCCTACGGGAATATTCATGGGAGCGGTTTAAAATGACCAGGTAAAAAATTTGATTCCGATGCAATATTTTCACTGGTTCAAATTCTCTGTTTAAAGCGATTATAATCTATGCTACGCATCCAACGCGGACGAAGTCGCGGACACATCCTGGTATACATATATTTTTCTAGTATATTAAACTTCGTTAAGGTAATTTACCTTCATAAACATTTGATGATTTTGGAATTAATAAAATATCACAGAAATTACAGTACACCATGTATGTCTATACTAATGTTATACAGAGGAAAGATTCGTATTTTTGAATTTTTGTATATTTGATAAACTTAAAAATTACTAGACCGATTAAAAAAAAATCTCCATTAAAATACTACATTCTCTTTTCTTTCACCATATTCCAATTAATTGTGTCCTTTCTAGTAATCTTCCATACTTCTCTGGCACACCTTTCACTCTACGGACCCACCACAGAAATAGAACCAAAACTTCAATAATATAGCCTAAGGTGTAAAAAAATCATGTTTGAGTGGGTCTGGTGATAGTTTAGATTCACAATAATAAGACCCGGTTGATGGCGGTAGAATGGGGTTCTAGATTTTTATTTTTTCAACACAACGTCTGCCGGAGCCGCTAGTAGGTAAATTATTATCAAATTTTAAAGAAATATATATCATACTTAAGAATACCTAGACACGATATATAGCTTTATTTCGAAACTGCATTATCTTGAATGAGCATACGTTGCAAAGTTCTTGTGAAAGTTTGACGCATGTTTCCGCAGGCGGTTTTCCCACCCAAGTTTTACGAAAGCTCCCGGAGGCTAGGTTGCGCGAAATAAATATTATAGTGTTCTTTGGAAGAAAAGAGTTGTTTAACATTTTTTTAAAAATGTTTACTAATAATATAACGCCTTATGTTTTTCTTTTTTCCATTTTTGCGGAGACTAGCTGTTATCCGCGACTTCATCCACGTGGTTTTTTTTTGCGGAACCCTATTTCTAAAAGTAGCCTTAGTTACTTCTTGTAACATCAGCTATCTTCCAGTGAAAGTTATATCTAAATCGGGCTGGACGTTTGAGAGATTAGCCGGAATAAACAGACAGACAGCCAAAAATTTTAAAAATTGATTATTTTACCTTGGAATTCAGTAGTTTTTAATCGGGCCGTTACAAATCATTCCCAGAAAATTTTCCGCGATATTCCATGGATAAAAAGTAGCGCAAAGTCGAAGTCTAAGAATTAGCTGCCGATCGGTGAAAACTGCATCGAAATCGGGCCAGTAGTTTTTACGTGAATCCTGAACAAACAGACAACCGAAAAACAAAGAAATCTAAAACAAAATTGCTTCGTGTTCTCCATCATTTATATAGTAGTAGTATATAGTAGTGTAGTAGTACTAATCATATACTATATTCTAGCAATTTTTTAATAGCTTTGATTATAACGTTTTCTTTGTAATTTAATGTTTTGGGAGAAATGAATGCAAATCGATTCCAGTTCGAAGAGGTTATATTCTTTTTAAAGTGACATAACATGACATTTAACGTTCCGTTCACAAACTTTGTTAAACGCAGTAACAAGCTTAAATGTACAGACACGGCTTGTTTAGAAATTTATAATATTATAGATTATAAATAGAATTTTCTATATATAGACAGATTGATAGCAGTTTACTGTTCACCTAAATAAGGGACTCAGTACTAATGTATTAAGTCCGTACAATACTTACAATATGTTTAGGCATAGGCGGACTTAGGGCTTAGAGCTATCTCTTCCAGGCAACCTAACTTTGGAATATTCTTAACCAATCTGGCGATGTGTATAGTGCAAACTTCAGACGTGCCTAATTTTTTAAATATTAAGTAATATTAAAATTCCTTCCTTTAATAAATATGTCTTTATAGACTCTGAGTACGGCTAGCAGCATGTTTAAAATAAATATTAAGAGGTATTTCCTCAATTTCGTAGTTAAGAAACATTTAAAATTACGGATAAGTTAATAAGCCTTGAAAATCACTGCATTTTATGTGTTATTTGTTTAAAAAACTACTTATTGGAAAAAGGACGTATCTCCATTTATACGTACATGATCATACGACGTTTTGTACATACCGAATGGGAGGATATTAAAATTAGAGGTGTTTGTCATGGTGTAAGATGCCGACGTACATAACTTGTAATATAACATTCAAATGTTAGGAGGGGGACTATTTTTGCTTTAGAAGCTAATAACTCCCTAAATATTGACATAAATAAAGAAAATCATTATGATTTAATAAAATCTGACTAACAATACCTCACACGTACATAATATAGACCAAAAAAGTTATCCTTTAATTTGCTTAAATGAGGGCCACTCTCAATTTTTAGTTCATTCGCAGCTTCAATATTTACATGAAATACACTCTCGTATTCATTCTTTCATCGTATCATGCCATACAAAAAAAACCTACATGGCGATTTTATGTGTTTCATTTTTGCTTAAATGGCTACGGGACTCTATTAATATAAACTATTATACTAGACGTGTAAGTTCTTTCTTAATAAGGCTTTGTAGTATCATAAAAAACTATATTAGAAATAAGGAAATGCAATAGTTTAAGAAGAAAAAAATTAGCTATAAGAGTGAGTTTTAAAAAGAAAAAACAAGAAATAAATAAAGTTTTATGCCAATGTTAATTGGGAATAAATGGGAAATTAATCCCAAAATAAAAGTATGAAAAGACAAAAACATAAAAAAGACCCACTTTTCTGCCCAAAGTAAAAAAATAAATATACATAAATAATTTTTTAAATCCTACTATTGGGCTTGATAAAAGTAATAATAAATCAGTATCAATATTTAAATCGGATTAGTTTGTTAAATACAGTCATACCTTCTGATCTCTTTACTCTTGTTAAAGCTTTTTTTATAAAATTATTTTTTTCAATTAATGTAACTTGTAAAACTTATAAGAACAAAAGATGTAGCATAAACTTTTGAATAATATATAATCCTTGAAAAATCTAAAGCTTTCAATAAAGAAAATAGTACCGCTGTACTGAAAGAATTTAAAGACGAACAACTTAAAGCGCAATTAAACTTTAAGAAATAGGTATAATTTAATGTAAAACAGTAATTTATTTATTTAATTTTACTATTCTATTGACCGATGAGACTGATGATTATTAGTTTTGGATTAAATTAGAAGAATAAGACGTTAACAATCTATTCCACATCTGTTATTGCGGCAAATAATAAAATGAAATTACTAAACTAAAAACTCTAGATAATTAAGTCGCTACTAAAATGTTTATATTTTGATTTCCAATGTTTACAATATTGTATTGTCACCCTCAACATTCTGAATAAATATTTCAGCTGCAATCAAATTTATCACTCACCACTCTTGGACACGTTGCCTCGTACAGACGATCGTACAAATAATCTCGAGATTCAATATTCTTAAGCACTTTTGGTTTTATAACTTTACGAATTGGTGTCTTGACTTCTTCCGTAATCACTTTAATATCTCCAACTATCCTAACTCCGTAATGTACTGTATCTTCAATGACTTTGTCTTCTTTAACGTTGTCAACTTTCTTCAAACCATTCTGCACTTCTTCAAATCCTAAATGATCGATGGGACAACTCTTTGCTTCCACCATAAGTTCGTTTATTAAACCTCCATTGTGCGGAACGATAGCATCAATGGAATTATTGATTATATTTTCAGAGTTTTGTATAACACCGGGTGCCATTATTTATATCTATATGGTTTTTGTCGTTGTTAATTGTACAGATGAGGCACACGCGTTCTCACGAGAGCACTAATCACTAATAGGTGTGAGTTTAGTATTTATAACTGTTTTATCTAATGAGACGATGTCCCCGTGGTGTTTGCAAATAGGTACCTGTCCGTACAATGTTGATGTGTTAGGCTTCTGCCTTTATAGTGATGGATCTGGGGCGAAAATAGAGTGCGGATTTTACAGGTGACTTAGTTTAACTTTTATTTACGCTGCTTCGCACATTTATTTTCATGTTCGTGTTATTTTAAGGTATTTAACCGATTGTCTTTTTTTAGTTTAAATTGTGTATAGAATATTGAAGGCTTTAAACCTAACTTAAATTATTAAAATAGTATTAGAATGAAATTAAAATAGAATGAATGAATGAATGAATATGCTTTATTGTGTTATAAAGATACAGTTAACAGAAACAAAATTTTACAATACAATAGGCGGTCTTATCGCTATTAGCGATTTCTTCCAGACAACATTTGGATGGACAAAAAAATTGATAAGAACAGGGGTATGTTGCATTATTCTCACTATCGAATCAGTATCTTATAAATATACATGTCTTATAAATACATACACGATATAATATACATACATTAATAAAAATATAAATATTATACTAACACGATATATGTAAATAAAATATTATAAAATACACTTACATAAATAAATATAAGACAAGAAAAATATGTCAATGACTGCAGCATCTTTAATTTGAGCTATTTGAGCTATAATAATCCTTCACAAGTTTATTGAAAATGGGCAGTGATTTGGCTAGCTTTATATTAACAGGCAGCGCGTTCCAAAGACGAACTACTTGGACTGTGAAGGATTTCCCATAAGAGCTAGTTGTATGCAGAGGAGTTTTAAGTAACAAGTTTCATAGAAACATAGAAATTATTTTTTATTTATTTTTCTAGTTTAATTTAAACCAAATTGTAACTTTTTATAACTTTTATTTTTTATAACATATATATCGAGGGCTTCATAACAAATGGGCGTATTATATACAATCAACTAGTTTTGTTTTATTTATAATTTTGTCCCTTGTGCAAAACAGAAGCTAATTCATTACTTACTAAGTTTTTCCGCAAAAGTATGCTACAGATTATTAGGTTTTTAATAACAAAATGACACCGTGACAATTACGCCAGTAGACAGTGAAACTTAAAGTATCAATGTCTTTGAAGGGATGTCAAACTTTCCATCAGTATTCTTACCATTATACAGGTGTGTATAATGGCTAGCATTCTGCTGGAAGTATAGATTCCGTTGTCCATACTTCCACTACTACTTCAAAGCGAAACAAGTTATTCATTGCTTTTTTCAATTCTTTCGATGCATCCGACGCTATAACGCATGCTCCCAATTTAATTTCAAGTATTGTAAAATTGTAATTCAAACACATCTATTGAAATGTTGTCCTCATACATATTCTGACTTCGTATGTATGAAGAAATGAATGAAAGAAGATGAAGTGTAAAATATTTTTCAGGGTCGTAGCAAAAGAAGATCCATCAGCTCTGCCTATTACAATAGAAAACAGGCCTGACACTATTTATGTGTGTATGTTCAAATGCTAATAATAATATAGTCATTTAATTTCATTTATTACAATATCCGATTAAAAATCAAAACAATGAAAGCTTTGATAAGTTCGATGCACCGTGACATAAATTCTAATTGTCTTATAAAGTAAATAAATTACAATAGTTAACTAATGATTATTCACACAGTGTTATCGGTTGTTCAAACATATCCCACGTGGTTCAAGTCATGCGCTGTGATTAACAGTATTTGAACAGAAGTCATGCATTTGTGGACCTGAATTAGAAACCATTTTGTTTACATGTGGTCCGGATGCGTATTGTTTGTTCGGCCGCGGCCTGTTGCAAATACGGAAAGCAACGTTTAGCGTCAATCGACGTTGGACGCCGCTTACGGCGTCGGAATGACGGTAAGCCAATAGTCACTTGAAAAATAAATAAATTAAAAAAACAAAATACACTTCAAAATAAATGACTGTAAAATATAAACACATAAAAGTTGCATTATATTTCAAACTTGTTGTTTTTATCTTTTACTTGGCACGGACTTAAATATTGTAAAAAATATTTATTTTTTGCCTTTATTTACTCTTGAAGTCAGTTTCTCTTCTGTTAGAATTTTTTATAACATATTCTTTTGGGATTCAAAAGAATATAATAAATAGGTTTTGTTAATATAATATTTTATAATTTTTATTCACACAAATACTTGAAAAAAAAATTAAACATGTTGTACATGCCCATATTATTAGACTCTTGATTGCCCTAGGATCACTCATCAGATCCTGACTTGGTGGCAATGGGACCACTTCAGAAGTATTTTACTAATAATTTAAAAAAAAACAATCTAGAATTGACGGATAACTCGCGTAACAAACATACAAAGAAACATAGAGGCGAATTGAGAGCCTCTTCCGTTTTAAAGTCTGTTAAAAAATCTAATTATCTAAGGAATATAGTTATGTTATTACAATATCTTTATAACTGTACACGACTATATATATAGGTACACTGAAAAAATCTTGTTAATATATAATACTAGCTGTCCCGGCAGACGTCGTCCTGCCCGGTAAAAAATAGGGGTTGATCGTAGAGGGTTGAAAATTTAGGGTTGTATGTATCTTTTAATGCTGTATCATAAAAAAATAAAAAATAAAAATTTTGTCTAAAAAATAAAAAATAAAAATTAGGGGTGGACTACCCCTAACATTTAGGGGGATGACAAATAGATGTTGGCCGATTCTCATAGATACCGGATAAGCACAAAAAATTTCATCAAAATCGGTCAAGCCGTTTCGGAGGAGTATGGCAACGAAAACTGTGACACGAGAATTTTATATATTAGAATACTCAGTACCTATTATAATTAATAAGAACAATGACTGATATATAAAGACGGATGAAGCTTGACGATTCCCTAAGGTTTCTTTTTGGCCGATCCTATGAGACGTATTTGTCAGAAAATTGTATGTAATTATAACATCCGTGCAGGAACGGAGAAAGAATACAATTTCCTGCGGTCAGCGGCCTGTAAAAAAATGCGAGAAAACAAAGCACAGCCAGGTGGTAAAATATTTTCCCGTGTGAATGGCTACCACCCCTAGTCAGAAGTATGCCATAACAACCTTGAGTTGTGTTCCGACATTAGTGGCCAGGCTTTAGTGTCGCTTTAGAGAGCAGCAGCGACTTTGTAGCACCTGAGGTGTTGCAAATGTCTATAGACGATGGTAACCGCTCTCCATCAGCTCGGCTGCCTGCCTGTCTACTAAACTCACGCAATAAAAAAATAAAATAAAAAACTTCTGAACTTAGATAAATAATCGTGACTGAACAAAATGTTTCATAATTACCTACAACAAACATAACAGTAACCTAAAAAAGTTAGTCCCAGACTAACTTTTATTTCGAGCTATTATAACTAAATTTGTTATAATGGCAGAAATTACAAAGTTTCATTACAACTAATGTTTGTATTGTTACCTTTAATGTTCCGTTTTAACAAACGACAACATTCAAACAAACTATCTTAATATAATGAATTGTTTAGATTACGAATAATTCTTTTAGTGCCTAAGTTTAGCTAAAAACATTACGTAGTATAAATTGAATTGCTTATATTACTTTATTTAGTTTTCACATATGTAACATACTTAGCAGTATGTGTCATTTAATTAACCATTAACACTCTGTCAGTCTCAGACTGAAAACAGTACATTATATAGCTGCGATATAGTTGATTTTCTTTTGATATGCCGTGAGTAGTGAGTGAGACCAAGAACATCCAATTGTATATTTACTCTGCTTAAGTAAATATACTGGTACCGCCATGTAAACCTCCTTTCGACGTATGCATACTTTTTTCCACATATTTAAATTCTTCTTAAAATGTGACGGCGCGTTCTCCTTTCGCACGTCACTTAAGTCACTCATTGTCATATCATTAAAATAAATATATCGCTCCGCATTGTAAATAAATAAAAAATATAATAAAATAACATAAAAACATACCGCGCCCACAACATATAAATATATAACTTCTCCGCACCGCAATTTTTATATATAATAAACATATCATATACTAAAAATAAATACATATTAAATACTATAAATATAAAAGTACTCTAAAGTGTGTGTGATAGTGGATAGTGGAGAAGAGGAGCCGCGTTTCATTCTCATTAACCAGGTAAGTGCGTGCTCGTTCCGATTCCAAATTGTCCACACTTCTTTTCCCGCAAAGTTGACATAGTTCACTTAACGCTAAATCCAGCGCTGCCGCAACATATACAATTGGATGTCCTTGGTCTCATTATACACTCTGAAGAACTCACGAAATGGAGAAGAAAATAGGAAGTCGGTTATTAAGGTAAAAATATAGGCAAGTGGGATTACATTTTCAGTTTTTGCCCCCTCGAAAAAATCAAGATCCGGGGTTGAGTCGATCCCTAGAATACTAAACGGACGTTTCGACCACAACCGGGGTATGATTAAGATAGTGATGAGTGGGGCTGGTAAGCCGCTTTCCTCGGTCAACGGATCAGTATCGTTCCAGTAGCGATCCAGCAACATAATGCAGTCAGTATCCTGGGCAACTTTTATGGGGAAGCCGGTTATAATCTTAATTAATTACAGGAAGAATGCAATATCTATCTACTATCTATACTATAAGTAATAAATCTGTATATGATTGGATTTTGTACAATGTGTTTAAAAATGTGAAAAAATCAGGGAGTTTAAGTCAAACCAGAAGATTTCGAAAATGCAAACTCTAACTATTAGCCCTCTCGCCACGCTACATACATACATAACTTCACGCCAGGTCCCTTGCGGGGTAAGCACGAACAACAGTCATATGAATGTCAAAGAAGCAAGTGACGTGTGTAAAAATAAGCCTGTATGGCGCTCTGTTGTTCGTGCCTAAATAGATCACTTCAAATAATCTGATAGATCACTTCAAATGATCTGATAGATCACCTCTCATGTTACCATCTACTATTAAATACGTAAGGAAATATAGCCGAGTGGCTAACGCAATCACGTTTGACACATGTATGAAGTCTGGCCCGAGACGAAATGCAACACTTGGCAGTTTTTCTGATCAAATGTTCTTATTGCTGAAATTAATACGTACGTACATGATGGAACTAGCATATCGAGATAACTGATGTGTTAAACCCAACATTTGCCGTAAAACAAGTGTTGGAATCTCCAACAAAAAGTTTTTATTCATTTGGTGCGGTATAATACTGGCCACCAAATATATTTAAATATTGAATTTAAAATATAGATTTTTTTGTCATACTTATCGCAGGTGCATAGTTTTTGGCGGAAACTGAAAGAGGACGTTGTGCTGTGCAGTTTTATTTTCTAAAAATGTGTAAAAATGCTCTAAAATGAAACAATATTTGTAGGATATTGATAGTTTTTGAGTAGTAATTATGTGTTTTTGTGAGAAATGTGAACTGTATAGTCAAATGTGGCCTTTCGAGTATTCACAAGAACTCCGTTGAATGGAGTCGGTTGTAGCCTACAATACAACTGCGCTACTATACGAAGACTTATACATCAGAATTGGCTGTATGGAATAAGATTCCTTTGCCTGCCTTTGTGGTGAATTCTACTACTACTATAGCACATGCTTTATTTATTTTATAATTAAAATAATTACAGTACACAATAAATTATTATTTTAAAAAGTGTTAAACAACAACGAGTATACGAGTATTGACCATTTCCGTAAAATAGTGAGACTTGAGACCAGCAGCGGGACACTTTTATAAATTAATATTAAACATGTATAATCATCCATTGCCATAGATAAGGTGATCCGTAATCAAAACATGAGATTCGGTTTGTTGGTAAAGAAATTGTTCTACAAATCTTTTTTAAGAACAAAAATAGTACAAACTCGTTTTAGTATGCAAGCACAAGTTTCTTGAAAAACAAAGATTAAGAGACTGTCTGTTCAACAATGGTTGTAAAAACATGGCTAATGCTGGAGGTAAATAAATTAATCTTGTTAAGGTAGGTCACGAATTCGCTACGAGTGCGAAGTTTCGCTGGGATTACGCTTGGAATAATAATTAGGCTATGTTTGAAAAGATTTTTCTTAGCGAAATGGTAAATAATACCACGCAAAAATCAAACATTGATTAGGTTTGATTTGATTTGATTTAAAAAAGTTTGATAGCCATTGTAGCAAGTATTGGTATCCTTATGTAATACAAGCCGTCCGTCATTTTATTTATTTGTATATTTTGTCTTAGGTTTTCATAGTAGTTTTTCTCCCTCTGTGGTTAAGCGGGCTAAGTTTTTGCCTACCAATCTCACTAAAACACAGTGACTCCAGGTTCGACTCCTGGTATGGTATACTTCACAAACGAATTTTCCATCGTTTATTATGATATGAGTGTCTGGGTTTGGTTCTGGAGTGGTCTGTCGAATATTACACATAAGAGTAGTTTTTTTAGTGTGGATATACATTGTGTGTCTGTTTGTGTGTGTTTGTCTGCATATTTAAACCTACATGTAATTCATTAAAAACCACGAGCCATAAAAATGGTCCGGACTTTTTGAGGGGGGGGGGGGCATGGAAAGGTCAACACGTAGAGCCTCCTTGGCAAATTTAATGTAAATGTGGCGTGACACTGACCGGTGTTTATCCCTGTGTACACTATATAAAATGCACCCAAGGCCTAGCCCCGGACATTGTAGGACTACTGTGGGAAATGAGAACAAAAAGTACCAAGCTATTGGGGTGACTGCTAGTGCTAGTACCGAATCTGGGAATATGGGAACTATGGCGTCTGCCCGTCGTAACGTTCGGGGAACATGGAAAAATAGGCAGACGGTGACTCGCCACTCCCTGCATGGGCCCCGAAAGATACCATTGAAGACAGAAGCAACATGGGTGTGAGTGGCCAAGGGGAGTCTAGAGGTTGTCTGCAAGTTTACCGAAGCTACTTCCGACGTTACGCCATTTAACACTTCCACCCCTGGAGTTGAAAGAAGAAAGCTTGAGTCTTAGCTCAAGCGATCTCCAGTCCGTTCCGGCTCGTTAAGGTAAGCACGGAGGTGGGAGGGGCTTGCCCTGTCCTCTGAATCAGTTACGAAGTGTCGCTACTCACCTAAGGTCCACTAATGTCTTATTATTATAATGTGAATATCTTATACTCATCCAAAAGTTATAAAATAAATAAATAAAAGTCGCTACAACCGAGGTCTTTATAAGTTAAATTCACTTTATTTTTATTTGATCCGTAAAGTTTAATATCTTCCAGAAAGGTATGAAGGCAATAAAACACAGAATTATTGGCTTTAACGTTATAAATGGGGATGGCCGTAACCCTGTCCCCTGGTTCACGGCTGCGTGAACAAATCCTTTGACCTTGCCACAACCGGTTAAGAGGATAAGTGATACATAAACAATCCTGGACATTTCGAAAATTATTCCTACCGTACTGGAAGCCGTCTGACCGTTGGACAATTATTGGCCTTTTGATAGCGTGTTAAAACCTTGTGGGGCCCATTTTCCGCATAATTTACAATTCAATAGGGCGCAAGGAAACTCACTTGTGTGGTTTAGACAATTTATTTATTTGAATAATTTTATTAATTACTTTGGAAGAATGTATGGATGTTAATTTGTTACCCTTTCACGCAAAAACTACTGAATGGATTTTGATGAAAATTTACAATAATATAGCTTACACTTCATAATAACACATAGGCTATATAATTTATACTTAATATATATAAATTACGTGTCACGTTGTTTGTCCGCGATGGACTCCTGAACTACTTAACCGATTTAATTCAAATTTGCACACCGTGTGCAGTTTGATCCAACTTGAAAGATAGGATACCTTACATCCTAATGTACCCGGTAGATGGCGCTGCAATCGGGTTCTAAATTTTATTTCTTCAGAGCAGAACAACGTCTGCCGGGACAGCTAGTAATTTATAAAGATATATTGTGAATTCTCCAAAATATAACGATTTTCCGTAACTAGCAAAACTAACCTGTACTCCAAGGTAGGTACTCGTACATTTGGGTTACCATTTATTTAAACCAGGTTTATATTTATGTATTTTATATTTGTGAGGCAGTTTAATTTATAGCTTAGTTTTATCATGTTATGTATAACAAAAGGTATTTTCTTAATTAACATTTTCAGTAAAATCATTTCAACACCTTATAATTTATGACATTATTGTTAACGCTCTCATCGGGCCAATTGTTGTTTCTTCATTTTATTTATACCTTTATGAACACAGTTTCACAATAGACCATTCTATTTATATATTCCCTCTTCATTAGCAATACATTATATGAGATGTTTAATGGCCGGTTTCTACATCTTATTATTCATTCACTTCCCAACCATCGGTTGAATTTTGACATAACTAGTATGTAGCTTACGTCAAATTTTAACCGACAGTATGGCAAATGCACAATCGATAAAATATAGGAGCCGGCCATAAATGCAATGTTTCGATTGTTCAAACATCTCGACGACTCTCGAATGTGCTCATTCAAAGTCGATAGTTTCGAATGTGACTCGAGAGTCGTAATCAATCTTCAGCACTGTGGCCCGCTTAGCGCTACATCAACGCTTTTTCGACTCTGTTAATGCCCAAAAAACATATTTAGTGCTTTTTAGACATTAATCTTCATTAACATATCGACGTGTATACGAATGGAATTGTTAAAACATATGTATTTATAATAGAAAAATATATTCGATATACATTTATTTTCTTGATAAAATTTATTATACGATATTACACTAGAATAACTAGGCGTCGCCCGTGCTCAAAATTTGACCATACTTCTTTAATCACAGATTTCGCCCAGGCTACTGTTAATTTGACTTGAACAATAAACAAAAGAGTATATATGCGTGTGTGTCAAATACACATTAGAGTGTGTAATTTCATTTTCTATTGATTCAATGTATTATTTTGCAGAATTAAAAAAATATATTAGACGAGCTATATTCGTCGCTTCTTGTGTAGTATATAAACTATAAGTGCGTGTAATTTCATACTCATTCGTCCGTGCGATTTTCGTAAAAAGGAGTACAAAGTTTTTGCTTCACGTATTAATATAATACTCGTATGCTTTTGGAATATGTATTATACACCTACCAATGTTTTTATGTAAAAAAATAAATTTATTTAGTACAATACGTACCATCCGGCTCGAAGGACCAAATTTTTTGTTGATATATTCAATTTAAAAGTCAGTTATAATTTTTATTATATATTTTATGTTTTTACAAGTATTACATGTGGTTTTAGAGTTTATAGCAATTTTATGTGTTAATAATTAGACATATGTAAGGCGAGTGACATGAGCGATTTTTTGCAATGTATTGTATTGATGTAATGAGGTTTTATGGAATGAAGAAGTTGCGTTACTCGCAAACAGACATGATTAAAATATATCAATCAAAATATAAACTCAAAAATAAATTACAAACTATATTAAGAACTAAAACTAAATAATTAAAAAAAAAATATTTCAGCGCTTTTTCTGAGTGGTCTGTTGCATATTACCCAAAACACAAACATAACATCCTTATCTCGAGAATATACAGACTGTGTGATTATCGAACGCTTAAAAAAATACGACTACATTTCATCAAATTTAAGAAATATGCAGTATTTACTGGACTTCGTTCACGTTTGCCCCAAGAATTTTCAGTTATAACAACAGGCCATGAATGTCCCACTGCTGGTCTCGGGTCTCCCCTTATAAAGGGAACGGACAATATACCCGCCGCTTGGCAGGTTTGACACATCGGTTATCTCAATGTGCAGATTGCATCACGATGTTTTCCTTCACCGTTGTTAGCACGTGGTAATTGTAACAATATGCACATTAGGTCAGAAAACAGCCTAAGTGGTGCATGCGTTCCGGCTAGGATCGAACCCGCGACCTTTGGGTTAGGACGCGTGCGCTAGCCATTACGCTACTACAACTTTTGAATTTTCAATTAAATTAAATTAATTATTATAAACCACATGAAATAAATTTCGTTCCAATGAGAGGAAACTGCTACGCTGTTTTTACGCACAATTTGTTACGCAGGCGTTTAATCCGAGGTTTTGTCGTACCCCGACGCAGCGGGTGACAAACTGGCAAATGAGTTTATTGTTTGTTGTTGTTCTCGAGTATTTTCATTAAAATAACTTTTATTATTTCAAACTATGCTCCTTTTAACTATATACATATGTATTAATTATATGGTACTAATAGTATCTTTACAGTTTTAGCATAATCTTCAGTTGATCAAGGTTCTAGGATTATTGTTAATTTTGACCAGGGCGATTCATTTTTAAAAGTAAACAATTGTAGAACAAAATAAAAAGGAATTACCAATCAAGTTGGTTTGTGTTCCGGTGCGTGCAGAAACAATTTGATTGATAATTTCTTTTTCGTATTCCTCCCACCTATTTTTATAATATATAAAATTATTAGAGCTAGGCTAGGCATGTTCGCTGAAGAGTTTCTTGCGCCGCTTCTTCTCTTCAAGTCACAACTTGTTGTGATGAGGTGGTTAGGTGCGAAGATTAGGCTCCCATAGAGTAAATAATAAACAAAATTAAAACTAAATAATTAACACGAACAAGTAAGGTAAGCTAAAAAAAACTTTAACAGAATTTATTGACACTTGACATCTTCTTCCGAGATCGCGGCTACTGAAAAGTGGCTGAAATGTCGAAATAATAAAAATACAATAAATTACCGCGCTTAAAACCGTTAAAACATAGATTTATTGTGTGTTTAGTCGTGAATACTTAAGAAAATACTAAATTTAATGCAATAAAATGTGTGAAATTTTGTATCCCGGGAATCTCGCGGGAAATTTTCCGGGAGCTGTTTGAAATCTAATGCATAAAAATTGGCTTATTTTTACACAGTTTCTACTAAAATAATAGCTTACAATCTCTTTTTAAATGTTGCGATACTTTGTATCCCGGGTATCCCGCGAGATTTTCAAGTCAAGCGTGGACGAAGTTGCGGGAAAATCTTAGTAAATTAATATTATTACTGTTTGGGCCTTTTGCCTGTTTGCCAAAATTCGCAGAAAAAATGTCTTTTTGATAAATTAAATTTCTTCTTTTAACTTTTTTTTTTTTTATTGCAGGAGATCAGCAGACAGGCAGACGGCCCACTTGATGGACAGCGGTTACCATCGCCTATGGACATTTGCAACACCAAAGGTGCTACGAATGCGCTGCTGCTCTCTTTAGGGAGCCTGGAACCTGGTCACTAATGCCGGAACACAACACAAGGTTGTTATGGCGACATACTCTAGACCAGGGGTGGTAGCCATCCAGTCGGGCAAATGCCCTACCACCTGGCTGTGGGTTGTTTTGTCGCCTCTTACGACAGGCCGCCGGGCCGCAGGAAATTGTATTCTTTCTCCGTTCCTGCACGGATAAAATTACACACACGGATTAACTATAGAACATAGCTATAAAATCGCTTCAATCCCGATTATCGGTTAGCTGAGTGATATGGCAGCTAAGCCTCAGCCGATGGATATTAATAAAAAAGTTAATCATGCGTGCAAAGCTCACTCGGCCACAGAGACCGGCGAATAAACGGGATAGCGCTCACAATTTTTATCGCTTTTTAATATATAAATGGCTTTCAAGTTTCAATCCCCAGTGGTTTTATTTTAGGTTGTTTGCTTTGATAGTATTTCTAGAGGTTCACGTCAAGCAAAGCTTAATCCGAACATCAAATTATGAATCTAGCGTCGCCAGTGTATTATTTAGCACAAGAAAAAGAAATGTTTTTGATGACCTATTGAACCTCCTTCATTAGTATCTGATGTTAAAAATGTTCATTAAAGTCCTGTATTAATAAAACCACAGTGTAAGTATAAAATGCATGACAAAGGAAAAACTGCTATATTTTGTACGATACCTAAATGTTTTAAAAAACTTGTCTGTCTGAAAATTTGTCTCCGATTAAGCTCCAAAACAACATAAAGAATTTCAGAGTTCTAGAGCTTTAATTTTAAATTTTCGTTTTTTCATTTCAGTGGGTGGAGCTTGCAGGACTCATAAGGCATTTTGTTCGGTGTTGCCAGACACAATGCAGGCTGCAACAATATGCACAGTCCTGTATTACGCGGAGGACTGCAGTGCAGGGTCGTGAATTATCCCGTTAAGACAAAATTCAAGAGTTTGAACAAAGTTTCATAAAACTCGTGTTATTGCATAAAGAAATTTTAGAAGTTGACTGTCAAACAATTATACTGAAAGTTATTAAAATGCACGATTACCTGCCTACTGCTCTGTTTTTAATTAACAGAAAGTAACTGATTAACACGCATTTAATTATACTAATATTGTTGTAATCACGCATTATATGAAAATGATTTATTATGTAGATACATACTTACAAGTGCTTTATTAAAACATTGAATCCTTTTGTGTTAAGAAAATGTGTGCTGCAATAATTGTTTGGATTTTTCTTACAAACAAAAAACCTTTTTTTGTTATTTTTACAGTTCGACGTTCCCGAACATTGAAGACACATTGGCATTTTTTCATTAAACATTTTTCCTTTCTGAGAAAGATGTTGGAAAAACTGAGACATTTTTTCATCGTATACGGGAGGTCAGAAAGTATACATTAACATTTCTAGTTAAATATACAAAGTGGAAGGTTTAATATTTCAGATTTTATTTTTAGGTAACTATTTTTGCAAAACATGAAATCCTTATCAGATCGTCATGTCTTTCCAACCATCCATCTGTCCTGTCTTTGGGTATTACAGTAATTTTTCTCTAATGATCTACTAGGTGCACGAAAATGCATAGATTTTGGGATAGTGTTTTAGGGAGTTTTAGTGGTTACTGGTAAAGAATATGAGTAGATATAATAAAATAAAAATTATCATTAATTAATGATAATTTTTATTTTTATGAAATACTAGTAATCCCCCTTATTCGTAACAGTTATATGAGGTTTAGAGTCTCGTTAAATTGAATTTCAATCGCAATGACAGCGCAATTATAAATAGTTGTTTATTATAATAATAACAGCCCATAACTGTCCCACCGCTGGGCTCGGGCCTCCCCTATGGACAGTATACCCACCACGCTTGTCAAGGCGGCGTGGCAGATTTGCCACATCGGTTATCTCGATGTGAAGGTTGCATCACGATGTTTTCCTTCGCCGTTGTTAGCACGTGTAATTGTCACCAGCCTGAGTGGTACATGCATTCCGGCCAGGATGGACGCGTGCGCTAGCCATTACGCTACCACGACTCTATATTACCCTTGTATAAACCTCTTATAAGCCTCGTATTACTATTTTAAACAATGGACTTTAATCAAATTAACATAATCATAGCAAATTATCATAATCTCTACATCTCTTTCAAAAGTTAAAATAAATGCAAATTGACATTTTCTTGCTGTTAACGTATAACTCGAAATGTAAAGTAACGAAGAAATAAAACTTCTCTAAGTAAGACGTGATATTGCTGTTTTTAATATCTTTGCTAGAAGTTTTACGTGATATTTCAGTATTAAATAAAATGAATGTTTAAGATCCGTTTTCAAAGTCGTTTACACGTAGGTGACTTTATTCTTAATACCTTAGAAAGAATTGTCGTCGAATTTGCTATTTGATTCTGATATAGCAAGCTACTTTAAGAATTTCTTTGCGTTTTAAGCAACAAGCTTCTGTGTTCTGAGACGAGTAGCATTTCAACTGGAAGTCAAAAAAGCTTTTCTGTTAAGCAAATGTATCTAGTTTCATTTGACTACCTAGCTTTGCTTCAAAACACGAACGTATTCCATAGAATAAATAACTTTTATCTGATGATTGAAAAATCGACCCTAGTATCTGAACTTAGCAGAAAACACTGTAGATCTGTTCATATTTCCAAATAATAAAGATACTTTTGTATTACATACTAAATAAACACTGCAAACTCGCTACTCGCTATGTGTCGGACAGTCTTTGTAGAATGAATGAATTAATATGCTTTATTGTATATTAAAGATACAGTTACCAGAAACAAAATTTTACAATACAGTAATACATGTAAATATTATACTAATACGATATATGTAAATAAAATACACTTACATAAATAAATATAAAACAAGAAAAATATGACAAACTGTTGCATCTTTAATTTGAGGTATTTGAGCTATAATAATCCTTCACAAGTCTATTAAAAATGCAGCGTGTTACATAGACGAACTGCTTGGACTGTAAAGGATTTGCCATAAGAGCTACTTGTATGCAGAGGAGTTTCAAGTTCTTTGTTCTGAATAAAACACTTCTCAAAATTCTATTTGTTTCGTTATATAAATCCCGCACTAACATTGTATATCAAAAGAACTTCAATAAATTCACTTGCAAGTCATCCCAAATATGTTAATTAGTCACCGAAAGATTAATAAGCCATCATCAAGACAACTACAGTGTAATTAATACCCAACCGACATATATATGTCGGTTATCCTTTGGAATATTCCAAAGGATACCCCGCCATAAATATTCAAGTGCCGTTCCTCACGCTTCTGAACGATATCTACCCAACCAAACAAGTAATGTACATCGTACTCTCCGAACTTGTAGATTTGTTGTTAAAATCGCGGTAAAGTGATAAATTAGTTTTGGATTATTCTATTAGTTTCAGAGGTTTTGTTTGACTTGTTGATTTTATCAATAAACAGTGGGGCTTTGTTAAAATTGGCGGCTTATTCGATTGTCTTGTGAAACTACTTGATTTGGGAATTGATTAAGAAAATAAATTTTGATCTATTTATAAACTTTATATCTACTCCAAAAGATGGAAGGTAAGCTTGTAAAATTTTCTTGGTTTGGATTATTCTGATTTTTCTAAATGTGTTATTGTTTTTGTATATTGTTATATTTTTTGTTCCCGATTCTGTTTTTTGTTGGATACTGTAGCTACTTTGGCTGACAGCAGTATGCGGACGACGGATACTGATGTACTTTGTTAACACAGCCCGAAAGAATCCATACCATATGACTGTGACTTGTGGTCACAAGTAAATTGCATTGACTAGGTTACTGATTACCTATCAATACAATTTAAATTCAACCCTCTAACGCCCTGAAAACCGATCTCGTTGTAGGTAAATATTCACTGCCATCAAATTCATATCATCAGCAGTAACCGAACGCGAATTAGAAGAGAACGAGCTAATGCCCGCGACTTCAGTCGCGTAAAAGTTTTTTTAACTATACCACAGGAATTCTTTAATTTTTTGGAATCAAAATTATTCTATATGTTCACCAAAGATATAAGCTACCATCATACAAAATTTCATTTAAATTGGTCCAGCCGTTTCAGAGATTAGCCCGTACAAACAGAGATACAAAAAATTTGAAAAAATCTATATAGTTCTATTTCACTTCTTACATCCCCCTGACTCGGTTTTTAGCATTTTTTTCACTGCACAGTAATTCGACCTCTATATTTTTATTATATGTATAGATAAGACACAGCTTATGATTTGTTAACGTCAATAATTCGGTCTACAAAGAGAGATACAAATGTCGCAGTTATTTTTCACATAAAGTAGTATATAGATGGACAAATTTAAACTTCACAGACAAATACAGAGCTTGTTATGAACGCAACTTAAACCACTGCGACGTTCAGTACCTTAGCTCATAAATTACTTTTAACGGGGCGCGAAGGACTAGCGTGGACATCAGTGGGCGTCTGATGGCTGAAATCATGATAATGATTAAGGTAAAAGTATAGGCGAGTGGGGGCGGAATTTTTCAGCATTTGCACCCCCTCGAAAAAATTCAAGATTTCGGGCTGATAAATTGGCACTATGTAATCATACAGAAAAATTGCAATACTAGCCGTGCAGGAACGGAGAAAGAATACAATTTCCTGCGGCCGGGCGGCCTGTTGTAAGAGGCGACAAAACAACCCACAGCTAGGTGGTAGGATATTATATATATGCTCGACTGGATGGCGACCACCCCAGGTCTAGAGTATGCCGCCATAACAACCTTGTGTTGTGTTCCGGTATTAGTGATCAGGTTCCAGTCTCTCTTAAGAGAGCAGCAAGGCATTTGTAGCACTTTTGGTGTTGCAAATGTCCATAGGTGATGGTAACCGCTTTCCATCATGTGGGCCGTCTGCCTGTCTGCTGATCTCCTGCCATAAAAAAAAACAACTAAAAATTAGAGAAGACCATCAAATATATAACTGAGAGTTGCTTTTTGCCAATGTACAGTTTCGTGTGAAATATTTTGAGTTAAATCTTTAAGATTCATGATGATTTAAAATTATTTATTTATTTTAATTAAAAGTCGTCAAATTTTTCCGCAAAAACAAAAGGTGTGTGAATAAGAATTCTATTCAACACAGAGAAGTGGTCTACTAGAAACATATATCTTACTAAATCTAAAAGCATAGTCTAACATAAGACGCCATTCCCCTACAGATTATATCAAGTCCGACCGACATGTATGTTTAAAACTTAACATATAGTGATGAGGTCTTCTGAATTGGTGTTTCTAATTACTTCAAACTCAAGATGTGGTCTCGCATTAGCTCTTAGTTTGGATTGCTTACATTGCTTAAGACTATTTCTCACTAACATCACATGCATAAAGACTAATCAGGATTACAGTTAATTATATAATATGTAACATATTGGTACAACTCAGATCCCGATAAACACAAAACCCACCTGCATATCTGAAACAAAGCACATTTAATACCCGACGGCATTTGAACTAATAACATTGGAATTCTGTTTCTGTCGTCTTCTTTTGTTTACTTGGCGGCCTATTGTTGTATTGTGATCATTAGCCAGGTGTTACGAATTTAAAGTACAAGCTGGTTCTTGGAAATTCGGTCCACGCGGCCGGGCGGACATCTTGCATCTGTGCAGTATAAAGCAATGGTCCAATTGAGGGAGCAGTGAGTAGAGCGAGAGCCACAAGCGAAGCGAAACGTGTGTACAATAATCAGTAATGTAATAAGAGACGGACTTTGCGCGATTTATTTAAATTACGACCTCCTGCATTACGTTTGGACTTGTTGTGTTCGGTTATATTTGTACCCGTGTAAGACGTGTTTGTATAGTTCTAATAAACTCTATAGTAATTCTGAAGGCATTTTAATTCGAGTCTTGAGACTCGTAGCAATATTATAACTGAAACTATACTAAAAATAAACTATAAAATCTAGTACCAGACGGCTATCAATTGGGAACGTGCCCATAAGACTGGCCACATTCCTTCAACGCTGATACGTGCCTCAGGTATAAACCAGTCTTTTGGTCACGTGAGACATCCGCCAGACCTTTGGCTATTTCATACGTCATACTACGCGCACTTAGTGTGGTAGTAGTAAGATGAATCATTTATTTGAGTTATTTAATTAGTTAACAATAATAATTAAACAATATACACGTGCCTACTATATGATCGCATGTGACTTGATTTTCTACTAAACAATCACATGATATTTAAGAATATCTCAGTATGCAAATACAGTTTGTAATGAATGATAATACCTATTGTACGGTTCAACGTACAGCGTTTTGCTGACGGTGCGGTCTACTTTAGGCTACTTTAATATAATAAAATTAGTATAAATAACACTCACAAATATATCGTAGGTGAGTCGCTACCGAGTCGCTACTGAATCGCTAATAAGTCGCTATTGAGCTGCGACCAGGGATCAGCATCCAAGCCAAACTACTAGGAGAATAAATCCCTGAAAGCGACAAGATGTATTTTCTTCACCCTACTACAAGAAAGCACCAGCGCTCCACCAACAACTGCCTGCATCCACCACCACAAGCAAAAACAAGTGTACGAACTATACACCTATAATAATAAACTTACATTCATCTTTATAGCTGTATAAGTTGCTAGCTAGTTAAGATGGGATAGGAGGGACGGGACAGGCGGGATGGGAGAAAAGAGATGGGATAGGGATGATGGGATAGGAAATATGAAATAGGAGGAGGACACAGTGGACCAACAGAACTATTACTATTAGAATATTTTGATGATTCTTACTCTCTTCTTTAGTCAAACTAAAAAACACAGTTCATCTGCATACTAAAGCTATGGAAGAATAGTAATATTATAAGAAACTAGATACGCACGCCACTCCGTCCACGCTTGACTTGACATTCCCGCGGGATTCCCGGGACATATTTTTACCGCAGCATTAAAAAAAGAATGTAAGTAACATATATTTTCTTAAAATATTTATATTAAACGTGTAAAAAATATCGTTATTGCGGTAAGGAAAAACAAAATATCCCCAAATTCTTGTTTAATTCTCGAGGCATATTTTCGTCCATGCACATTATCCTATCAACTGTAATCCTATTTTTTCATTTATGGGCTTATCCTCTCTAAGACTGTTTTAAAAGAATAAAAAGTTTGAGATATTTTCTGTTCAAGAATGCTTTAAGGGCTGGAAAAACAAGATTAAGTTGAGATAAACCAAATTACAGGAAATGTGGTTTACATATTAATTTTTCCGTCGCATAAAGAATTTTTAGGGTTCTTCAATAATTTTCACAAAAATTGTAAAATAATTAAATTATAATCAGAACACTCGTGTATTTAAAAATTTAATTTGCCGCATTTTAGGGACTGTTTTATAATTGTCCAATTGAGTGGCTTGTGATTTTTCAAAGTGGTCGGGTGTTTTTATTTTCAAAAATTGCCTTCTTACTACTATTTTCTTGCCTCGAAAAATTAGGTGACTGCAAGCTTGTTACAATAACACTCCGCAACATTATTTTTTTTATTATGTTTTCATTATGCTCGTCTGTCTGTAAGTCTGTCTATGTACACCCCAAATATTTATCTCAGAAATTACGGGGGTCTATATGTTGAAATTTAACAATTAAGTATATTCTATACGTCGCTAAAAGTGAATTGAAAAAAACTTTTATCAATGTATAAACATAGTCCTCTGGATTTCGTTAGACAGATCATGGAATATCATGAACATCTTTGTACGGGCCGTTCATTCCATTCGTTCACTCCTTCCCGTTCCGTATTCAAAATCCCCCCCTCTACCCCGCTACCGCAAAAAAAGAAGACGTTGCAAATCTCGCTCGCTACGCACGTACGCAAACTAAAAAGTATCAACACAAAATATTCAAATAATTACTCAAAATCAATCCATCCGCGCCGCGACCTGTGTAAATATTAATATATATTTTTAAACTAGAAGATGTGAGAGTTTTATACTGGTGCCTGCTCATTAAGCTATCGAAGGACACGAACAAATTGTGCAAGGTGCGTACCCTTTTATCTCACACCTTCTCTGGTCCCTCGATCCGCATCCTTCTCCAACTCTATCGCCCTCGAGCCTTACAAATCTCCTCTATTTATATATCTATTTTTCACACGCAGATTTACTATATATTTAGTATATTTTTACATTTTATTACATACGGCGCGGCCGCCATTTTATTCACTCGCATACCTTCATAACGCTAACCGCTACACTCAATTCTTATACTCATATTTCAATTTATCTCAATTCATTATACGCATACTCTTATTTACACTTTATTTATTATTATATAGTTCACACGCAAACACTCTTCCTCTAAACACTCACTCTATTGTCGATAACAATGGCAGAGAAAGACTTACGACGCAAGGTTACCCTTTTGGAATCGAAGAAAGAAGCTTTGTTCCAAAGAATACAAGAGTTGTATGATCTATCTCAACAAGTAACAACTGACACAGCGCTTGAAACATTATTTTTAGCCCGTTTCCAGTCATTGGAAAGGTCTAGGTTAGACTTTTTAGACACCATCGATACTCTAAACTTACATTATTTAAAGTTAGATGAGGACGCTAAACCTTCATACGCTGAAATTAACGCATTTGATGATTTATATTGTGTGATCATTGCTACCGAAAAGGCAATATCTAAAAGCCGTGAGAACTCTGCGCGTGATACACACAATCTCACTAAAAAATTACCGCCACTTGAATTAGCCTCCTTTGACGGCACACCCACTAAATGGCCTGTGTTTTACGAAAACTTCAAATCGCTAATCCATGATAACCCTACGCTCACTACGGCTGAAAAAGCACAATATTTAGTAGG
This sequence comes from Dendrolimus punctatus, assembly GCA_012273795.1. Lineage (NCBI taxonomy): Eukaryota > Metazoa > Arthropoda > Insecta > Lepidoptera > Lasiocampidae > Dendrolimus > Dendrolimus punctatus. The sequence goes on from CM022537.1 coordinate 16,911,018, forward strand.
AAAACTATCTCGAAATGCTCTGACGGTTTGTTCAGGTGTTCCACCAACTGGTGAGAACTACCACATTATTTGGAATGCACTAATTGATAAATATCATGACGTTCGAGTACAAGCCTCACAGTATTTTGAACAAATGCTTAACTTTAAATCGCAATCTTTAGAAACCTTCCTAGAACAATTTTGTTCAGCTGAGGCAGCTTTACGACGCCTGGAGATTGAAGATCTCTCAGACTTCATTATCACGCATATTGCGCTTAATAAACTTGATAAAAACACTGTTACTTTATTTGAGCAGTCTCAGAGGAATATAAAAATACCTTCGTTTAATTCTCTAAAACAGTTCATAAAAGAGCAAAGTCGAATGCACTCCCTACGCACAACATTTACGCAAAACAAACCTAGTTACATTCCAAATAAACCTAACATTACTCAGTCCAAACATAATCACACACATTCATACTTCATTAATACCGCTAACAAAAACCTTTCACAAAACGCTAATTCTCCACCTCACTTCAATCGAAACAGTCAAACACAATTTAACTCAAACATTCCCAAATTTTGTCCAATATGTAAAATGTCTCCCGCTCATGCACTATACAAATGCACTCATTTCTTATCTCAAAACATACAAACTCGCAATACACTCGTCACTAAATACAACTTTTGTCAAAACTGTTTAGGTTTTCATAACATTAAACAATGCAAATCACAAAATCGCTGCTCAATTTGTCAATGCAAACATCACACATTTATACACATTGATTATTCGCACACTGATAACAATAATTCTAATACTTATAATTGTGGCATACAAAATACAACATCCGCGGACATGTCTGCCCATCCCGTAACATCGCAACAAATAAATTCAAGATGTCGCCCGATCTCGCCGAGTACGGCGGCGCACGCACATTCGTCGCCGCCCGAATCTTCCGCGCCGCTTACACCCTCAGCACACACGCATCATATTTCTCACTCGACGCCGCCGGTTCCGTTCACTCAGTGCAACACGCATTCATCTACTCATTCACAGGTCGCTAGCGCAGATAACTTACAAACGAAATATGAAAGAAACAACTTATCGCTCTCTGCTACAACCTACCCGCAATACAATAATTCTACCGTGTTATTGCCTACCGCTTCTGTATATGCGTACGATACTTATAGAAATCGTCATAAGTTGCGTGTATTTTTAGACACGGGATCTATGACTAACTTTATAACGCAAGATTGTTGTAATCGACTTAATTTAAAAATAAATTATTCTCCTTTATTAATTAAAGGAATAGGACGTTCGGAAAGTGTTTCGCAAGGTTTTGTCAATGTAACTTTTCAATCTCGTTTCGATACGCGATTTAAATACACAGTGTTAGCCCGCGTTATCGACACTATCACAGACTATTTACCGAACGCACCGATTTGTTTATCTCAGGCAACGCATTTACAAGATTTGCCCATGGCAGATGAAGATTTTTACACGCCTGCATGCGTTGACTGTTTGCTAGGCAATGAAGTATTCCCATTTTTATTAGGCAAAAATAAAATATGTTCTCCGCAATCCTCCATCGTAGGTGTTGAAACTACACTAGGCTACGTCGCTATGGGTCGAGCTCAGTGTGTTGTCCCGCGTTCGCAACCAAAGCAACGTATTAAAACATTTATTCGTAATATTCAAACACCTCCTTTAGATTTTTAACGAAAGCTCCAACGAAACCGCTTCCGGAAAAAAACGCAATTAAATTTTTGCGAGTCTAAATTAAAACTAATATTTTCGAAGTTTTCATTCATTTAATCGTTCTAATTTATTTAATTTAATCGCTCTAATTTATTTCATTTAATTGCTCTAATTTATTTAATTAATCGCTATACAATTACTCTATTCGCTAATTCATAAAAAAATATAGTATTTTTGTGTAAAATTAAATCCTTCTCATCAATCTTTTCAACGCATTTTATTTAGATTTGATTCAGAGTCCGCGATCGATACCTATCAATTTAATAGGGTTTCTTTCGGTGTTTCAAGCTCGCCTTATCTCGCTATGCGCGTCGTACGGCAACTTGCTGCTGACGAACGCGACAAATACCCAATCGCCGCTAGTGAAGCCACAACTCGAATGTACATGGACGACTATGTATCGTCCATGGACGGCCTGTTCGACGCTGAACAGGCATATAACCAAATGGTTAATATGTTCTTGGCCGGTGGTTTCAAATTAGTGAAGTGGATCTCAAATAGCTCGGAACTTATGAATAAAATCCCTAACTCACATAAAAATACCCAACTTGTAGATTTTGATACTGACTCTAACGCCTGCACTAAAATTATAGGCATGCCATGGCAGCCTAAAGAAGATATTTTTCTTTATAAAACTTGTACAATTGATGAAGGTCAATGTACAAAGCGCAAAATCTTGTCCGCTACTGCTCTTTTATTTGACCCCTTCGGCATTTTAGGCCCTGTAACCGCCTTTATGAAATTGTTAGTACAGGAGTGTTGGCAACGTGAATTATCATGGGATGAGGCCGTCCCTTATTCCATTGAACGGAAGTGGACCCAGTTCAAAAACGAACTTACGTATTTATCGCTAGTAAAAATACCGCGCCATATAGGTATAATCGCAGGTTGTCACGTGTCGTTAGTGGGCTTTGCTCACGCTAACGAAAAATGTTATGGCGCAGTTGTATATATACGCGTTAGCCCAGACTCACGTCCGCCTGGAGTTGTTAAACTACTCACCTCAAAATCGCGGATCGCTCCGCTTAAGAAAATCTCGCTCGCTCGTCTTGAATTGTGTGCTGCGCTTCTTTTAGCCAACCTTACCACTTCAGTCCGCGACATTATATCTCAACGTTACCCTATTAGTTCTTTTCACGCTTTTTCTGATTCCACTGTCAGTTTGTCGTGGATTCATTCACCCGCCTTTAAATTCCACACTTTTGTAGCCAATAGGATAACAGAATTGAACTCTAAACTCCCCTCTGATCACTGGTCTCTTGTCGGCGGTGATGAAAACCCCGCGGACGTGCTATCACGACCTGTGACACCCAAACACTTAATAAACTTACCGCTTTGGTATCACGGACCCAGTTGGGTTTCCCACCCGCTTTCGCAGTGGCCTATTAAGCCATTCCAAGTCATTTCTAATGACGAAAATTTATTAGAAATGAAAACTATAGCATTAGTTTCCAACGTAGATATATCGGAAACTCACATTCTCGATCAATTAATAGAACGCATTTCATCTTATAGAATACTATTACGTGCAACCGTTTATGTTTTACGCTTCGCAAAAATATTACGCTCAACAGGTATACTTACGCCATCAGATTTAGATTACGCTGAACTCTTTCTTATACGCCATATACAACATACATTTTTTGCTCAAGACGTACACGCTATTAAAAATAATAAACGCATCTCTAAAGCGCTTCTCAAACTCAACCCATTTATCGACTCCGATAATATTATTCGCGTCGGAGGTCGACTTAAAAACTCAAACCTCAATTTTGGACAAAAACACCCCATTGTGCTCCCTTCAAAACATCGCTTAACACAGTTAATTGTTGACTACTTTCACATCTCTAACTTACATACTGGTCCTTCACTTTTATTAGCGCTTTTAAGACAAAAGTTCTGGATACTGTCAGCTAGAAATCTAGTAAGGCAACGTGTCCATCAATGCAACATTTGTTTTAAATCTAATCCTAGATCATCCTCTCCATTGATGGGTGATCTACCATCGTATCGTGTGTCCGAAACCAAGGTTTTTGTCTATACGTCAGTAGATTATGGCGGCCCATTTTATATTACGCATATTCGTCGACGTGGCGTGAAAAGTCAGAAAGCTTACATTTGTCTTTTTTGCTGTCTAACTACAAAAGCTCTCCACTTGGAGTTAGTTACAGATTTAAGTTCTGACTTATTCCTCGCAGCATTTAACCGCTTTATTAGTAGAAGAGGTCCCGTGGCTATGATATATAGCGACGGCGGAACCAATTTTCTAGGCGCTAAACGCAAACTCGATGAAATATATACATTACTAGAGTCAAATTCGCATAAAAACTACATGAGTCAACAATTAGCTGATCAACGCATCAAGTTTCTCAACAGTCCTCCATACGGACCGCATTTCAACGGCATTAGCGAAATTAATATTCGTTGTGTCAAAACGCATATTTATAAAGTTATAGGACTTCAGATTCTAACCTACGAAGAATTCTATACGGTGCTAGTGCAGATAGAAGGTCTGTTAAATAGCCGACCTCTATGTGTGCTTAGTTCAGATCCCTCTAATATCTCTGCTCTAACTCCAAATCACTTTTTGAATGTTACGCCGCTTAAGTTTCTTCCCGCTGAGGATGTAGTAAATACACCCAGCAATCGCCTTACGCGTTTTCAACTAACAAACAAGTTAGTACAGAGCTTTTGGCGTCGTTGGAGTCAGGAATACTTATCCTCACTTCAACAACGTGAAAAGTGGAACACGCTGACCAAACCCGTGGAGTTAGGTTCGGTAGTTATTATTAAAGATAATAACACGCATCCTCTATTTTGGCCATTAGGAGTAATCGAAGAAGTCTACCACGGCAGAGATAATGTTATACGCACTGTCAAAGTTCGCACCAATAGTGGTAGTTACATTCGTCCTGTGGTAAAAGTCTGTCCTCTACCATCGCAATAAAACACTCACATATATCGCTTATTATATATTTATTACTCTATTATTTTATCTCACGTTATGTAATGTATAAATACGTATAATATGTATTTATATAACGCTATTATTATTTAATATATTCACTCTATTTCTAGAGGATAACCTCTAGGCCGGGGGAGATGTACGGGCCGTTCATTCCATTCGTTCACTCCTTCCCGTTCCGTATTCAAAATCCCCCCCTCTACCCCGCTACCGCAAAAAAAGAAGACGTTGCAAATCTCGCTCGCTACGCACGTACGCAAACTAAAAAGTATCAACACAAAATATTCAAATAATTACTCAAAATCAATCCATCCGCGCCGCGACCTGTGTAAATATTAATATATATTTTTAAACTAGAAGATGTGAGAGTTTTATACTGGTGCCTGCTCATTAAGCTATCGAAGGACACGAACAAATTGTGCAAGGTGCGTACCCTTTTATCTCACAATCTTCCTAAATGTTATTTTATTCGGGAATAAGTGGGGATATATATTTGTTTCCAAAAACGTAAAAGACTTGCTTCAGTTTCAAATTTAAGGTTGTAGAGTTCCAAAAAATTATCACAAAATTGGTTTAGAATTTAGATGATATCTGTTGAGTCATTTTTGAGAACAATTTTGTTGTGAAGTGTCAAAGAAGGAGACGGCCCATCTAATGGAAATTGGTCACCGTCGCCTATAGACGTTTGCAATACCAGGGGTGCTTTACGAAGGAACGGGACATGGGGCATGAAGTGGGTCATAGTGCAGTTACTCTGTTCAGATCCCTTAGCGCTCCATAGAAGCATAGATACAGGTATGCAGGTTTAGATTTAGTGGGTAGTTCGGCGATCGGTTTCTGTCCACTGCTTCTGTTTGGTTTGAAGCTAGCTTGGAGAACCGGTCGTTGAGACTCTCACCCTCGATGCGTGCTTCTGCGCTGCATTTGGCCCTTCCCCTGAAGAGCTTGAGTATGGTCTCCAAAGACATTCCTTTCCGTTACCAAAAAAAGAGGGGATGGGATAGAAGAGATCAGGCTGTGGTATGGGAAAGAAGAGTTGGGATAGGGAAATGAATTAAGAACATAGGATACGGAAGATAGCTTAGAAGGACAGGGAAGTGTGTCCTCGGAATTTTCGATTATCGTACGAAACACGAGATTTGAAGTATTATTGACTTTCCGCTGGCTACCTAGCCAAACATCGAAAATAGTAGAGATTATCGAACCGAACCCGTCTCAGTAAACTTGCAGCAATATTTCACTTTTCAAAATTCGACAACCGGAATTCGGGACTGATTTTTCGCAGGCAACCCTATACCACCGTGTTCATAATGAAATAATCTTTATTTTCATTTAGTTTTAATTAAATAATCAGACCGGTGCAAAATGCTAGTATCGATTTACCTGTTTATACCTGGCTACCCGAGAATTGTGACCAGAAAAGAATAGGCAACCTAACATTTGCATATTCTATGGGCTTCATACTTTCGATTGGTATAGAATTTGTTAAATAAACAAACCGGTGAAATGTAAAAAAAAAATTATATTAATTAATCATATACTGGACTGAATTTTTTTAGGCAACCCATATGCAATATATTTATTGACACATTAAGTTTAATATAAAATAGGTTTCATCAAATAAGCATCTCAGTGAAGGTCGTTGTATATCGAGATCTTAGGCTATAAGCATACTTCTTATATAGTACTCGAACTCAATTCATTAGAATAAAACACAAGCACATAAGTAACTAAGCTATCACGAATATGAATAAAAATATGTATGCAAGTAGGTAATTATAAATATGATCAGTCGGGCTTCCCGAAATTAATGACACGAGAACATGTAAATATAAATTATTGGGCAATCAACGAAATAAAACAGAGACAACTCATTAATGTTCATTTAATTGGATGTCACGCTATACTGAAAACCAGTGACTGTAAATATTTAATTTCATTGAATCAAAAAGCGTTTATCAGTCAAAGAAGAGAACACCTTTTATAGAAATAATTGTATTAGATCCACAAGATACAGGTCGATCCACTTTGGGGACCGATGTATTTAAATAATATGAATTATGTTTTATCCAATAAACGATTTAATTTTAATACTAGCTGATACCCGTCAGCTTCGCGTACCGTAAAATCCGTCTGACCTCTACGTGGTGAAAAGAAGCTCCATACCAAATTTCAAGTCTATATCTCATACTAATATATAAAGCTGAAGGGTTTGTTGGTTTGCTCGAATGCTCTAATCTCAGCAAGTACTAATATGATTTCAAAAATTCTTTCAGTGTTCGATAGCCCATTTAGCGAGGAAGGCTATAAGCTATATATCACGCTAAAGCCTATTGGTGCTCCGCTCCTATTGGAGCGGAGCACCAATGAAGAATGTTTCAAAATCGGGGGTTTTTTATCGGGGCATTTTACTTTTTTTACTATTCCACGCGGACGAAGTTGCGGGTAGAATCTCGTGTATAATAGTTCCTGAGATATTGTGATGAGTCACTTTATACGTGTATTTCAATTATATCTACTATATACATATTATTATTTGTGTGTGACTTTGTTGTACTTTTAATATCCCTGCTCCATCTGGGATAATCTTAGTATTACTGTCCGTTTCACGCAGAAGTGCCGAGGAGATTAATGCATTATTTGTGATGAGACATTATCATTAATTGTTTTTGACGTTAAACATTGACAGAGATAACTTATGTATATCACTAATGTAGCGGTGTTATTTTAATGCTATAACACACAGTTCCTAACAATAAAATTATCCTAGATGGAGCAGGAATAAGGAAGGAGTATAAATAATTTCACTATTGAATTTAACTTATTATTTGAAGTAAGTTCTACCGGACAACTACATATTTTTGAAGGCCATGTTACATATACCTATAGGTTATAAATTAAGTCTTCCTTCTATTCTATGTACACCGCTTCGCAACATTGTCATCTGATTAAGGAGAAGAAGTAGTAAGAACTCCCCGGCAATAAGTCTATTCAGAAATTCTCTTAATTCGTATTTGTTTATGATTATATATGCAAGTAACATAAACAGTTGATATTCTGTGGAATCAATTTATTGCGGTATCCACACCTGAAGGAAACGAAACAAATATCCTCAATGACATCAAGTAATTTATCCCAAGAAACACGACCACAAATTTCTATTCAAACTAATAGGTATAGAATATCACTCATACTTCTAAGAACTTAGCAATCAAGATGTGCGGACTCCGTCTATTAATAATCAATTTAGGTGAACGCAGAGCCAGATGGCTGATAAGACACGTACCGCCTCTTCTACACTTGTTCTTAGTAAAAATCACGTCGTTATAACCGTAACAGTTTTGCTTGAGAATACTGTGCATTATGAAAATTAACAGAGTAATTGATGACAATTTTTTTTAATATTTCAATTTCAGAACAAGGGATGGTATACCATATACACAGTTTGGTTTATTAGGATCGTTGTGGTTTGAAAGAAGATGTAATAACAAGAGTTAAAAAAGGAATGTTAAGGTGGTTTGGGTATGCAGAGAGGATGGATAAAAATAGAATCACTAAACAAGTGTATGACTGTATTGTGAATGGTAGAGTTGGTACCGGTAGACCGCGACGAACATACCTTAAACAAATATCATAATTGTTAAAGAAAGGTCAGGTAAAAAGCATTTCAAATAAACGCGCATTTATGAAGAGGTTAATGAAAGTAGATGAAGTGAAAGTTGTTTGTCAGGATCGTCAAAAGTGGAGATCCATAGTCTCTGCCTACCCTCATGGGAAACAGGCGTGATTTTGATTGTTTAATTACTTCATGATAGAACAAAGTTTGTGGGGTCAGCTAGGAATAGGTGATAGTAGTAGTAAAAATTATAATAATAAGTCCATTGTGCCAGAAAAACTGTTCCAGCGATATATTTTACCTGCCATAATTGGAATCCGCATAATGTATAATAAGGCTCTCTAGGCGCAATACATTGCGCTTTGAGAGCCTTTGACAAAGTCAGCCCTTGTTGCAGTTACTTTTAATGGTTACTATGCATAAGACACCCAGATTTTTATAAAATAAGAATTGCTATACCAATATTATACGGAGGAAGGATTTGTATTTTTATGTGTTTCTAACGAGTAAACTCAAAACTATTGGACCGATTTCGAAAATTCTTTCAATCTCTCAGTAACATAGGCATAATAATAAATTATAATATTTATTACTATTAAAATTAGTGTTCTCTACTAAATCTTCAATAATCGAATCCAAGGTGTAAAAAATTTCTATAAATCATGACGACAACAAATGAAACTTGAGAGAGGTCTACGAAGTTTGAAAAGCTTTCATTGTAAATGTTTCAAATATCGCCAATGTTGATAATGATTCTTTTGTATTCTGTTCTTTTGTATCTTACTAGAAATGCCATCTCAATAGTTACTTATAACAAGAAAGTTTATTTCGAGTTCATATGGATCGGATCCAAGATAAGAGCTTCAGGAATATTTGCTTTCAAGCACTGTACTCCATGAGATTTTCTTTTTATTAGAATAGTTCAAAGCAGACTATACTAACGGTCTCGGCAGAAGCTGTCCTACCCTGAAAAAATAAAATCTAGAACCCATATTCCAGTGCCACCTACCGGATGTAATTGTAAATCTAAACCCTGGATCTCACTCAAAAACACATAAAATTTCATCAAAATAGTAAAAACCGATTCCAGCACCAAGTACTTCGTTTAGATTGATGGGTTACATTATTGAAGTTTTAGTTGGGATCCCAAATTTTATATAGCATATATTAATCAGGGACAACATCGAATGGTGAAAGAATTTTGAAATCGATCCAGTAGTTTTTGAGTTTACTCATTAGAAACATGTACCTGTTTCATACGCTTTTGTACAGTTCTAATAAATTCTATAGTCATTTCAGCGGCATTTTAATTCGAGTCCTGTGTAGCTCGTAACAATATATCAGAAAATTTCTTTGCTTATTTGTTAGTACAATAATTTCGTGAGTAAAGTGAAGTAACAGTAGCTACATCTGCGTCTGTCTATAAAAGTAAGCCTGTGAAAGTTAATAAGATATTATTAGGAGGGTTGACGACATTTGCACCCTTACTTCCCAAAACACAGCTCTGTTCGCAATATTGGATTACTTCAATGAAACAGAACTCAGTGTAGGAAATTTATACGGCGAGTTTATAAATGACTGACACCCGTGAATTCTTTCGTATCTCCATATTATTAAGTAAGATTAGATATTTGTATGTTCTGTTTAGTTATTCTTTTCTTATGTCCTTAAATATTAGGTGATTGTTATGACATATAGGGATGTAGTCTATCTATAATATTATAAAATTCAAATGTGCTGTGTCTACATTGAAAGTATTTAAAAAAAAACATCTAGAATGGACTATATAAACGACGGACAACACAATGCAATATTTTTGAGATTGCTTTTCCGATTTGTCCGTTTATCTGTTTGTTTGGCATTCGTGTAAAAACTACTGGGCCGATTTCGATGCAGTTATCGCCGATCGACAGAAAATTCTTAGACCTAAACCTGCGCTACTTTTTATGCGGGGAATAAATCGTATTAATTTTAAACTAACATGATAAAGAATAATTTTCATTAGTGTTTAAACAGTATGTAATTAAAACACTATTTGACTACTTATGACGTCACAATTTGTTATACGTAAAAAATCAAGCAATGTGTAAACGAAATTGTGTGTATGTTTATTTCGTATTTCCGTTTCATCGACCACATTTATAGACTGCACACGAAGACACGAGAAAATTTGCCAATGAATCTATAAATTTTTCTATTTACTTCATAACAAATATTATGATTATAAGTTACAATATCAAACTAAAATAACTTAAAAAATATTACCTTATAAATAGTATAAGATATAAATATAGGTAAAAGACTATCTATTAATTATATTAATCAAAACAACACTATTATACCAAATTTAAAAAAATATATCTCAAATCATCTTTAAAAAATCCAATAAATTGAATTTTTAGGCCATAATATTTCCGTGAACCCGATAAGGAAGTAATATAAACTTCATGAAAAGGACAGTCTTTCCTAAGGCGATTAAATGGATCTCAATTGATATAATTATCAAATACTCTATGAGGTTACCATAGCGAAGTTCATAAACTAACATCTAAATATAGACCCACAATTTCATATTGTCAAAACGAAACCTTTTCCAGTCGCACCAATTGGTCCTTTTCCAAAATACTGGAACAACTGACATAAAGCCCCTATCTTTATGTTACACGTTGTACGATTTAATAATAACATACGATTGTATTTATATAGAGGTGTTTACTGTTTACATCATACGTACCATACGTTACATTACCGACAAAGAAATGCGCACCTGGTTTAATTCATTTTCATCATTTGAAAATCATTTGTTTACTTTGTGTTTAAAAATTTCCTATAGCCTATTATTATTGTTTTCGTTCGCAGGAATAATTAACCAGGTGTGCATGTTACGGTTTCTCGGAAACCTCAGTCAACGCGATCTTTTGTTGTATTGTACAGTTTAGTATAAAACGATACCCGAACGGCGGGGTGAAGCAGTCAAGCGAGGATTACGATACGAGCAAGACGTTTATTCGACGAGCGATTAATGACTGACTTTGCGCGAGTTATCGAATCGTGCAGTTCTTACTGGTTGTGTCCAGTTATATTTTGTATCTATGTTATACGTGTTTGTATAGTTCTAATAATTCTATAGTAATTCCAACGGCATTTTAATTCGAGTCCTGTAGCTCGTAAGAATATAAATAATCTTAATAGATAACAGCTTTGAGATTTGAATTAATTTCTTAGCTTCGGAGGATTTCAGGATATAGCCTTTCTAGATATTCGTATCATTAGCCTACTTATAGTAGTTTAATTTCGTTTTTGTAGGAGTCAGCAGCCAGGCAGATGGCCCGCCTGATGGAAAGCTCTTACTATCGACTAAGGACACCTACAACACCAAAGGTGTTAAAAATGTATTGCTGCTCTCTTAATAGTGACTGAAACCTGGCCAACAATGCCGGAACACAACTCCGAGATGCTATGGCGGCAGTTCCTGGTGAATTAAAAAGAAACAGTCTCATGTGACGAGACTAAAGGAGTCAAGGCTTGTACATCTTTGTATAAACACATAGATTTCATACTTCTACTGTTCGGATATAATTCCGAAACAACAATTTGCCAAGTGCAAATGTTATTTGCTGAAAATGCAGGGTACAAATTCTATGTAGCCATATAATAATAATAATATGTAATTAATTAACCCGCAGGGAGGCTTTGTGGCGAAGCCTTAGGTGAGTAGCGACACCTCGTACCTAACTCCGGGGGCCAAGACAAGGCCCCCACCTCCGTGCTTGCCTTAATCAGCCGGCACGGAGTGGAGATCGCTAGAGCTAAGATTCAAGCTCCAGGGGTGGAAGTGATAAATGGCATCACGTCACAAGTAGCTTCAGTAAATCTGCAGTCCACCTCTCTACACTCCTTAGCCACTCACACCCATGTTGCCCCTGTCTTTTATGGCATTTTTAGGGGACCATGCAGGGAGTGGCGAGTCACCGTCTGCCCATCTTTCCATGTTCCCTGAACATTGCGACGGGCAGACGCCATAGTCCCCATATTCCCCGACCGCTAGTACCACCAACAGTTCACCCCAATAGCCCTGTACTTTTTGTCTTCATTTCCCACAATAGTCCTACACTGGCCGGGGCTAGTCCTTGGGTGCATTATTATATGGTGTAGACAGGGATAATCGCCGGCCAGTGTCACGCCAAATATTTACATTAAATTTGTCAAGGGGCCTGCCTCTACGTGTTGGCCTTCCCATGGCCCCACGCAAGCCCTCCAAAAGTCCGGGCCATTTTTATGGCTCGTGGTCTTGAAAGACATACAATAATATGTAATTATATTGTTATTTCTTCCAATAAAGTTTGTTTCTTTCTTAGTAAGTACTATCTATATAAACGTGTTTAGTACTTTTTGAAAAAAAAAATCTGTTTTATACAAAAACAAATATGGAGACACAACATATATAGCGGTTTCAAAAGCGCTACAGAACTTTAAAATTTCGTACATTTGCAAACTTCTCTAGTTGCTTGAGAATGTGTAAATTTCCTTCCTTCTTTACTCCACATTCTTTACGTCTATTTGAACAAATACTTAATTCAAGTCAAGCAGTTCTCGTAAACGTGATCGATGTAAGTAATAACCACGATAATTATAACATTAAAAACGTCTATTCTAACACATTAGAGGGATCCCTAATAAAACGCTGAATAATCCAACAAACATGTAATCGTTTGGCGCTCATTAACAAGCGCTGACGTCACGCGTCCCGAGGAATACGCGCACAGAACGAGTCAGCTGACGTGTTACGTGAAGCGTTTCTGAATAAGAGGTATTTAAGAAATAGCATTGTTTCATTAAGGCTAGCGACACACTTGCTGAAATTACGGCGCTGAATGTTCGGCTAAATACGCTCGCAGTGTTTGTAAGCACCCTATGAAATATCAGCCGTGCTGGAACGGAGACAGAATACAATTTCCTGCGGCCGGGAGGCCTGTTGTAAGAGGCGACAAAACAACCCACAGCCGGTACCACAGGTGCTAATGTATTTGGCCGTCTGGATGGCTGCCACCCCTAGTTTAGGTTATGGCACCATAACAACCTTGAGTTGCGTTCCTGTATTAGTGACCAGGTTCCAGTCTCCATAGGGGGCCATAAACCCTTTTCATCAGGTGAGCCGTCTTAGACCAGTCTGTCTTGTGTGTTGGGCAAATAAAAAAAGCCGATACATCAGCCGAAATAAAGTGGCGTTCGGCGTAATGCCGAACCTTTTCTCTAGCGACTGTTTCCGTATATTGGTCCGACGCTTTTACAGCCCTAAAACTACATATATTCACGTCTTTATACAACCAACCAAATTAATACTTAAAGGACTAGATAAGTTTGCGTTTAATGCATTAAAATGCTTGAGAAATGGACTATTTCCATCGCGTAACGAACGCCCTGAACTGTACGCCGCGTAATTCCGTTTCTTCGGCATGTTTAATGTATCACGCCAACCGAATTATTCAGACTGATAATTCAGTCGCCGAAGAGTCGGCACCGTACCTTCGCTAGGTGTGTCGTTACACGAAGAGGGCGCTCTCCGATATTGCCGCCTTCGAACCGTGACAATCAGCGCTTTTGATGTTACAGATTTATGTATAGTCAGCAGTGAACACACGTGGGCCGTTATATCAAAGCTTCCGTGTTGTTCATGTAATTTTTAAATATATTTTAACAACTTATCTTTTTTTAGCTTAAGACGACTGTATAACATTTGTATTCATAAGGGTAGTAGTCATAAGAGTGAGTGAAGCAAGCCTTAACACTTGTGGGATAGTGATAGTGTCTATGCATTTTTGTTGAACACTTTACTGTGAAACAATCACACTTTGAGATTTCGGTTTTGACATAGTAATTTCAATTTATTTCTTTATATGTGATCTATAATAAATATATTATTTTATACTCATAAAAAATACACAGAAGATATAACAATATTTATTAATTAAATTTTATTGTATTCCTAATGCCATTAGTCGAAAATTATAAAACCAATAAGACGTGTCATAACAAAATATCAGCCATCTATTCGACAACTAAGGAACTAATATCGATGTAAAGATGTAAACACTGTTGTTTAGTTCCAATTACGCTGGTAATAATCTTCATATTCTAGCTATTCTTTTTACAGAAAGTCTAGCAGTTTTTTATTGTGTGAAGCAGGCAAACAGGCAGTCGGCCCACTTGATTGCATTGCCAACGCGTTGCCGGCCTCTAAGCAATGTTATCACTCCCTTCTGAAAGAACCCCACGTCGTAGCGCAAAGGGAATCTCGACGAGAAATTCTCTTCAAATTATTGTTATACGCGGAATAAACGTTCTAGAGAAACGTTGCGTGTTCGAGCGTAGGCGCTCAAGGTAATGTGGGTGAACATCCTGTCGATGGCCAGTACGACTTCGAGTTATGTGAAAGCGTTTTAATTGGAAATAGTATATTATATTCTGTTAATGTTATTTATTTGTTCTACTATATTATTACCATTTATCGAATAAAATGTATGTATTTTAAAAAGTTAGGAACATATTAATTTATGCATCCCTTAGATCGCCAGATCATAAAAGAATATCCTATAAGTTACCTAGGTTGCCTGGAAGAGAGCGCTCTGAGTGATAAGGCCACCTATTATTTTTCCTCAAAACATTGAAAATGATTTATTGTGTCTATTATTTTGGTGACAATGTTCTATTTTCAAGGTTCAGAAATCGCTGTTAACAGTCACTTAATAAAATCTTAGATAATTGGATCTCTAGTTATTTTTTAAGAATAGCGTTATAAGATCTTGCGGCTGTCCCTGGCAAACTTAGAAAATTAAAACGAGTATAAAGTCAATATTTACTCCACGTAATAGAAAATTAAATTAACCTAATTATTTTCTACTAAGATTTATATAAGGTAGATTTATGGTGATCGCAATTATCTGTTGAAAATATTTACGGGAGGAAACCAATTTTATAAGCAAGCAACCGGTAAATGAATGCAAACAGCTGATATCAGATTCGATTTTTATTGAAGCCTGTGTCAAAAGAATGGTCGAGACTCGAGTTTTTTAATTACAAAAAACATATTTTATCTCGTTATATTAAATTGGAAGTGTCCGCCTTGGTGTTATACTTTGTTAAAAAAATCGTTAATCTTCGTCTTCCAGGATCACGGTTAATGAAAGTGACCAAAACGTCGAAATAAAAATCAAAGTTAAAAACTGTTAAAAGTAATTTTAATTATTGGTCCCGAAAACATAAGATAACACTATGAACAATACTATTTATATAATGTCTAACCACAAATTATCGTTGTTATATTTTCTACCGACTCATTGAAAGTTTGTCTCGTATAGGCTCCAAGAGTGATTTCAATGAATAATTAATCAAGTAAGGCACATCTCTTGTGTTGGCTCGGCTAACTACAAAGTATGGGGGAAGATTGTGGTGTCAAAAGAGCTTTTCTCGTCTGGATGGGTCCGAGATATCGCTAGGCTGATGTAGTAAAAGCGGATCTACTCGATCTTCAAGCCTATGACTGGCAGGTTGAGTTGACAGCGCTGAACCGAAAAGAGTGGAGATTTGTCATTTCGGAGGCCAGGACTCGTTTTGGGTCGTTTCGCTGCAGCAGTTAGTTAATAAGTATTAATTAAGGAATTAAGATAGGATCTTTTGCTGAAATCTCCATGTGTTTTATTTTGATAATTTGCAGAGATCACACGATATGAATATACCTAAAAAATCTACCTATAAATCTTAAGATAAAATATTTATTTAACGTAAAAAATTTGTTTTCAAAAAAGGCAATGGTAATCAATGTTTAATGAAGCGAGTTTACTTTTCTTGTTAATCATTATTACAAAATTTGAGAAACATACATTACAAATTACAACATAAAGTCCCTATTTCTGTTGCTATTCTGTCCCTATTTCTGTTCTGCTCTAATCAGGAAATTATTTGGAATAAATAAATGAATCGAATATCAAAAGTGACTTGATTCTAAAAAGCAATTTTATTTAACCATACTAGGCAATGTTAGAAACTTTATCAGTGCAATGTTTGCGTAATATTTAGAATTGTATACTTGTATGTTTGTGTCTTACAAAGCATGCTTGTTCGTTCAATATTACAACAAAAAATATTTTTTCTTAATTGAGGATATTATCCACAAAATATTGTTTGGATCAACACAGCCAAAAATATTAAAGAAGTAGTTTTTATCAAATTTGCTAATTTGTTATAAATAGAAATCAGAAAAGTTCTTAAAGTGATGAAATTCAACAAGGATTCATAAAACACCCGTATTTTTTTAAAATAATTGTAAGAAATCTTACACTGTAATAATATAGTATACTAATATTAATTAGTAGTTTACAGTAAAAACAATATTCGAAAAATTCTGAAAACAAGCAAAGTAGTAAAATTTAGAACGAGACTAAAAATATTGTACTCAATGTTGCTATTAACAATCCATTACAATATAACCCTATAAATCTACCCACAGTCTGATAAAACTGTACTCTGGGGCTTTGCATGTTACATGAATCAATGTTTCGCATAACTGTTAGCTGAGTTTTGCCTCTCACAAGGTCCCTCAAATGAAACACAATTTTCGTTGGTAATTAACTGATCAATAATTTACCAAACGAATTATAAATCTTCACGACATGGGATTAACTTTAATGTCTCTAATTTTTCTACGGTGATCTTATATTAAGAAAAAAATTAAACATATGACGACCAAGTTATTGACATGAAATTTTACTCCATCAGTTTCAATTAAAACTGGTTGAAAAAAATATCAATGCAAACAGATATATTTGTGATGTATTATTTTTTACCACTTTATTTAATTTCCAATTTACTTTGTTAATAAATGAAAATTATAATAATTACTTAATTATAAATTAAAGTAAAAACTAAAATAAACTAAGTTATAAAATACAAGCGATTATACATTGTGTAACAAATCGCTGCCAGATGGGAGCGTACCCAGAAGGCTGGCTGCATTGCCGCGCTGTATGGCGGTGCTTATTTGTTGGGCGAAATATGAGCCAGCCTTCTGATCACGGGTGGCATCAAAGAGTTTCTTACAAATCTCTTTGAAGAAACTCTTTGCCGATGGACCCCACGGACCTAATGTTTCAAATCCAAACGGCACAAATATGTAACCCCTTCCTAAGGTTTCATATTTGCGCCGTTTGAGCCCTTCAGCTTTTAAAGCAGCATTGCCAGCCTCTAACTCAGTCATTGGAAGATGTGAGGGCGCTAGAGTGTCGTTACACATGTCGCGTCCCAAACGAGCGGCCGACCCATCTTCCAAGGAATAAGTGACATACCATCCGGCCTCTTGCCATCGTCGCGTACCAAGCCATTCGGTTCTAATACGGCCGGTACGCCGACGCTGACAAGAGCCCGACGGATGATGTCATTGAGGCTGGCATGGCGAGATCTTAGACCAACACTATGTAAACATGCTAATCCGTGGTGTGCAAACGGGTCCACCATACTCCCACACTGGCAACGAACGTTATTTCCAATTAAATAGTAATGCATATGAATAACGACCACGAAAATGGAGTAAGTGGCGTAGTGTGAAGTATTTAGTTCCTCCCAAATTCTCAAGGACATTGGCGTTATTACAAGCCCTATCAAACTTTACCTGTTCATAACTGAAATATTAACAGTTGGCTAAGACATACTGTATACTCAAGGGGAGAAAGACGCGCCAGTAAGTACGTGCACGCATGGCTGGATGACCTCTTTCGCCCATGTGTCAGCTTAATTAAACTTTCAGAAGCGAAGGTCTTCGAGTCATAAGTATGCGTACTCATAATGTCTATCACCCGCTTTGCAAGAACGAAATCAACATCTCCTTAAGACACAAATTTGAACCCTAATGCATCGCTGTACATAACCAAAAGCAAGCAAACATTACACATTGTTGATTAATGCCTAATGAAAAAAGAAGTTAACCAGGTAGTTAGTAGTTAGGTAATTAGTTTAAAATGTACGATTGTAGCTGTGTTAGCTTTGTTTTTAATGTATCATCGTAGCATCGCTTCTGTAACTAAACATAAAACTAATCAATGCATATTAACAAATATTTTATCTGAAACATGTCAAGTAGTTGGCAACTAATTTTTGAAGTGATAACTTCTTATGGGAGGCTAAACCGCTTCGTTATGTAACGCGTTACGGCACTAGTCTGTCTGGCTTCCTTTTTTCTTACGTTAGTTTAGTTTTAGTTATCACTTCTGTCGGGCGTCCCGAGACGCACACCCTCATTTTTTTTCAATCAACAATATTACACAGCAAATATGGCCTATTTATTATGTATTCTAAAAAGTCTTTTTATACAATCCAATTTCGAAACGCTGTAGAAATTTCATAAAACATTTTAATGAATAAGAGTTCCTTACAATAGTTTCATGCGGCCACTCGTAAACTAAATGAAGAATCCAACTGCAATCTTAAACGTTATTTGGTTGAAATTAAATTGCGACTTGGGTCGTTCATACTAGTGGATTCTGCAGAAATTGTTGCGTACAATGTTTGTTTCAGAATGCTCAATTATTTAAACTGCATACGAGTATTTTACGTGAAACAGAAATGCACAGCCATTTTAGGTTTTCATGTTATCCGCACCAAGTTATTATTTATATATGTTTTTTTATTGCTTTAAGCAGGCAAACAGGCAGACGGCCCACTTGATAAAAAGTGGTTACCGTCGCCTATGGACGTTTGCAACACCAGGGGTCTCGTCAACGCGTTGCCGACCTCTAAGAAATTTTATAACGCCCTTCTTTAAGAACGCCATGTCGTAGCGCAAAGGGAAAACCGCGGCGGGAAGTTCTCTCCAAATCATTGTATTATATTTTATATATATTATATATAAAATCTTTACTGAATATTTATTTGTCTTGGCGGAATATGATGCTATTTTATGTGTGTTACCATTAATAGGCTTTAGTTAAACAGCAAGTTTTTAATTAAATGCCGTTTAGGATGGAGACTGTCTAAGTGCCCACAGACTTTTGAAGTGATAACTTCTTATTGCAGGGTAAACCACTTCGTTACGTAACGAAGTAGTTTACCTTGCAATAAGAAGCTTACTTGGCGAACGAACATCCCTTTCTCTCACGTTAGATTAGTTATCACTTCTTCTTTTCATTTCCCCGGACGCACACCGTCTTTTTTTATCTTTAATAATTTTACATAATGAAATAAGGCACCACTTAAACCTATGAGGTTTGTGTGTGATATAAACACACTGTCACATTTAAAGAATATTTTTACTTATTCTATATGAATAGAAGAAATGTAATAAATAATGCATCGTGTTCTCTATCGTTCATAGTGTATTCCATTTTTGCTTTTTTGTTTAATAGCCTCCAGCAGACACGGCATTTTTAGAATTTTACAATCACATATATAATAATATAATCACATATATATCATATATAATATAATCACAATTCTAGTTTATAATGTAGTTATGTATTTATTAGGGTTTTTTGTTCTATGTTTTAATTTTATTTCAATTTTTGTATGTAGTTTATTTTGCGATATAATTTGTTTTAAGACTTGAAACATGATTATCAGTATTAAATAAAAAAATATAGGAATGACTGACACGAATAAAATTTTAAACACAGAGAATTATGAAAGAACTAACAATGTCTGTTGAATAGTTCTTGAGATATGGGTTTTTTTTATTTATCGCTTTTTTATATTACCGCAGGCACTTCACGCAGTCTGGATTTTTTTTAAACCATCTGCGTTTTTGAGACCTTTAGAGTAAACAGTTGTAAATAAATTATGACCTTCCCTTCCAAAAGGCTAATATCTTCTGTTCCGTTACTTCAGTACCCGCGTGCAAGTGACGTCCATCCATTTTATCCGCGGGATACAGCTTTCGTCTCTTTGCATTGATTGCATCTCATTATCTTAAAAACTTCGGTAATCTCCGTAAATCGGTTCATTATCCCCTCAGTAAATGCCTGAAGAAATCGCCATTCTTACTTGATGGTGATACAATGGACTTTTTAAGTTCGAGGATAAACCGATTAATACTGAAAATAGAGATTTGTTAAACAATTTTATCTCGGGATAGAATCCGGATACAAGTTTTTTACAACAATTAACAAAGAAGCAAATAATTTTTAATTTTCCTATAATAGTCTAATTTAAGTTTTAGAGAAAAATGCCAATGTACCGTCGCAAATGTATGAAATACATATGTTATACTCCTTATACCTACTTACTTACTTTATACTACCCCCAATAGATAAAAAATACTTCGTTTAAAAAACCGACTTCAAAAACTTTACTTTTTAAAGTATAAAATAATTTATAGTTTTTGAAGGCGGGTTTTAAACGAAGTTTTTTTTTATTTATTTGTTACTTTTTAGTGTCTAGTTATGGGTACGCCTACGAAAGGTGCCACGCGGAATGGAAATTTTTTCATGAAAAAATGTTCATAAAATGAAAACTACTTGGCCAAACTTTTAGGGGACTAAATAGCAGTTATTCTGCGTCGAAAAAAAAATCATGTAAATCGGATCATAAATCTCGGAGTAATCTGTGAACATACATAAAACAAAAGATTCCGACTAATTGAGAACTTCCTCCTTTTTTAAAGTCGGTCAAAAAATCGGAATTTGTAAGCCTCGAAACTCAAATATTGAAATTAATACATATTGTGATTTACCGTCACAGGTGAGGGTAATAGCGTGAAGGGTCTGTACCCGGGATTAGCTGGTAATTATGAACGTGACTCTCCATG
Source organism: Dendrolimus punctatus (assembly GCA_012273795.1). NCBI lineage: Eukaryota > Metazoa > Arthropoda > Insecta > Lepidoptera > Lasiocampidae > Dendrolimus > Dendrolimus punctatus. Next base: position 16,932,127 of record CM022537.1, read on the forward strand.
ACGTAGTACCGAATTTATGATAAGTACCATATACTTCGACAAGTATTATGGGATGCTTATGAAAGAATTTAATAAGTGATTATTCTGTTGGAGTATGTAGTAAAGTTTTTAGCAACAACTAGAAGTCGATGTTTTGCTACGCTGTTCTATTTTTTACAATAGTGTAATATTATTTGTAAATAAACAATAGTTATAAGATTATAATCGTTTTTAATCAAGCTACACTACAATAGAACTTAAATTTATGAGGATATTTGTCAAATGATTCTAATTCAGCTCGCATATTGTACCTAAAGAAACAAACTTACAAATAAATATTGCAAGTTAAATATAAGCTTGTAAAAAAATTGGATTAACCCGGCTAAGATGTTTAAGGTAATATATATTAAAAATAAGATATAATAATTAAAAATAACTTTAGAAATAAGTTATTTTATACTTGTTGAAGACGTTTTTTGTGTATATATTTGTTAGGGATTTATTTATAGTATATATTTTCTCTTTTATCATTTTTAAAAAAATTATACACATTTAAAAACGGAATGTTTAAATGTAGAACTTTACTAATTTAACTTAAAATAAATAACCAATTACAACAACTTGACTAATATCATCCAATCTTTAATCTACTTGTTACAGTAGTGCAATTAACATAAATCTTCCCTATAGTCAGACAAAACAATAAATGGGTGTTCTCAATCAATAAATGTTACAGCAATCGTAGAACATAATCAATAAGGGCCTTACTGAAATCATTTTGAAGGAGTTCATAACAAAGTTTGAGAGGGAAGCCCTTTGGGTCAATTCACAAGTTTGCGATCCAAACGTGTTAACGGCATATCGATTTATTTATTGTATCACAACTTTTTCTTATCGAAATAAAATTATTTTGCGTGTCGTTTTTTAAAAGTTTCGACTCACTATTATATCTTACTAGCTTTTGCCCACATCTTCGCTCGTGCAGAGTTATCCCACGTGATCCGTACATTTTCCCGGGACAAAAAGTAGTCTACGTGCTATGATAGACTATAATCTATCTCTCTGCCATATTTTACCCAGATTCGTTCAGCCATTCTAGCGTAATTGCGCAACAAACAACAACTTTCGCATTTATAATATAAATTGTATAGACTATCTATATATTAATATGTGAAGCAATAACACAGCAAAAACTTGGTACCGCTTTTTACAAAAATTGCGCGAACGGAGGAGTATGAACTTTCGCACACATATATTTTATATAGAGAAGGAGTGCAGAATGCTATTTTTTTTAATTATGCATAGAAAAATACATGAAAGCAATAAAAAAACATTTCACACTAACTTTTGTTTATTGTTAAAGTCAAAACAAGACTTGGCGAAATCTGAGATTATAGAAGGTATGGACTTTGACATTAATTATTATTTTCGGATTTCGAACACGGGCGACAGCTAGGATAATATTTAAGGGCGGGATATTTTTAAGCGATATTTGGAAAATATTTCGGAAAAATACTTTAAAGCATATAATGATGAATGAAAACGCACAATAATAACAAACTTGTACGATACTTGAAAAAGAAATGTTTGCACAGATTTTAAATAAAAACTAGGTTTTTCATATTTCCTTAAGTTTGAAACATTAAGAGACGATTTTTCAATCATCAAGGCAAAAGTTACTGGTCGAATGAAATAATTTAAGTGTTATTTTAAATGTTCCCATTCTGTGTTTTATTCTATGGAATGATTGAAAAATCGGACCTAAGACAAATAAAGACTAACATATTAAATATGACCATGTTTCCGAATATCGTAAAAGACTCAAGTGGCTTCCTATTCATTTTCGCCGGAATACTCACATTCTCACTCTCCTTTATAACATATTATATACTCCTAATAGTCCCCAATACCTTAAGGAACGTTTTAAATTCCTTCGCCTATCCACTGCCCACAATTTGCGCCTTACCTATTACTACCAAATACTTACCTATTTAGAAATTTATTTAGAAAACACTATTTGTCCATAAATAGCTATTTCTGATTTACGGAATATAATCATGCTAAGACATTTATTTATTATAATAACTTATGTGTTATTGTGTACACATATATATATATATATGACTATGTATATATATATATATATATATATATATATATATATATATATATATATATATATATATATATATATATATATATATATATATATATGACTGTGTATATATGTATGTATTTGTATATTTATTTCTTAAATCAGTTTGTGTATCTATTGCCTTTTTCCTGCACCACCTATTTCGCCTGATTCAATCTCTGTTATTTAGGTTGCCTGGAAGAGATCGCTTTGAGCGATAAGGCCGCCTGTTGTATTGCCTAAAAAATATTGTAAACATGGTCTGTTTTTATAATTGTATATTGGTGTGCAATAAAGTGTTATCTATCTATCTATCTATATTAATTACATTACATACATATTTTCACGCCTATTTCCCGTGGGGGAAAGAAGAAGATAGAGACTATTCATTTCATTTGCGACGTTCATGACAAACAACTTTCGTTTCATATACTTTCATTAACCTCTTCATACGTGCACGTTTATTTCATATGCTTTTCACCTGAGCTCGTTTTAACACTTCTGTTATTTGATCATCGTTGTCTACCGGTATCAACATTATCACAATACGGTTATACACTTGTTTTTTTTATTCTATTTAACCCATCCCCTCTACATACCGATACCACTTTAACATTCCTTTTTTCAACTCTTTTTATTGCCCCTCCTTCAATCCACAACGTTCCCTTAATACAGCACTATTCTGTATCATATTATTCATGCTTACCTCACATATACCATTCAAAGCTCTCATTAACATTTTCATTATTTGTCTTAAAAGGTTTAAAATAAATAACCTTCTATTTATCGATATTACCTACCAGCTTCTGCCCGCGACTTCGTCCGCGTGGTGCGGTTTTTTAACTATCCCACGGGGTCACTTTAATTTTTCGGGATCAAAATTACCTATATGTTGACCGGGGATATAAGCTATCACCATACAAAATTTCATGTAAATCGGTCCCGTCGTTTCGGAGGTTAGCCAGTACAAACAGACAGACAAACAGAGAAACAAAAATTTGAAAAAAAATCGAAATTAGTTCTATTTCACTTCTTACATCCCCCTGACTCGGTTTTTAGATTTTTTTTTTACTTGTACAGAAATTTGACCTCTACAATTTTATTATATGTATATGTCGGAGGGACGCTATGACTATGACGATATGACGATGTATTGTTGACTGGATGTATAACGCACAATATCATTTGTTTACATTATAATTACTTCTAAAATTCTTATTGTAATTTAATTCGATTTGTTAAATGTTTCTATAACTTCAAGATCGTTCTAACCTAATAAAAGTTATGAATATTGTAATTTAATAAACGACCAATCGGAGCAGAGCATATGGCAGAGCGGCATCAGCGCCCTCTATACTTTGGTAGTATCTACTTCGGTAGACTGAGGAGTTTTTGTGGCACATTGGGTTGATGGCAGCAGGTCGATTTGGACCTTACAGTATTTTTAAAGAAAGTGTTTTAAGTTAAAAGTATGAGCGGGTGCCCTGAACCTGCTGCTCGGTCTAAACTATGTCAAAATGTTGAACGAATCTAATTAAAAGTGTATAAAACGTGGCTATTGTGTTTTATGCTCGCATTTTATCCTGATGACGCCCACTAAACCTGCAATAACTAAAAGAGATATCGTGAAAACGAGGCCGTTCTGCGACATATATATATATATAGATTTTGTAAAATTCATCCGTGCAGAAACGGAGAAATAATACAATTTTCTGTGGCCGGACGGCCTGTCGTAAGGGGCGACAAAACAACCCACAGCCAGGTGGTACGGCATTTGCCCGACTAGATGGCGACCACCCCTGGTCTAGAGTATGCCGCCATAACAACCTTGATTTGTGTTCCGGCATTAGTGACCAGGTTCCAGACTTCCTTAAGAGATCAACAGCGCTTTTGTAATTGGTGCTGCAAATGTCCATAGGCGATGGTAGCCGCTTTCCATTAGATGGGCCGTCTGCCTGTCTGCTCAACTCATGCTACAATAAAAATTGTACTAATGTCACTTATGTCGAGTTTCTATATTCTAAAGTCTATTCTTTCACCATACAATTGGTAGAAAATTAGCACTACTTGTATATAGTTATATTTTTTTTGCCAGTAGTAAGGCAAATCAATTAAATATAGAAAGATGGCATAAGATAATGTCTCTAAATTAACGCACATTGAACGGTTCCGTAGGCGGTGATAAATGGTACTGTTTGATTTTTAGCTACGGAAAAGAAGAAAAGGCGACAAGACCACCCACAGCCAGGTGGTAGGGCATTACCAGCTCTGGTCTAAAGTATGCCGCCATAACAACCTTGAGTTGTGTTCCGGCATTAGTGACCAGGTTCCAGTCTCCCTAAAGAGAGTAGCGCATTTGTAACGCCTTTGGAGTTGAAAAAATTACAGGATGATGACATAAGTTCTACATCTTGGGAACTAATTTATCGCCACCTATTTTCATTGACAAGGTATGTTATAATTATTTTTCAAGACAGCTAAATGTTTAATTATTAAACCATAATTCTTAATCTCACAATACGTGCGAAGAATTTGAGTAAACAATAGTCTACAAAGTTCATGTCAAAACAATTAGAATAGTTCTGCTGGTTTCACGATTAATGTTCTTGTAATGAAAGTAAAAAGTTAATTAATGTGCCATATGTTTAAGTACATTCGACTTCTAAATTTTGATTTACGAGTAAGTACCTAAACTTAAATAGTTGGGGGAGGAGGGGCAGTGTGGCAGCGATTGGTGGCGAGGTAAATACTTCCTTGCTTCTTCGTCCTTTTGCCTTCTGGCCGGCAGAATCGCATCGCGGCCGCACATAACCTTTCCAAGCATTTATTTTACTTTTGAAAGCTCGATGATGAATGAATTAGTAATGTCCTAATGTGTTACCTACTCCATTCGTTACGAAAAACTCGTAAACCTATTGTACAGTGTAACCAAGGTAAGTTTTCTTTATTATATAACTATATAATATTTTACTTTAATAAATCCTAATTTATGTGTATGTAAGGAAAATTAAACTTGAAGATTCGTAGTATTCTTTTTGGATGATGAGAGTAAATTATGTCAAATACCACAGATAATCCCAAGTGAAGGAGTTTGAGGAGTGCCGGTAGATCTTCAAAACACGCGGCAATGAACGACATCATCCGCAGGTGACCGTCGGAGTTCCAGATGTTCTTGAACCAAACGGACTTTGCCGCGACGATGGCAAGCGACCGGATGGAATGTCGTTGGTACCTTGGAAGATGGGACGCAACGTCTATCGATACGTTAGCGCCTTCCCTTCTTCTTCTTATCTTCCAAATACAGCCGTCACTGCCACACTTCAAGAAGCCCTAAAACGCCGCAAATATGCATCCATCGGTGATGGATAGATATTTGTGGCTTTTGGAGTTGAGACTTTGGGGCTACGGGGACGTGAGAAAAAATAACGATAAATCGATCAAATATAATTTGAAAAGGTTCTATATTGATTCCCAAAACGGACCATCAGGCTCACATGTGCAGACCTGGGACCAAAAGAGAACCTAGAACTAGCTTCTGCCCGCGACTTCGTCCGTGTAGAAAGTTTTTTAACTATCCCACGGGAACTTTTCAATTTTTCGGGATCAAAAGTATCCTATATGTTGGCCAGGGATATAAGCTTCCAGACGCTTTACACAATTACCATACAAAATTTTATATAAATCAGTCAAGTCGTTTCGGAGATCAGCCAGTACAAAAAGACAAACAGAGAAACAAAAATTTGAAAAAATCTAAATTAGTTCTTTTTCACTTCTTACATACCCCTGACTCGATTTTTAGCATTTTTTTTCATTGCACAGAAATTCGACCTCTACATTTTTATTATATGTATAGATGATGATAACCCCACCTCGCTTTTATTATCAAATCAGAACCAAACACTAGAAGGATGATAATAGCTACTCTATTAATATTTCACGACCTCTGTGGTTGAGCAGGCTAAGCCTTGATGGCTTACCTCACTTCAACGCAGATGCTCCGGGTTCGACTCCTGGTATAGTAAATTTCGGAAACATATTTTCTCCGTTATTTACAATGGTCTGGGTGTCTGGAATCTCGGCCCCAGAGTAATCCGCGTTGTATATTACCCATAACAAACGTAACTTGCTTAATTTGGGGATATACAATATGTGTGTTTGTCTGCCAATTATTATTATTAATTAGTTGTCTCTGCTTATATTTTTCATATAATAATATTGTGTACGACTCTTTGAGGCACGAATAAAAAGGTTTCCATGCCACAGTCAAATGTGTTTCTAATGTATATGAATGTAAGCATATTGGACAGTAAATTAAAAATAAAGAAAAGGAAGATAGTTGAAAGAAGTCGCGTGTGACCAAAGGGCTGGCATATATTTAAGGCAACGGTTTAACGTTGCCTTATGACGTGGGAATGGGGGCCAGCATTTTGGTAACGTTCCCCACCGACAGCGATCTAAACTACATTTTTTAGTTGTAAATCTGTTTAACTATATAATAGTATTTAATTTTTAAGATTTTTTGTAGTGTAGTTTTTAAGATAGAGAGAGAGATAACTCTTTATTGCACACCAAAACATACAATTACAAAACAGACCATATTTACAATATTTTCGAGGCGATACAATAGGCAGCCTTATCGCTCAGTGATCTCTTCCAGGCAACCTAAATCAAAAACAAATTTGAATCAGGCGATGTAGCTGGTGCAGGAAAAAGGCAATGGACACATAAATACTCAAACACATTAACGAATAAATATATATATACAAATACATACATATGTACATAGTCATAAATATAATATACAATAATATACGTATACAATAATATATTACAAAATACATATGTTATTAAAATAAATGTATTAGGATGATTATATTGTGTTAATCAGACATAGCTATTTATGGAGAAATAGTGTTTTCTGAGTAAATTTCTAAATGTTGGTAAGGATTTGGCCTCTCTGACAGTAAGAGGCAGCATATTCCAAAGTTTGACAGCCTGCACTGTAAAAGAATTATCATAATAGGATAAAGTGTGTGCAGGTGTCATAAGATTATTTAGTTTATAATTAAGTTTTTTTTTTAACGATTTTATTTTCCTACTGTATAAATACTTAATAATGAGTACGTTCAATAATCCCAAGTTATTTGGACAGTCAATTGTTAATATACAGCTAACCCGATTTCCACTCGAATGTGGTACAATTAAAAGATGTTCTGGCTTCGTCCAATTAGTCAATGCTGTGTACAACCAATCTTGGATTAGTACAAATTGAGAAACCGAACAGGTATTGGGTCCGATAGTCCGGTTTATTTAGAAAACATATTTCCTCAGGGCTTGGAAACCGGTACAAAGTTACAATGGTTATAGTTCAAGTACGAATGAGCTGTTGTTTTTGGTTTTGTTTTACCTTTAACTTTAATTAATCGAGTTTTAACATCAAAAATGCGCTTTTCTTCTTAACTTCTTTACAATTTTTAACGGATTAAGTAGGTATACAAAATAAAAAATTCACATTACCCCATATTTCTTTATATATAAAACTAACTTCTGCTCGCGACTTCAGCCGCGTGGAATAGTTAAAAAAATAACTTAATCCATATTTTGAAACATTCTTCATTGGTGCTCCGCTACTATTGGTCTTAGCGTGGTGATATAGCCTATATATAGCCTTCATTTATAAATGGACTATCTAACACTGAAAGAATTTTTCAAATAAGACCAGTAGTTCCTGAGATTAGCGCGTTCAAGCGAACAAACTCTTCAGCTTAATATATTAATATATAGACTGTTTTTTTAAAATTTATTGTCCAATATGTTCATGTGCATGTCACTGAAGTCCTCCTAAACGGATGAAGGTTTTTGTGTGTGTTCAAGTGGTGGCCTATGGATTAGGTTCATAATCCATAATTGGAACCGGCACGTGGCGCTGGATTCAGGCTCTACAATCCTCTTTTCGCCTCTCCTCTCCTCTACAATCCCTCCATAACCCAAATTTGATAAAATAAATTAAATTATTTTGATCAAAATCTGATTTCGATGAAATTTTTGTCCGTGTTTGAGTGACTCCCGGAATGGTTTAGAATTTCACAGCTGGACCGGGTAGGCGGCGCTAATATCGGGTTCCAGATTTAAATATTTTCAAAGTAGGATGACGTCTATCGGGTGCAGTATGGTTAGCGGGTCTGTGCAACTAAAGTCATCCTATAATATCTGAATTTCATTACCCAGAACTGTAAAAGGTAGTACAAAATAAATGAAATCCTTATCTAATATATAAAATTCTCGTGTCACAGTTTTCGTTGCCATACTCCTCCGAAACGGCTTGACCGATTTTGATGAAATCTTTTGTGCTTATCCGGTATCTATGAGAATCGGCCAACATCTATTTTTCATCCCCCTAAATGTTAGGGGTAGTCCACTCCTAATTTTTTTTGATTTATTTTTTAGACAAAATTTTTAATTTCTATTTTTTTATGATACAGCATTAAAAGATACATACTACCCTAAATTTTCAACCCTCTACGATCAACCCCTATTTTACCGGGCAGGACGACGTCTGCCGGGACAGCAAGTTTTATATAAAATATTGCTGATGTATGAGAAATGCGAATTTAATTTGTATTTCAATAAGGAACGTGCAGACGTTCATATATTAGCTATAATGTTGCATTAAAATGCGCATACATACATTTCGTTAGGAATCGAATGAAAAGCTAATATTATTTATGAAATTATAGTAAGGTAGTGCCAATCGTCAGCAGCATCTGTGTTTGAATACATAAAAGCATACAAAAGGTTGTTATATTATATACCCTTAGACTTCTTTAGGACGTAGTTATTTCGTCGTACTGGGAGGCTAGATTATATTTTCTTTATATACGAAAACTATTTGTTAGCTGTATAATTATTGGAAAATCTAAATTTCAACAAAAAATATTTTAAAAAACAAATATAAATTAAAAATGGTTATTGAAAAATTGAAAATCGTTGAAGTGTGAGTTTCGCATAGAGATGACTTCTGTTCAAACCACATTCATAGACAAGTCATGACGATTATATAAGGAGACCGGTTTTTTTAAAAGATCTACGGAAAATGTTAGCTACAAACACACTAGAAAGTTTTTAAGTGTACTTAATACAAATTCAATAGTTTTATACATATTACTACACTGAAAGAAATATGTTTTATCGTAATTTAAAAATAATCCCATTTCCCACTCAATTCAGGTTCTTTATTAGCGTTATAAAACTACATTTTGACGGTTTTAACTGCGGTAAATTAATTGATTTTAATTATTCCGACATTCTGGCCACTTTTCACTAGCCGTGATCGCGGAAAACAAAGAAAGATGTCAAGTCTTAATTGAGCATTCTTAAAGTTCTATTTAGCCTACCGCCAACTATTTTGAAACAACTAGATAAAATATAGTTTTACTATGTTGTTACGAGTTGCAGGACTCGAATTAAAATGCCGTTGGAATTACTATAGAATTTATTAGAACTATACAAACACGTATAACACAGGTACAAATATAACTGAGCACAACCAGTACAAACGTAATGTACGATTCAATAACACGCACAAAGTCCGTCACTATATAGATTACCGAGTGTACACGCGCCTTGCCTCGCTTGTAGTTATCACTTGACTACCGATCTCTCCATTGAGGTATTGCTTTATACTGCACAAATACAATATGTCACTCGGTCGCGTGGACTGAATTTCTTAGTATGACACCTGTTTTTCTAATTACAAATTTTAAACACAAGATAAACAAAAGATGTCCAAATGCCGCATTGACATAAAGTGTGTTCCAACAGACGCAGGTGTGCATTTTCCTTTGTCGGCACCTCGGTCGTAACAATATATACTAGTCGCGAAAACTTAATAAAATATTCTTTATTAGCGATTTAAAAGAAGTAGCCAAAATAATTATTGATGCAATCAAGCTCAGTTTCGTGCCATACTGCATTTTGCAGTCTACAAAGTTTACTCGGAAAATTAAATCGAGTTTCAATGTTGTGACGGCAGGAATTCAATTTAAGGTGTAACTTTGGGAAATGCTTGTCACTAAACCGATTGGCGTGTTTGTAGTCACGAAGTCGCTTACATCGAACATTCATGGAACTTATGCCAACACTGTACGATACAACCAAATGATCTCATTATAGAATAGAATAGAATATAATTTATTGTACAATAAAATTTATGAAATAATACACAAGAACAGCTTAGAATTAGGTAAAAATGGTGGTCTTATCGCCGACAGCGATCTCTTCCAGACAACCTTGGGACGGAGAGAGAAATATGGCACAAAACTAGGGTAGGATTTGCTGCACAATATTTTAAAAGTGTAACATATTGTATATATTAATATTATTATCTGTATGTCTTTCAAGACCACGGGCCTTTAAAATGGCCCGGAACTTTTGGAAGGCTTGCGTGGGGGGCTATGGGGTGGCCAACACGTAGAGGCCCCTTGACAAATTTAATCTAAATTCAATAAAATATAGCATAAAGATACGTACTATAATAACAACTGTTACGCGATGATCATCACAGCAGTTATGAGAAACATAGAGTATATTAATATAACATAGACAATAGTCACAGATAATAATATGATCCTGGCAACACTATGATATAATTGGTATTTTTAGCAATATTGTAATATTATTATTTTGTAGGGTAGTTTCGTAGTATTTTCGTATAAAAAGGCGGTGAGGCGTGTAAACGGTGTTCATTGCTTACTGTGTGGTGTGAATAGTCACACCAAAGGCTGGACAATAAAGGGGAAACTCTGCCCAAATAGTTAATATTTGGTATCTTCGGTACTTTCTTACCCAAATATCTGCAAGGCTGTTTACACAACATAAATTAAATTCTAGGTAGTAATCCTTAACAAGTCTGTTAAAGTCGGATACAGATTGGGCTTCCCTTACTTCCAGTGGAAGCATGTTTCATCATTGGACAGCTTGAACACTGAAAGAGTGATTATACAACCTGGTTGTATTGAGTGGTGTCTGTAGTCTCATATTCAGTGATGACTGAGGAACGTCTCCTGATTGAAGAATTGGAAACGTTCCTTAAGATAAGGAGGAGACTTAGGACTAAACAATACATTGTATAATAGAGACAGGATATGCGTATTTCGGCAAAGGCGGATAGGGAGCCACTTGAGCCTAGTGCGAAATTCAGATATATGATCATATTTTAGCCTATAAAGAAATATTTTATTGTGTAACTAATAATCGGTTATATAAAAGTAGCCACAAATAACTTTGTGATAACTAATAGAGTTTTACACAAAGCAAATTTAATTCTAGCACGTACAGGTAAATTGGCTTCGGGATTTTTTTGTGTTTATAGTCTTATTAATATATTTACAGCACTCTTAAACTTGAAATCTATACTTATAATAAAATTGTACAGGTCAAATGTCTGTACAATGAAAAAAAAATGCTAAAGACAGGGGGATGTAAGAAGTTCGATTTCGATTTTTCAAAAAAATTTTTTCTCTTTTTATCTTTGTACCGGCTAATCTCCGAAATGACTGGACCGATTTAAATGAAATTATGTAAAGCGTGTGGAAGCTTATATCCCTGATCAACACATAGGATACTTTAAATCCCGAGTTCCCGTGGGATAGTTAAAAAACTTGAATTACTAAAACAGCTTATTACAGAACTTACTATGCACTGGACACCACGGTCGTTATGGTCATGATATGTTATAGATTTCATTTACAGATAAATTATGTTGATTATTAATTAGATTTAATGTAATAGATAATTTATACCAATCAATTTCAAAAAGTTAAATGTCCTTATAAAAATTTTGCTCACTTTGAAATAGCCGCAACAATTACAACTGGCGTAATACTCCTGAATAATGAAGAGTACCAGCACTGAATTACGCACTGACCAAGTTTACATTGAATAAGCGAGAGCGATTTGAGAGACAACATAAATAATAATATCGGGCAAATGCACCCCAGGGCGAACCACAAATAGACGCCAAAAGTCCACTTGCTGTACTTAGCTTAGTAACAGTAAAATTATTTAAGAAAAAATATCAAGAAGCAAGTGAGGTGTGTAAGAATGGGCTTGTGTGGCGCTCTGTTGTGCGTGCCTACCCCGCAAGGGACCTGGCGTGAAGTTATGTATGTACGTATGTAAAAAATTATCGTATGTAATTTAGTTTTTGGAACGAAGTTCCAAAAAAATAAGACCAAAAGTTGTAACGACACTTTTGGCTATAGTTATAAGCCGTGCGGCGTGCGCGTGTTTTACTAAAATTAAGCCTACTGATTAAGTTTATATTACATTATATTTGTTAATAATAATAAAAATATTATTATAACTTTAAAAAAAATATTACAATTCCTTAACTAATTAATCGAAAGGAACTTCGTTCCATCCGGGTGTCCCTTAATACTTCTCAAGTTTTTTATTAAAAAAAATATTTAAGCTCTACGCTGCATATCAATACTTTCAGAATATTTTTCCGCAATAGTAAGAAAACAACATTCTTTTCACGGTTTGGAAAACATGTATCTCTCTATTTTCTGATTAAAAAGACATTTACCTTAACGATTTTTGAAGACCTATCTAATAATATCCCCACACACGTTGATTTAGAACTATAGGGCATGCCTTATATATTACAATTTCACTACACCATTGTTTAATTTTAATCCTTTTCCTGCGAAATATCATCATATAGATTCAATAGTATATGAGAAAATAGTTATAAAATACCATGTACAATATTGTGACTATAATTTATTTTGGTGAGAATATTTCAAATTTTAATTTCAAGTTTAAATTTTTCATTCAAACTATAATCCAGTGGTGATTACTTTTAAATAATATGTACATATAAATTTATATAACAGCACTATCTATCTGTCTATCGCTTTTAAATAATAGTTTCAACGTCTGTTTACACATCAGCATTATTAAAAAGAAAGTGTGATTATAACGTTTTTTCTTGAATTAATGTTTGGGGAGAAAATGAATGCAAATCGATTCCAGTTCGAAGAGGTTATATTTTTTAAAGTGACATAACATGACGTTTAACGTTCCGTTCACAAAGTTTGTTTAACGCAGTAACAAAGTGTATGATTTGTTTTAAAACGTGACCACTTCAGCGTCGCTTTATCAACCAAGTCTCACCACAATTTTAAGGACACCGAGAAACATTTTTGCAAAACTACAGTTTACTCAAGATCTGCTGGACTTACTTTCGTTTGGCAAATGAGAATTTGTATTTAACTTTGCAGAATTTTCCTTGATTCAAGCATAAAATATGCAGAGCTTATTTACTTTAATCTAACTCGGATTTTTCAAGATATCTTCTGGAAAACGGTAAGCTGGATATAGAACTTTTCTTCTCTTACCAAGACAGTCCTTATGTCTTACTTTACTGAAGTAAATTTACAATTTTATGGCTCAGATTAATCTGAACCTTTGATAGATAGGTACATAGATTTTTATGTCATATATTTGCTGCTTCATAAAAACAAACGCCTGTAGAATGCTATATTTACTTTTTTTAGGAAAAACAATGCAATGGCTGCCTCACAGGTAACCTTACATAAAGGTAAGGAAATTCTGAGCTGTTCTGGCGATTCTCTTTTGGCCTAATGTTCATTGAAGATATAAATTCATTTTCATAAATTTTAATATACTATTAGTTTGCATATATATGTAAATAAAAAAATTTGGGTATTTCAATAAAAAAAATATGATAAATAAAATTATAATTATGTAAGTTTTATTACAAAATATATTTATTCTATTCTTTTTTTATTAAAAGTTATTATGTATCTATTTAAAAAGTAAATTTTGAACCGAATACTTTGGGCAATAGTAATGCGTCACTTTGATATGAGAAATTATGAAAAATAATCATAGTAACGTTAAACGCGCGCTCGACGTGTTTTTGGTCCTCGGATACCTTGACGTCAAAAATTGTTTTTAATTAAATTTAACTTTTTAATAACAACGAAAAAAAACTAATTTGCTATAAAACTTATATGTGACCTTTTAATTTATAAGAAAATAAAAAAATATTGAATTTTCCAATTACTAATGCTTTCCGGCTCGAATTCAAACTCGCGTAATTGAAACGAGACCCAGGTGGGTTAGCCACTGAACTACTACGACTACAATACCTAGTTGTCAAGACTATAACATCGGTAAATATCTTATAGGCTTGTATAAAGATATTAAAAATTTTGTGAAATACGTTTTTACTACAATCACGATGACTTGAGAAAAATATGTATTCAAGATAACAATTTATATATTCTTAACAATTAGCAACTATTTACGAATCAATCAGATAACTGGATACAATGAGTCAGAAGTATCCAAACGTTTTCCACGTAACGTAATGTTTATTACAAGTCTGCCGTAATTCTGACGCGAATTTCACGTGATTTATCATGATGAGATAAAAACTAGATAGATCTAGTCAAATACAAATAATATGAAAATTTACCCTTTATAGCTCGCGTTACCAACCTAACATTAATATATTCCTCTGACTTTTAGATCTCTCTAGATTTTCCACTACACAATGCATCGCCAATACCAACTTCTTCCAGGCAATAATGATTCGATAGACGCTCAAATAGCACTTGTACAAAATATTTATAAAGCATTTTAATAAGTAACAAACAAAACATACAAGCAGGTCTTCCGCCTGTGCCCAGTGAGACACATTCATGCGCTTATATTATGTATGTATGTCATACATAATCTGTCTGAAAGAAACTATGGCTATTACCTTTCTAAAGGGCATTTGGATTTAATAAATGAAAACTGAGAAACATGAAAGGACGTCCATATATTGCAAAACTACGAAAAGAACGAACATCAAACAAAAAGAATAGAAAATATTCTTATTTTAATGTTGGTGCTGCCAACACTGTCTTATATATATGCTGAAAGCTTAACACAATTTTGTAAATATATCAAAATGCAGGGCGGGAATGAGTTTGGTAATTGCACGACGCCAACCTTGCACATCGACCGTGAAGAGCGTTGATGCGTTTAATAAACACCACGATTCGCTTATCTTAAACTTTTTAACGATTAGTATACATTTTAGTTACAGCTAGCTGTGGCCACCATTTTGCGAGCCTTTAATTTTATTATAAGCTTTTATTTAACTTGCAATGGATGTACCTGTCTACGTACGTTCGGGTGGAATCGGACAAGTTAAATTTGACCACTTTCCCGGTTTCCGATTGAGCTGAAATTTTGCACGCAATTTTGTATATCGTGTGACAATGCAATAATATGGTACCATGGAGCTGATCTGATGATGGAGTCGGAAGGTGGCCATACTTCTGTACTAAACAAGATAGACCCGTCGTGTTTGGGCTCGTTCTACTTGTATTGGCTAGCACTCTGCTACTACGTGATATCCAGAATCTCAAAACCGTCTGTGTATTTAGAAACCTTTTTAAAAAAAGCTTATTTCATATATTGTGAACCTCAATAACTGTTGTATTTAAGTAAATAAGTTTTTTTATATTGCATGAGTTTAGCAGACAGGCAGACCTATGGACATTTACAACATAAAAAGTGCTACTAATGCGCTGCTGCTCTCTTAAGGGAATTGGAACCAGGTCACTAATGCCGGAACACAACTCAAGGTTGTTATGATGGCATACTCCAGACCAGGAGTGGCATCCAGACGGGCAAATACCCTACCATCTGGTTATGAATTGTTTTCTCGTCTCTTATGACAGGCAACTATTTGCGTAACTTAAAAGCAAAAAATATAAAATATTTAAAAAAAATCTATTTTCTTTCTACATTTTGAAGTCAGTGCCAAGTAAATAATAAAACAACAAATTTGCAAAATTTTATGTTTTATATTTTTATGTTTTACTTCGCACCATGTTCAAGATGTAAAAAAAATCTATTGCTCTTTAGATGTTCGTCATCGGTTGGCTTGTTTTATCGTTTTTTTCTTTTTAATCTGACGCCTAAACTAAGAACTGGGTGAAAAGTAATTTTTGAGTGAAAAGAATATTCTTGAAAAATGGAAAGAGACACACAAAAGACCTCGTATCACATAGAACTTACAATTTCATGCTATAAATTAAACATACATTATTTTCTTATATTACTACAGAAACATTAAGGCCATATATATTAAATTAAGTTCCGAAAGTTAAAATTTTCCAATTATATAAAACTTTGATATAAGCGGCTTGTCTTATCCGAGAATCCAAGGCATGCCAACTTTTATTATTCATGGCAATGATTTTTTCGGTGTAAATCCTCATCCCGCCGCGATCCCTTATACCGCAGAGAATACTTGATGAATAAATTTCAAACGTTAAAAGAATCCACAGCTATTTATGTTTTCTTTTGACAGGTATTTCAGTTTGTGATTTTTGGATCTCTGACACACAATTTCACTTTGCGCTTTCTACAACGTTCATCTATAGGACTCGGTCTTTGTATCATTATATTTTATTAACTGACTTCCAAAAAGGAGAGGATCTCAATTTGATCTGTATGTTTTTTTTTGTATGTACACCGATTACTTCGAGATTTATGATCCGATTTACGTGATTCTTTTTTGTTCGAGGCAAAATAGCTGCTATTTGGTCCCCTAAAAATTTAATTTACCTGGCCCACTAGTTTTCATTTTATGAACATATTTCATGTAAAAAAATTTCACTCCGTTCCATATGTACACCGATTACGCTGAGATTTATGATCCGATATACGTGATTCTTTTTTAGTTAGATGCGGAATAGTTGCCGTTTAGTCCCCTAAAAATATAATATACTATGGCCTAGTAGTTTTAATTTTATGAACATTTCTTATGAAAAATTTTCCGTGCCGTTCCGTATGTACACCGATTACGCTGAGATTTATCATCCGATTTACGTGATTCTTGTTTAGTTTGATGCGAAATAGTTGCCATTTGGTCCCCTAAAAATTTAACATAGTTTGATTCAGTAGTTTTCATTTTAAGAAAAAAATTTTGTTCCCATTTCTTGGACCTATATTTTTTAAGGAGCGCGGCACCTTTCGTACGTTCGTAGGTTACCCATACATGGCTAGACACTAAAAAGTAACAAATAAAATAAAAACTTCGTTTAAAAAACCGACTTCAAAAACTAAAAAGCATAAAATAACTTATTTCTGAAGCTATTACTATTAATATATATTATCTATTACATCTTGAAGTCGGTGCAAAGTAAAACATAAAAATTACTAGGTATATTTTGGAAATTACTAAACACCGACTTTAAGATGTTTTAGATAATATAATAATAATAGCTTTAGAAATAAGTTATTTTCTACTTTTTAGTTTTTGAAGTCGGTTTTTTTTAAACGAAGTTTTTTTTTAGTCTTAAAGAAGCCTACAAAGTTAACTTAACTCAATATGAATAAATATGTAGATAACATGCTTTAAGTTTTGGTCGCGTAATGCATCGCATCGTTTCAAAACACATTGAATGCATTCTCAAGGAAACAGTCGCTAGAGAAAGGTTCGCAACTACGCCAAGCGCCTTAATTTCGACTGATGTGTACTTACATACTTACTTAGCCGACCTTTCGGCAAGTGTGTCACAGTTTTAATAAAACAAGAAATACTAGCTTCCTCCCGCGGGGCGGTCGGAATATATAAAATCTTAATTATGTTTTTATACAAGTAAAATAGAGCTATCTACGAGGGATTAATCCGCGGCGAGGCAGCGTGAAAAACTAGTACAGAATCAAAAGTGTATGTGCTATGTCCCTGCTCCACCTACATTACTGTTAGTGTTGTGTACCTATGACCTTATAGCGTCAAAACACAATGTGCTACAATTTAGCTACATTAAAAAAGAACCTTAAAGTAACCTACAAACTTACTCTTACTTGGTTATGAATAAGACTGTAAGATTTTAATGTTTGAAACAGTGTTTCATAGTGACCACAAACAATATTTGAAATAACCTATAAATAACCTTCATTTGTTTTTTTTTCTACTGATGTGTCTTTCAGTTTACTTTACAATTATATTTTGATACATTAATATCGTTTCAATCACAACAACTAAACTCCCATTCATATAAATTAATATTTTAAAGAACATTGTACACATGATACTGCGAACCACTTTTCATTACGTGCTTAATCTGCATATTTAACTACAAGTAATAAATAAATATTTACTGCCAGCAATAAAGAAAAATTATCGTATCCAAATTCAATACAATCAAATTTCAATAAAGCCCTTTCTATAAAAATCCAACTACAATTTCCCTAATAGAATACGGTTATGTTATGAACTTAATATTAGTATTTCGATTCCCAGCGGCGTTACGAAATTGGGCCTACTGTCCTTACCCACACAACACCTGTTTACCCTGTTATTGTAATGGATACACTGTCTAATAAAGTGAACGAGGGTTCTTGCTCACTGCTTGAGAAAAACGGTTTGAAATACATGTCGCTACATTTAGGCAGTCAAAAACGGTAATAACAAAATAATTTTCTTCTTTTTTAAGAAAGTTCTAGAACAGATGCGCAAACTGGAGGCTTAAAGTGGTCGCTTTGGTAGATTCCTATTATGAACTAAGATATGCCCGCAATTTCATTCACGCTTGACTTGAAATTCCCGCGGGATTCCCGGGACACAATGCGTCAACGTTTTAGTGAAAACGGTATCGGAATTAGCTATTTTTTATGCACCCGAACAACTACAAACCGCGCCTGGGAAAATGTCCGCGGGATGCACGTATAGCTGACTCGTGTCCACTTCGCGGGGCGTCATTAAAAAATACACATGTACCCACGCACCCACGTACGCACACATATCAAGGTTAAATTAAAATAATCAATTAATTGGGAAACGGAAAAAAACACTCGCAGCGCCTCGTATGAGGATGTGCGCAATTCTTGCGTGGAACGTTATTGCTGTTACATATTTGACAGGCGTTCCCATGCGCACTACACCGAGGGTCAATAAAAAATTTAAAAAAATATAAATCACAATCAAATGTAGCCTATGCCACTTCGGAATAATGTAGCTTTCCAGTGGTGATATAATTTTCAAAATTGCTTCAGTAATACCGGAGATTACCCCGAACAGCCAAACTCATAAACTTTACCTCTTTATAATATTAGTGTAGATTATATTGTCATATCCCTTTGAATCCGGGACTATCCGTTACGAAACAAAGTTGAAGCACTCAAGTTGAATCTTGTCAAATTTCATTAATTAATCACGACATAATCCCAGATGATGAAATTAATTGGTAGAAGGATAATGGAATTTATTACAAATAATGCCATCAGTTGGTCCTTTTGATCTCGTTTCGCTGTGAGAATGATTCTGGATTTAATTTTAATTGTTTTGTTTTATATTTGAACCACATTAGACAGCAAGGCGAATTCTATATGTCTATGAAGTTTAGTTGCTGGTACCAGTGGCTGAATTCTACTATTGTAAAATCGTCAGAATGGTTGACCACTGATAGAGTCTCCAGACTGGAGATTTTTTCACCCAAAAGTTATTGTTTAGGGATAAAAAATGTTGGGGTAAGCATAAAATGTTTTTTCTCTGGGATGTAAAAATTCTAGCGGAGCACTAGACTATCTTCTTCCCCTTTCGCTTAGTTAAATCATTATATTGCGGAAATTTAAAAAAGAATTGAGATTTTAATGGTACACTAAAAAGAACTTGAGATGGATATAAATACTTACTTCAGTTTTTGCGACTTGTATACTACATAATAAAACTACATTTCAACGGTTTTAAGCACGATAATTTATTTGATTGTTATAATTCCGACGTTTCCGCCACTTTTCAGTGTCCGTGATCACGTGAAGGAAATTATCAGTCAAGTTGGTTTGTGTTCCGGTGCACGCAGCAACATAAACCAACTTAACTAATTTTTTTTTCTTCCAACTATTTTAATGTTATATAAAATTATTAGAGCTAGGCGTATTTGCTGAAGAGTTTCTTGCGCCGCTTCTCCTCTTGAAGCCATAACATGTTGCGAAGCGGTGGTAAACTAGATTAGGCTCCCATAGAGTAAAATTAAATAATTAAAATGAACAAGTTGGCGGTAGACTTAATAAAACTTTAATAATACTCATTGACACTTGACATGTTTGTTTTCGGCCATCACGGCCACTGAAAAGTGTCCGAAATGTCGGAATAAAAAAAGTCAAATAAATTACCGCGCTTGAAACCGTTAAAACTTAGTTTTATGATATACTAGCGACCCGCCCCAGCTTCGCACGGGTGCAATGCTGATACAAAATTAAATACACTACAGAAAAACTATGAACGTTGTATATAAAAACATAGCGGCCCGCTCCGACTTTGCACGGGCATCACTACATAGAAACCTCTAAAATTAGCAATGTTGCCTTAGTATTATACATATAAACCTTCCTCTTGAATCACTCTATCTATTGGAAAAAACCACATCAAAATTCGTTGGGTAGTTTTAAAGATTTAAGCGCACATAGGGATATAGGGACAGAAAAGGCGACTTTGTTTTATACTATGTAGTGATGATGCCTGTATAATTTGAAGAATCCAAAAGACACCAGTCATCAATATTTAACAATGAGCCGTCTTCCTAATTGCCAGCTTTGCAATATAATTTTAAAATCACAGACAGTCAGACAGGTACTTCAATTTCATATATTAGTATAGACAATACAGTTTAGTAAATGTTAAAATATCAGTAATACCACTACACGTTATAAAATAACATCAAACTATGTACATACTTGAAATAGCCACATAATATGGTAATATACATAAAAAGGCGATTTTGCCATAAACTTAACATCGGAAGGGACTAATGTGCATAATAATAACAACATTTGCCCAACCTTTCTGTGTATATTAAAATAAGAGCACACTGTGTTATTCTTTTGTTAATTTTCATTCATGGATCCCTAAAAAAAGGGACAATTAAAAGTACCTCCATTGTTGAATCTTATGCGAACATTTTAAAACCATTGTTCACATTGCCTGCATTAAAAAATTGTGTATCTTTCGCGGTGATATACATTACTGTTATATTGATAACAACCTTTTTGTATCTTTGAGAGACAAAAATACTTTTACTATACCAATAATACTTATTCTATACCAATAATAGCAGATTGTTAGATCAACGATCTACAACAAGAGTGGATAAGGTGAGAACATCCTTATGTACTCATTTCTCGCCCCTTGATCTTTGAAAGTTGCACCCCTCACTGAAAAATTGAGAGGAAGAAGATTAAGTTGGTATGGGCATATCATGAGAAGGGATGAAAGTCACGTAACAAAAGAATTTCAAACTACAACGTGGATGGGTACCAATGTAAAAGTAGACCAAAAAACATTTACACATTGCATTCACATGACATATTTGCGGGTTTTACGGTTGGCCGGTCTTTTCTCAAGACCCCTGGAACCATGGGGGCCTGAGGCACACAAACTTTATGGAGACATAACGAAACGCCTGGTAGACGTCTCGCGTGACCAAAAGACTGGTCTACCTCTCAGACAACGCACTAAAATTGCCATTCAGCGAGGTAATGTAGCCAGCCTTTTGGGCACGTTTCCAACTGACAGCGGCCTGGCACTAGATTTTGTAATTTAATTTTAACTTGTATATATAGTTTTATTTAGTTTAATTGTATAACTAATTGTGTTCTCAGAAACTACTCAAAAATATTGTTCAAAGCGATTTTCGTTTAAAGTATTTGTGAAGCTCTATACCCTTAATTTTATTCAGAATTTTCACTACATTTCGTTCAAAACTTAAAATGGGCCACTGTTACGACTTTCGAAGCCAATATACCTACTTATGGCTTTGACAAAAAAGTCGTTAAAAGCATCTTTGATTTTGCAATTTCTGATTAAAGACACATCACACCAAGAAAACTTTAAAAAATAAAACTCTCAGTTACATTGGAGCCACTTATGACTTTTTGTTGTTTCACGGTTTTACTAGACCCTTCTCAACACCACATAGAGTACGTATTTTTATTAGATTTCATCTAACCTACTTGTTTTTGGGGAAAATGACTGAGATATGCAACGATAGACAAACAAACGGATTTCATAGAGTAGTTTCGCTTTTACTAAAGTATCTACAGAACCCTAAAAAATAGTGTCTTAAAAATACAGTCAAAATGATGATTGGAGAAAATACTCAATGGGTATTTTTTATGCAAGAGTTTAGCAGACAGGCAGACGATCCACTTGATAGAAAGCGGTTACCATCGCCTATGGACATTTGCAACACATGCGCTGCTGCTCTCTTAAGGGAGACTGGAACGTGGTGACTAACGCCATAACATAAATCAAAGTTGTTATGGCAACATACTTTGGACCAAGGGTGGTAGCCATCCAGTCAGGCAAATGCCCTATCACCTGGTTGTGGGTTGCTTTGTCCCTCTTACGATAGACCACACGGCCGCAGGAAATTGTATTCATTCCCCGTTCCTAGGAGCACCGATACGGGCATATTGTACGAGTAATATATTTAAATGATACATTAAACAAACTGCCGCTGTTACTTTATTAATAAAATCCTATCCAATACGTAAAAAGCTTTACAGGTGCGCAGAAAGCAATAAATTTTATTGTACTGTGACATATCCATTTTGTTTTATAGCCTTTTAAAAAACAATTCCGCAGCCATATTTCAAGTTACGATCCTGAATATTTTTACGCATCCGATTTTATTATGTAAATTATTTAACTTTGTTAACACTTCGAGCTCCTAGGGAAGTTTTTACGACTGCGTTAACTTTTCTTTCCTTCGTAAGATCTCTCAGAACAATTAACATGATAATTTCATAGTTATATAAGTATTTTTTATTTCTGTCCTTTATTTCATTGGTAGCTAAAACATATATTTATTATTGTTACAACCTAGGCGCCAAGGAAAACAAATTCACACCTGCATATCTGTAAAACACATTTTATTACCTTTCGGCATTTGAACTAATTCTTTTTTGATCGTTTTCTTTTGTTTACTTTGTGTTTAAAATTTGTGGTTAGAAAATAACCCGTTTTGTTGTACTCTTTTATGGCAGTCATTAAGCCAGGTGTGGAGGATTAAGTCAACTTCGATACGGGGACATTGCATTTGTGCACTATAAAACGATGATCTCATGGAGGGGAAGCAGTCGAGCGAGAACCACGAGCGAAGCGAGACGTATGTACTACAATCGGCAATCTAATAAGTGACGGACTTTTCGCGTTTTATTTGAATTACAACCTGCATTACGTTTGGACTTGTTGTGTTCAGTTATATTTGTATCTGTTTTATACGCAGTTGTATAGTTCTAATAAACTCTATAGTAATTCTAACGGCATTTTGATTCGAGTCTCGCACTCGTAATTTTATGCTTTCGAATAGTAGTTTAGCATTCAGTTTTGATCAGGAACTTTAAAATATTGCAGATAGGATCCTAGTAATGAGATGTTTATGAGCTGATATTTTTTTTATTATCAATGATCCCATGACTAGAAATTTCAGAGATACATCCATGCAGGAACGAAGAAAGAATACATTTTCCTGCAGCCGATCGGGCTGTCGTAAGAGGCGACAAAACAAACCATAGCCAGATGGTATGGTATTTGTCCGTTTGGATTGCTACCGCCCTGGTCTAGAGTTTGCCGCCATAACAACCTTGAATTGTGTTCCAGCATTAGTAGCCAGGTTTCAGCCTCCCTTTAGACAGCTGTGTGACTAAATAGTTCCATAGAAGTTCCATCTTTTTATTGCTAGTAGGCAAACTGGCAAACGGACTACCTGGTGATAGGTGGCTACCGTTGCCCATGGACATTTGCAACACTAAAGGAGCCGATGCGTTGCCTACCTCGTTAAGACCACCGGAATTTATTCCATGACTTGGACACATACGTCATGAAAGAGCGTCCGCCACGTACCGTTGAAAACTTCGAAGTGTCTAGGAAGTGTGGATGAACTCCTAATCGCCGGCGAGTGGTGCGATGATAGAATAGCGACGTAGGCACCAAATCAAATATCTCATCAGAGCACTTCTACAGACGGCAGAACACGCTTGGAGCGCCAACGTCTCTTCCATGGATAGTAGAAAATGCTGACACGAAGTATCCTCAAAGATAAAGGGTATATTTTATTATTATTTTTTTATTCCAAGAGTTCAGCGGATAGGCTGACAGCCCACCTAATGGAAAGCGGATACAACACTAATATACTATGCTAGAAATGCACCGCTGCTCTCTAACTGGAACCTGGCGACTAATGCCAGAACATAACTCAAGGTTGTTATGGCGGCATACTCGAGCCCAGAGGTGGTAGCCACCCCAGACGGGCAAATTACCTTACGATATTCCAGCAATAAAATATTGTAATGAACACTATCAGTTTAATTTAATGAAGGTAGCCGTTTAACCATTACTAAACAATACAATTTTGAAACATAGACAACGGCTCATATCGATGACAGCGCTAGGCCCGCATAGCAACAGTTACACGTTGACAAATTGAGCTGCCAACCCCCACTCATTTACATCCTAAATAAACCCTGCAAGTTTATCTAACTACCGCAAATACGTTACAAGTATTTATTACATACTGTTTGCACACCTGTTTCCAAACGCATATTGGTTTTTTAACACAGCTTTTTGTTCGAAGTTTTGAAGCGTAGTATTCATTTCTATTTACATGAAGTCTATTTCAGATAGAAACAAATTAATAAATATAATAAAGAGATGTTTAATCATTTAAATTTAAGTTAAATTTGACCATCACAGGTCAACTGGCCAGTGTGCGAAAAAGGTTCGCCACAAGTTTATTTATTTAATATAATACATGCGAAAGTGTGAAAGAATGCATGTATAGGTACATGTTTGTTACTCTTTCACGCAAAAACTACTGAATGAAATTTGATGAAATTTGACAATAATATAACTAACACATCAGAATAACACCTAGGCTATAATTTATAAAGATAAAGTGTGAATTATCCAAAATGATACGATTTTCCATCACCACGAGACCGTGGGGCGCAGCTAGTATGATAATAATAGGAATAAAACAATCAAGGAAGCAGAAAATCTAAAAGAAATCTCATGGTTACATGAGTACCTTTGAAATGTACATTCTTAAACGACTATAAAGTCGTCGTAGTTCTGAATTACTCATGAGTAACATACCTTTATATAGAGTCCCTCTGAGTCTAGCTACGCTCGGTACCACAGTGTACGTAGTTTACGGAACCGACATTGCTACACTGCAAAATGCATTAGAGTTGCATGGTATTGCATCGTCAATGATGTGCATTGTTGAAAAGGAAGGTTTCTTCAAACTAACCAATGTCTCAAAAGACACTTTAAATATTTGTACACAGTCTAAGAGTACGGGGTATAAAAAAAAGTTTCACCTCTTGCCGCTTAAAGACCGACGAGATATTGCTGACTTTACTTCTAAGTAAGGTCGACTTTAATATTCCAGCGAAGTCTTTACGATTTAATCAACCCATAAATGTATTTTTAATTTTTACTAATTACAGAAAATACTCATATATAGTGCTAGCAAGTAATTATTTAAATAATGTAAATAAATACGATGACATCGACCCATTTGCAAACACTGTTTCAGGAGCCAAGCGGTCTATAAGCCTTAAATTTTCAACAGTGACTATTTTGTTTTATTTTTTTTATTACAGGAGTTCAGCAGACAGGCAGACGGCCCACTTGATGGAAAGCGGTTACCTTCGCCTATGGACATTTGCACACGAAAGGTACTACAAATGCGCTGCTGCTATCTTAAGGGACACTGGAACCTGGTCACTAATGCCGGAACACAACTCAAGGTTGTTATGGCGACATGCTTTAGAACAGGGGTGGTAGCCATCCAGTCCGACAAATGCCACTACCACCTGCAACTAAGCTAACTAAGTATCTCGGTGCCTTTTTTACGTGTGCATGTTAGTTTTAACCCATAGCTTATCCGTGAAAACCTATCATTGGCTTCCTTTAGTTAGTTATAGTTATCTCATCAAATCTAGTTGGCTGTAGGTATTCCATAAATATTTCTTTTTTATTAATATAGTTTCGCTTTCCTTAATGGCAGCAGCTGCGGCGATAACGGCACATGTTCTTCTGGTTGTGCCTTGGTAAACAGTACCAGAGGTCTCTATTGTTCAACGTGCGTTGATCTAATGGGTTCGTTTCTGATAGATTCATTTTCTAATTCAAATTCTGATTCGCACCGACTGAGTTCCAATTAGGTTTTTGTAATAGCAGCTTTGGCTTGTGCAATTTCCAATTAACATTAGCATGGACCTTATTACTATTGTTTTATTTATTTATTTGGTAGTTCACATCTATTTGCTATATTTTGCAGTTGTTCTTTTCTGCTATCTTATTGTCTATATTGTTCAATCTATATTCTATTACACATTTATTCGTATCTATTTTACATATATACATATTATTCGTTTGTTCCGCACGATGAAATTCTTTGAATGTATAGCCGCCTTCCATTTGTCAAGAGGTGGGTCGAAGTAGGAATTGACCACAGAGCATTAATTCTCTCTATCTCTTGATATTGGAAAAGGCGCTATTTTCAAATCAACTAATAACATTTGTGTATTTCGCCGCTTGTGACATCAACGCCCCGTAATCCGTGCGACTAGGATTTATGATTGTGAGGCCCGCAAACAAATGGAACGGGAAAAATCGCTGTCGTGAACGTGGTCGTTGTCTTCTGAATGTATCCTTAGTGGTCGATTATCAACTTTAGATTTAGTTCACTGAAATTCTAATGTGGATCTTGTTATGGTTAGCCATTGTTCAGAAAGAAGATCCTACAATTTAAACATAAAATATGTAAACTGAATTATTTCAGTGTAGAAACACCCTAAGTCTATGGTCTCGGAGCACGATGCCTTTTATTACCATCTAGATTTTATTGAATTTAAAATGACGTTGTGGAAATCCCGTATGCTTTTCAAATAGCATTTTATTAGATTTTGTAGTTGTAGCAGTTGGAACAGTTTCCATTATAAATAGTCTTATTTTCATCGAGCTCCTTTTTTTTATTGGTTTAAAAGATCTTTAGTTTACATAGTGTTTCTACACCAGTTTATGCTAAGATAATATCATAAAGAGGAAAGATTTGTATTTTTTGTATGTTTGTAACGAATGACCTTAAAAATAACTAAACTGATTTTAAAAATTCTTCGCCATTAGAGTGCTACATTATTTTATTACTAAAAATATTAGAGATCTCTACTAAGACTTCAATAATATTACCCAAGGTGTAAAAAAATTAACCATGAAATATCTTCCATCACATGCGTTGCGGAAACCATTGATGATAGAATAAAAAAGGCCGACCAAATCAGACCATGTCATCCATGCCCTTGTATTAATCCTAATCCAAAAGAATCATTTCGTATTCAACACCTGGACTTTTTTAATGATTCAAATCTGACATTCCATTCAAAGATATGACGAATTTCAAAATATCTATCTAAACAAAATACTTGGCGCTGGAATCTGGTTCTAAGTAATTAAATTTTATGTGTTTGAGTGAGTCCTGGAACGATTTATTTTCACAATTAGACCTGTAGGTGTAATCGAGCTCTAGATTTTTATTATTTTAGAGCAGGACAACAACTGCCATAACCAGGTTAATTATAGATTCTAGGTTCGAACCAGGCTTACATTTATGACGAGGTTCTTTAGAGTATGTTATAATTATTTTTGTATCTAAATGTTTGTGAAAAATACCTAGGAATAATTGTTTTTCAAACCAATAAATATTGTGACGAGTGTGAGACTCAAATTAAAATGCCGTTGGAATTACTATAGAATTTATTAGAACTATATAAACATGTATAACACAGGTACAAATATATCTGGACGCAACCAGTACAAACTGCAATATTCAATAACACGCGCAAAGTCCGTCACTATATAGCTTTTCGTTGACATGTCTTGCTAGCATCGTAATCGTCGCTTGACTGCGTCACCCCTCCGTTCGGTTCGTTCGTTCCTTTTATCCTGTACAAATACAATATGCCTCGACGCAAAAAAATAGTTTTCAAGAATTAGTACGACACACCTGCCTAATGACTGCAATAAAACAATAACAATAAAATGATTTTCTTAATTACAAATTTTAAACACAAAATAAACAAAGAATTCCAAATGCGGAAAAGCTAATAAACCAAGTTTATGGCAGGCAAATGTACATTCACTTTTTGTCGGCATGTAACAATATTATTTATTTTATCAAGCATGAGTTGTACAACGTGGGACTTATAGAATAATGCAGAATAAAAGATTAAACACGAATTCTAACCATTTTTTTAAATTCAGTATCTTATTTTGTTATTGAATCTTGCTTTCAATTTGAAAACTAATAAATAACTAATCAGATCTCAGAAAATTGTATGTGTGTGCAGTTCACATGCAGTAGATGTGTGACAAAGTGCTACAAGGGGCAGGAGGGATTTTAAATTTCGTTATAAGCTTTAAAACACGTCATTTTTTGTATTAACAAAAAACGTCAAAACATTCCCTAGTCTATTTGTTTGAGCTGTATGTTTAAATGATTAAATATAATGCGTTTTATCTCATATTCTCTCACGTTTAGTCTTACAGATTTGTCTTTATATCTTTTTAGAATCGCTTTTACGTTTCATTCAGTTTCAAATTACAACGATTCGAAAAATGTTTAACTTCAATGACTGCTAATCTTATCTAAAAAAACCGTTTAACGTTCCTAAAAACTAGCGGCCAGATTTACTTTTACAACGCTGACGACTCGCATTTTGTCCCCAGAGGTATCCCAGCCGAATCACGTCTATTCTCTTGATTAACTTTATCAGAGTCTCACCCATTATTGGCTATGAATATAAATTGAACTAAACAAGAATTAGCCCTCGGACTACTTTGAGGTAAGCAAAATCCAAGTGTTTTTTACTAAACAGCTTGATTTATCTCCAAATTTTCTTCTGTATGTTGATGTTTTGACTCAAAATTAATAAAGATAATAAAGTAAGGGCCGATTTTTCAATCACCAGATAAAAGTTATTTATAGAATAAAACAACATTGGAAGAAAAAAATGTCAATTGCATGAATAAATAAAACAATTGAATTGTTTCACTTTTGTATTTGGTTAGGTTATAATGTATTCACCTGATATCCGTTATCTGATGACCGCCTTTGTTTTTATAATATAATTTAGAGTAAGTAAGATTAGGGTACGATGTGGTGGACGTAACCGTGTGATTAACCCCCGGAATTGTAAAGAAAGCTTTTATTTCATTGATAATTACGAATATCTAGACAAACATATTTACTTTTTTTTAATGTTTCTTTGATATATAAATAATTTAGTATTATCTAATATATAAAATTCTCGTGTCACAGTTTTCGTTGCCATACTCCTCCGAAACGGCTTGACCGATTTTGATGAAATTTTTTGTGCTTATCCGGTATCTATGAGAATCGGCCAACATTTATTTTTCATCCCCCTAAATGTTAGGGGTAGTCCACCCCTAATTTTTATTTTTTATTTTTTAGACGAAATTTTTAATTTCTATTTTTTTATGATACAACATACAAAAATACATACAACCCTAGATTTTCAACCCTCTACGATCAACCCCTATTTTTTACCGGGCAGGACGACGTCTGCCGGGACAGCTAGTTACCTATAAATATTTAGCAATCTAAAGAAAGCGCCTGATATAATAGATAGTATAAGTATTTATTACATGTAAATACAACAATAATCTTACAGGTTAAAACCATATCTAATTGTGCAAAAAGGGCCTTGTCTGCAAAAAGCGATCTCTTCCAGACAACCTCTAGTTATCTCAAATGAAAAGAAAAAATAATTACCTACTTAATTTATTAAGATCTATTCCTATTATTATATAAAACATAAACAACTAATCTGAGGAAAGCTAATAAAAAAAAACTTACAAAGGTAATAAACAAATCTGATAATACTTCATCATCGCATATATTCATTTTAATCTCTATAACCACCAAAGCTAAGCGAAAAAAAGCAAAGACTAATGTTGTGACTTAGGTGTTTACAATTTTAGTTATTTAAGTGCTTGGCAATTTTAGTTATACTTGTGAGAATATCATTCAAATAGTCTTTTTTTCATAAAATATTTTTGATAAAGTACTTTAAATGTAAACTGTAGTAATCGAAATTCAAAATATTTATGAATCAATTACTGGTCATATAATTATGATCGTAATACACATATTATATCTGTCTTATACAGCGTGTTTCAGACCTTACGACAATAAATCGGACCACGTTTTCGTCATGACGTACTCTAAATACAAAAAACAACATGTTGTGAAGCGGTGGTAAATTAGATTAGGCTCCCATAGAGTAAATAATATCCATAAACAAAATTAAAACTAAATAATTAAAATGAACAAGTTGGCGGTAGGCTGAATAAAAACTTTGACAATACACGTTTGACAAATGTCATCTTTGTCTTCCGTGACCACGGCAACTGAAAAGCGGCCGAAACGTCGGATAAACCTAAATAAAATAAATTACCGCGCTTAAAACCGTTAAAACGTAGTTTTATTAAATCTTGAATCCTTTGCATATAATGAGCTCGACTGTACCTACTAATGTGTTGTTGGTACGGCTCTGGTATCGCTATAGCATTTATATTTCAGTGGACGTCATCTTTATAGTACAGTTGATCTAAACGCATACATCTAACAACTTCAATAATGTAAAAATACTTATGTTGTTTAAAGATAGTCTCAGGCTATTCTTAAATATTTACCCTTTCCGAAAACGCTGCATTGCAGATTACCTCAACCAAGTGTATAAATATTGTAGCTACGCAAAATACGCTGAATTTAATAGCTTCGTATCAGCAATTTGTAAAAAGCGATTTTAAGCTTCTTTTAGTAATAGTTAATTTGGTACAGGTTTGTTTATATACAAATTTAACTAATCAGTAACAATATCTTCCACATTACGTTTGTTATAGCAGGTTTTTCAAATAATTTCATAAGCGAGTACAAGTCATCATTTTTTTGATATATCATGGTAATACGTATTTTGTAACGTCAACTCATACAATAAAACTACGTTATAACGGTTTTAAGCGGTATTTTATTTGATTTTTATTCCGACATTTTGGTCACTTTTCAGTAGCCGTGATCACGGAAGATAAAGGTGTCAAATATCAATTAGTATGTTTAAGCCTTTATTATTAAATTATTATTTTAATTATTTAGTTTATTATTAACTCTATTGGAGCCTAATCTAATTTAAGACCACGTCATGTTATGGCCTGAAGAGAAGAAGCTGCGCAAGAAACTGCAGCAAAGTCCCTAGCTCTAATATCAGAGCTACTGAAAAGTGGTCGGAACATCGAAATAAAAATCAAATAGAATACATACATACATAAAATCACGCCTGTTTCCCATGGGGGTAGGCAGAGACTATGGATCTCCACTTGCGACGATCCTGACAAACAACTTTCGCTTCGTCTACTTTCATTAACCTCTTCATACATGCGCGTTTATTTGAAATGCTTTTTACCTGACCTTTTTTTAACAGTTCTGATATTTGTTCATGGTATGTTCGTCTCGGTCTACCGGCAACAGCTCTACCATTGACAATACTGTCATATACCTGTTTTGTGATTCTATTTTCATCCATCCTCTCTACATGCCCAAACCACCTTAAAAATCAAATAGAATATCGCGCTTAAAACCTTTAAATTGTAGTTTTATGATAAAATCGTTATGGCTGTCTGTACCTGTCCGTCTGTCTTTACATGTCACAGTCATTTTAATCTAAAAATACTGTATTTATATAGAGTAAAATATACAGGTAGGTATATTAAATATGCACAATGATAATATGAAAGTTTTTCATATTTACTTACCTTTTAAACCATCCCTGGACTTCCACAAATAATTCAAAACCAAAATTAGCCAAATCAGTCCACTCGTTCTCGAGTTTTATCGATACTAACGAACAGCAATTGATTTTCATATATAGAGATAATATATTTGTTTCTTTTATTTATTAATTATTACATACATATAATTTGCTCGAAGAATTATTTACTTTTTTACACACTATGTAGAAAATTATTTGCACTTGCATACAAACTAAGAGCCGCTTGCAAAAAGGTTGCTTAAATTTATTTAAGAAACACAAAACGTATTTAACACACTTAAATACAATTAGCGTCTTGCACAATCCAAAAATTGCCGCTATATATGTTTAAAGAACTGTCAATTCGTTTTATGTAAAACGTATTTAGCCAGTTTAATATGATTTACTAATTTTATTTAAAGGCGATCGTTATGCAAGCGGCCCTAAATATATTTCCCGTTTACATTTCAATAAACACTGCCATATACCAAAGCGGGGAATTGAAGTAGCCCACTCAAAGCTAGTCAAAGCCATCTATTTGCGGTCAAATCAAGCGTACGCCTCATTTCACTACACTAGGTGGTCTTGTTTCGTATTTGTGTCATGTAAGCTTTCAATAACAGCACTGATTAGGTACACTCTCCAGACTAATCGAGGCTGTAATTGACAGGATTTCAAAGGGTTCCCTCACGTTGATTATTAATTACTAGCGGCCCGGGCAGACTTTGTCCTGCTTTGAAAAAATAAAAATCTAGAACCCAATCTCAGCACCACCTACCGGTTCTAATTGTGCATTTAAACCATCCGGGGACCCACTCAAACACACAAAAACAAAATCACCAAAATCGGTCCAGGTGGTTAGGAGGATTCTAGAACCCGATCTCAGCGCCACCTACCGGTTTCAATGAGATAAAAAGTATCCTATATCCGTCTCCTGGTCCGTCCGTCTAAGCTACCTTCCCAACAATTTTCAACCAAATCGGTACAGCCATTCCTGACTTATAAATAATGTAACTAACACGACTTTTACATTTTATATAGATTTAAATCATACATACATACATAACTTCACGCCAGGTCCCTTGCGGGGTAGGCACGAACAACAGAGCGCCACACAGGCCCATACTTACACACCTCACTTGCTTTTGACATTCATAGCTCTTGTCATGCACGCTCGTCTGTTCTTAAGGCTCCTAACATCACCTTCTGCTAACACATTATCAATTTGATCATGGAAGGCGTGTCGTGGCCTTCCGCGACTTCTGCATCCATCCACTTTTGTATTGTATATCTGTTTAGTCATTCTTTCATCATACATTCTTTCCACATGCCCGAAGCACCGGAGCATTCCTTTCCTTACCTTCACCCCGACACTCTTTCAGACCGACTCTCTTTCTTACTTCGGTATTACGAACGCGGTCCGCGAGCCTCACTCCGCAGATTTTGCGCAGTGCTCGCATCTCGACCGCGTTTACTCTACTTTCATGCTCTCTATTCCATACTCAACTCTCGCTTCCATACGTGAGCGTAGGTACCAGAACCGCGTTGTGTATGGTAAGCTGGGCCTTCTGGCTGAGGTTCTTAGCGCCTAGAAGTTTACCTAACGCTCCATTCACACTATTCCCTAAATTTACTCTTCTTTCTATGTCAGCGGTGTACCTTCCATCCCTGCTAAAAGCACATCCAAGATATACAAACTCATTCACTTGTTCCAGCATAACATCATCGACCATTATACTTGCGTTCGCTCTGGTTTCTTCTCTTTCAAACACCATGGATCGTCCGCCATACTTATTTGTAGGGAACTTCCCAACGGGGTTTTCCCTCTGCGCTATGTCATTGGGTTCTTTAAAAAAAGCGTTATAAAATCTCTTGGAGGTCGGGAACGCATTGATAGAGCTCTTGGTGTTGCAAACGTCCACAGCAGATGCTGAACACTTTCCGTCAGGAGAACCATCTTTCTGTTTGCCTTATCCAGATAATGAAATAAATATATATAGTGAATTAATTAATAAAAATACTTAATTGTTCACCAAAAATTAAAACTACGTTCTTAAAAACTAATTACAATTAATATTGAACAAAGGGCGGCCTCATCCCATAAAGCGATCTCTTCCAGGCAACCCCCTAAACTAAGGTAAATATTAAAAAATAACAGTGGCGGTGAAAACAACAAATAATATGAAACATTCAAAGAATAAGTAAATTAATAATATACTTTATAAACTATACAAAAATAAAACATTATGATATGTTTTATTTTTTTATATAATGTATATAGAATCATACTATATGTAGAATCAGCAGCATTATTAGACCTGAGAAGACCTGAGAGTACAGGAGGATAATTAGATTAGTAACCATCAGTTTAAAAGACGATATGGATTTTGCCTGTCTGATGTTGAGTAGCAGTTAGTTCCATAAACGGAGAGCCAGTACCGTTAAGAAGTGTGTACAAGTGTCATTAAGGAGAGATTATTACTAGAGCGATAATAACGGGAATGAAAAATATGTAAGAAATGTAGATGTAGGATGTAGTAACTGAGTGAATGAACTTTAAATAGAATATAGATAGATAGAATTTAAAAAGGTAACCCTCTCCTATATCCTGTTTAAAATCGAAACAAAATATGTTTTTTTAAAGTGAGCACTAAAAAAGTTCTATGGCTAGGTGTCAGTTTAAGTCTG
The DNA here is from genome assembly GCA_012273795.1 of Dendrolimus punctatus. Taxonomy (NCBI): domain Eukaryota; kingdom Metazoa; phylum Arthropoda; class Insecta; order Lepidoptera; family Lasiocampidae; genus Dendrolimus; species Dendrolimus punctatus. Next base: position 16,966,862 of record CM022537.1, read on the forward strand.
ACAGGATTTTTTTCAAAGCAGATTTTAAGTCAAGCGATGAACGCATCAAAACTCTTTATTACCAATCCGTAAAGAAATCTTTTTTGGCCGTATTCATATTGTGATGAAATGCGCACAGGCATGCGCATTTCTTTGTACACTTTGTACAGCCAGGTGGCTATCGTAAAACGCAGTTTATAATGTTTCCTGGATTCTTAGTTCTTTTGTTTACTTCGTGTTTAAAAATTGCAATTAAAGAAAACATCCTATTGTTATCGTACTTGTGTTATGGCGGTGATTAGTGTCGAACTAATCCTTATTTTTATTGCATCGCGTCGAAGCTTGCCAGATGTGCGGATTGACTCAGTGGACGCGACCCTTTGCCGGTATTATACAGTTTAGTATAAACAATGCCCGAACGGAGGGATGGGGCAGTCAAACGAGGGTTACGAGACTAGCAAGACGTGTGTAGTACATTCGATAGGTGATATAGTGACGGTCTTTGCTCGTATTATTGGATCGTGCAGTTTGTGAACTGGATGTATCCAGTTTTATTTGTACCTGTTTTATACGTGTTTGTACAGTTCTGATATTAAAATTTATTTCGATTCCTGTAGCTTGTAACATTATATTTAATCTAGTTTACCAAGATTTGCCACCCGATTCTCCAATCTATGTGTAGACGCATCTGATAGATAATATCAACTTTACCTTCTGTACTTTATAACGCGTTGTAAGTTGTTAATAAATTTAATCCAGTTTCAAACTTTGTATGTATCTTGTGACAAAATATTTATTTTAGTAAATAATTCAAATCTATCCAAAGCAAAATTGTTAAGCTGACTATTAATATTCTTGGTAAAATTAATATGATCCAGCCAGTCTGTCTAACCGTAGTTTGGGAAATTATTAACAGAGTTGTTAATCCGTCAAACTTCAGTTATTAAGTTACCCATTCGAAAATTTTGTGAAGCACTTGTAAAATTGTGGAAAAGTAAGTTTTGTTTTAATTAAATGCGAGGTCTTTCTATGCGGGCTCTTTCACGTTAACTTTAATTAGGTGTACTTTACTACTACTGGTACTATCATCCTTAGAAACCTTTGTTCGGTCATCATCTGCTTTTGTAATTTTTCTTATGCAATTCGTGTTACCTTCAACCTCTTTTAAGACGATTGGTACACATATCACTCTGCATCACATCAAGGCTGTATTTCTTGTCCCTTTTTTTCTGCATGGGGAAATGCGTTGTCGCATCGTCAGCCGCGCTGGGGATCATGCGCGGCCGGTATGTGGGGCTTCCCGACGCCGATTAATCAATACGACCGGCGCCGATATACCCACTAAAACCCCATGGGAGCCTTTTTCCGCCTAGCGCCAGGGTCACGGTACATGCGCGAGCTTAACCCGCAACCCCGGCAGCGGCTGGCCGCCTCGTAGACAGAGGCGGTCTCTCCTGTGTTCGGGCCGGGGAATGACGTTTCCCCGGCCCTGAGAGGGTCGCGCGGCTGCCTCTCGCGCCCTCTCGCGGCATTAGTATGGGCGGAGGTCTCTCTGATCACCCAGACCTCGACGCCCGCTGCCGCCCGCCCGTGGCTGCCATTTAGCCACGGGCGCTATCCTCGGTAGGAGAGGGGGAGGCTGCGAGGATTGCGCCTGCGCCATCACCCCTCCCTCTCCTTCCTCCCCTCCCCTCGCCGCCTCGCACTCTCAGCAGCATCAGCGGCGGGGGGGGGGCTTCGCGATAGGAGGAGGGGGAGGCTGCGAGGATTGCTCCTGCGCCATCACCCCTCCCTCTCCTTCTTCCCCTTTTCCCCGCCGCCTCGCGCTTACAGCAGCGTCAGCGGTCGGAGTCGGGGGAGGCCACCTAGCTTCGGAAGGGAAGAATGTTTTGGGAGGAGGTTTGGAAGGAAGGGAAGGCTTTTAGGATGAGGAGGCGGAAAGGTGGGACACCACTGTCACGGAGTGAAGGGGGGAATGTGACAGTGGCCGCTCGGGGCCCCGGGGACGCATCCCCTTGTACCGCTTCCTGGACGGAGGGGAGTCCAGGGTGGTACCCCCTGGGGGGGTATTTCTTGTCACTATCCTTTATACCGGTACCTGGGTTAAGCTGTATGGCTGGACAATAATTACCCAAGTGTTAAGTCGGATTCCGTAAAACGTGAACGGTATTTTTTTATTTATTGCTGAAGCACAGCAGACAGATTTACGGCCCAACTGTGATGGAAAATGGTTACCGTCGCCTATGGACAATAGCAACAACAGGGGTAATGCTAATGTGCTGCCGGCCTTGAAGGAGAAAATGGAACCTGACCACTGATGCCGGAAATCAACTAAAAAGTTGTTATGGTGGCATACTTTAGACCAGACCATATCGCAAACATGAACATGATGATCCTATCTTGATCCTTCCGCGTAACTCATCATATCCACAGCAACATATTTAGCAGTTAAAGACACACTATTACATTATTGAATATCCCCCAACTTTAGTGTTTTGCATTTCCAGTACAGAACGGTGTAATCGCACATAAATCAAATGTTGCAGCGTATTTAATATAGACATAATAGTCAAAATAGCTGTGGCATAATATTAGAAATTGATGAACGAAGTTATTATTATAAATTTAATTTCAGACATGTTAGATGCAAATATGTGTTAGTACCGCTTAAAATTGCGTTAGAAAATTAATAACGAATCACTATTCGTTGCTTTTGCACTATTCGCCTTTCGGAGAAATAAGGAGACACAACCCACAGCCAGGTGGTAGGGTATTTGCCCGTCTGGATGGCTACTACCCCTGGTCGAAAGTATGCCGCCATAACAACCTTAAGTTGTGTTCCGGCATTAGTGGTCAGGTTCCAGTCTCCCTTAATAGGGGAGCAGCGCATTTGCAACGCCTTTTGTATTACAAATGTCCGTAGGCATGGTAACCACTTTCCATCAAGTGGGCCCTCTGCTTTTCTGTGAACTGATGCAATAAAAAAAATAAGAGCCAACATCAAAGGACTATGCTCTTTATTGAGTATTGCATTCAGGATGCTGCTGATGCTCCCGCGCACTCAGCTCATCAGGGAAGCTGTTTCGTTCCGCCAGATGGTACCGAAGGCATCTTGGCGTGCAGCCAAAAACATTACGGATGCGCAGGAGCTGCAACAACAAACTGCACACATTATTCTCATATAAACGTAGAGCTTTATAAGCCTATTGGGCATTGTAAGCCCGTTGAGTATTGGTCAATCAAAAACTCGCCGAATACAGTTATAAAGAAAAGCTTCCACTTTACCCCAGATAACCCTAAAAATAAGTTTAAATAAATAGATCCGATAGAGACAGAAGTTTGGAATGGATATAACTCATTATTGAACATGTACACGAATACACAAATATACTTACAGGCTAAAGCTATTAACCTGATTGTGAAAAAAGTGTGGTCTTATTATAATAATCATTTAAATTGGAAGCCTAATTAAAATAACTCTTAATTATTTTAGGTTATTATTATAAGCTTGGAACGGACCGCGCTTTTCTAAATGTTACCTTTCGTATAAATGAACAAACCTTCAATTAAATAAATACTAAATATGAAACGCGGATTTCAGTCCCAATTTCAGCTAATTACTTTATACAAGTATAACATAATATTTCATTAAATAAAAGAAACAATACTGAATTGCAACGATGTCGAGGTCGGGCGGCCGGCGCATTGAAACAATAATAGGGGAGACTGGGCATTGTCTACCCCTAGAGCGTGGACTTTATTATTTCTATTGAAATGAGTCTCACTTGCTTTGCATGATTGTAGAGTTGTATTCGATCTAAAACGAAAGGAGCGTAGAATGTTAATCAATCTACTTAAAATAGCTTTGAGCGTTTTTATGCGTATACTAAAACGTTAGCAGTTATCGGGGATGGTCAATCAACTTTTTATTACTATTTGATATTGTTGTTGAATGTAATTAGAAACAGGCCAAAACTATCCAATTATATCTGATACATTTATCAGTGAAAATTGCTTATTGTATGCTTGTTTTAGAATAATTCGGGGTAGGACGTAACAGTAGAGTAATACGACTATTAGAAAAGGTATAAACATTTGTTTTTTGTTTTTAAAGAAATTTTGTGATAAACATTTTCTAGCAGTCTCGTCGTGTGTTAAATCAAAAGGCACGTAGTCAAAATGCAGTAAATATGTATTTTACTGATTTCTTCAGCGCTCCATCCGGTTGTAGTCTCCACGTAAGTGGCTCAGTACAGACGTGTGTTCTGCATTCCATTCCTTTGAGCAAACATTGCTCTACGGTTGCTTTGACTTATGAATCGAGATAAGCAAAAATAAAATCAGAAAGTGTGTCAAACAGAACAACTGTCAAACAGAAGCATATTCATGTGCTAATAAAATTTCTTGTGGGAAGGTTCCGGCACAAATTTGTTTGGATGATGAAGCGGAGTTTGTTCTTTAATATTATCTTCTTCGTCTTAAAATGTTGTACATATTATAGCTTTTGTAAATAAATTATTATATTAATGCATTTCCTGGAAGAACACGGGTAGGCTTGACGACCTACGTGGGGCAACAGGAAGACCAACGGGTATATTTTTATTATATTTGTTACATAATAATGATATACCTGTTGATCGTTTTCATTGCACAGACGTACAATGTAGTATAAGGTTACTTTTCCTTATTATGGCTACGTTTACCTAATGATTGATTCATTACTCAAGCATGCAATAAATATTGCCAGTAAAAAAAATCCTTCATCTATCATTAAATTACCTTATTACAAATCATCTAACAAAATCAAATCAAATACCCCATACTCCTCTCGAGGGTTATAAAATTGCCATCAAAAGATTCAAGCGAATGAAAAAAACTTATAAGATTTTTCGTAGTATGTCATTCACTTTACCCAAAAAAAACGACAAACTGTTTAAACAGTCACGAGGTTTCCACTTGACGTCACTTGGGAAATACGGGCGCACTACTTCGGCGAAGGAAAGCTACAGTGAAAGATTAGACTCCCACTTGAACGTATGCTGAACGGAACTTTTCACGTTGTTTTGCTCGTGCTGACATTTCATAGCCCGTACGAACTATTCTTCTTTTCTAAATTAGATATTTTATTTCATACAAATTAAAATAGAATAAACTAAAATTATTATACTATTCTATAAAATAGAAACATAAAATTAAATACTAAATAAAAGAAAGAGAGCATAATTGTAGATAAAATATTGGTCCCAAACCACTGTCACTTACCGGGAACGTTCCCAAAAAGCTGGCGGCGTTACCACGCTGGACAGCAATGCTTACTTACCCTTTGAGCAAAATAGACGCCAGCCTTTTGGTCGCGTAATCTAAATTATTATGAATAGGAAACTAATTTTCGCAAATAATTTCTACGCAAAGTGGATATACTTGGAATGTTTTCTAGTGTTAGTGACACGCACAAATATGATAATTATTATTTTAGCTAAACATTATGTATCTATACTAACATTATAAAGAGGAAATGTTTGTATTTTTGCATGTTTCTAACGAATAAAATCACAAACTACTGGACCGATTTTAAAAATTCTCATTATAATGCTAAATTATCCCAGATTAATATATACTATATTTATTACTTGAAAAAATTAGAGTACTCCCAACTAAAACTTAAATAAGGTAACCCAATGTGAAAAAGAAATTGTGTTTGAGTGGGACTCTTGATTTTTTCAGGGCAGGACAACATCTGCCGGAACTGCTAGTATTTTTATAATATACTAGCTGTCCCGGCAGACGTCGTCCTGCCCGGTAAAAAATAGGGGTTGATCGTAGAGGGTTGAAAATATAGGGTTGTATGTATTTTTGTATGTTGTATCATAAAAAAATAGAAATTTAAAATTTTGTCTAAAAAAACAAAAAAAAAATTAAGGGTGGACTACCCCTAACATTTAGGGGGATGAAAAATAGATGTTGGCCGATTCTCATAGATACCGGATAAGCACAAAAAATTTCATCAAAATCGGTCAAGCCGTTTCGGAGGAGTATGGCAACGAAAACTGTGACACGAGAATTTTATATATTAGATTTAATATCCAAATCTTTTACATTTTTTTTATAAATATCTTATAAAATATATATATACATTTATTTATAAAAAAAATAAAAAACTGTTATATATATTTATTATATAATAATATGTTGTCATTATATAAAAACACTTTACTTAAGTCGTTGTACTAGTTAAGTAAAGTGCTAGTCTAGTTTATTGTCATTTTGACTGTAATCTGCTGTCCATGTCATTTTTATTTATTTTTTCTTTTATTACATTAAATAATAATTATAGATAATTTAAGAATTTCTTTTAAATCAGGTTGCCTGGAAGAGATCGCTTTATACTCCATTGAAATCTTACAATTTAAGGGTCGAGTATTGCATTTGTTTGAGGACGCAATTTTATTTTTGGGACATGTGTGGGGGTCGAGCTTTTGAAGCTTAACCTCAAATTTGTGGGGTCGCCACCCTTGTCCCCCGGCCGCCATCATGGAAAAAGTGGTGAAAACACGTTTTTCGCGATATCTCAGAAACTATGCGTCTTAGAAAAAAATTGTTGAGACATAATTTGTAGCAAATTGTTGCCTACAAATATGTTTATATAACTATTTGCCCTAAATTAAAACTCAAAGAGTTATAATCAAAAAAGTGAGATTTTTTTATTCATTCCTAACTCTTTTCTTTACCATAGAACTTACCAAATTTAACTTATCGAATGTTAAGCAGGTAGAAAAAGGTCCTCCGTTTTCCCCGCCACCTATGAGGTAGAGTCCGTAGACGCGTTTTTTTATGTATGTTCTGGCAAGACATGTTAAATTTGGTAAGTTTATGTACCAAAGGAGGACGCGTCGGCGCCGGAGGTCCAGTCAGGACCTTCGGCCACCGTAAGCGGGCGGCGCAGGTGGGGCCTCTTGGGGTATAGAGGTTCTCACTCACCTGCACATGCCGTCGAGATGAGGGCGCGAAGTGTTCCGTGCGTGCTCACCTCTCCTCCCGTGGGGCGAGTTGCAGACCGCCCCACGTCTAGAGAGATTGAAGATGCCGGGGAATACAAGTAGTCCCCCAGCAGTGGAAGAGGCCTTGCGAGGCCCACGCCTGCCAGGGCTGCGGAGAGGCTAGGTCATATACCCGTAGCCCTGGCATAAGGCGAAGGACGGAACACCCAGGGGTTTTAGTGGGTATCCCTAACCGGGGGTGGCAATAGCATGGCACCAGTTCTGACTGGGCATGCTAGTGCCACCCCCGATCTAGCGAATCCCACACTAGGTCGCGAATTATCCCCCCAAGGTTCTGCCCTTGTCGCGGCTTAGTCCTCAATCGGATTTTCCCTGGTTAAAAAAAATTAAAAAATAAATAAATGGTAAGTTCATGTAAAGGTACCATAGGTAAAGAAAAGAGTTAGGAATGAAAAAAAATCTCACTTTTATGCTTATAACTTCTTTAATTTTTAATTTAGGGCAAAAAGTTATATCGTCGCTGTTTCTTTACATAAATACATATTTATTTCGAACTTTTAAACTTGCCGGAAATATATCTAGTTTAATTTAACTATAAATTAAACTGTAAATAGATAGTTTATTTTTAGGGTTTATTTTTTAGTTTTTTATTCTAGTTTATAGCTCTACAATTTTTTATTTTAATACCTTTTTCTTAGGATTTCATATCTGTTACAATTCCATAAATAAAATCCAAGACTCAGGCGAACTAAATATCTGTCAGAGCTACGTAATTATAATCTAATCAATGAAATCTGTTAAAGAACTGTTCCATTTATAAAGTCTTAAACAACACTACTCTTTATGTAATCAGATTGGATAAGCTAAGTTTAACAACTGTTTCAGAGCTTATTCAGTTATCTAAGTGGGAAGCTGTGGGTTTATTATCATCAACAAATCCTCCGGGAGACAATTGTGTTGAGTCTGAAACAACGACAAAAGGCTTTCCTGTTGTTTCGTATAATTACAAACTGACACGTGTTTGTTATTTGAAACAAACTCTCATAATATAAACATTATGAGATTTAAGACGTATTTGATTTATGTAATAACTATATAAGAATTAAATATACTTATCGTTTACTCCCAGGAAATCTCAGGGTCAGTCCCTGGTTAGCCGGACCACCAGCTGAACGGACATGAAGATCGTACTAAGGTTTCATTTTTATCAAAATAGCAACGTAATCCTAAAAAAAAATTGCCTTTTTTTATTTCTCACGGTTTTTGTGTATCACGCAAAACCACCTCGATGTTTTTTTACTAAATTTGCCAAAGTGATATCGTCTATTATGGAGTGAAGTAAAGTATACTTTTTATATTCTTATCCGATGTCAGGTACATGTAAAAAATAACTTCGTCAACAAAGAAAATATTATTGAAATGAGTATGTTTAATACAAAGGAATATTACTGTATATATATACAAAACTATAATACTATTACGACCGACAAAGACAAATTCACACCTGCAGAAACACGTTTTATTACTTTTTGGCATTTGGACTTCTTTTGTTTACTTTTTGTTTAAAATTTGTGAATAAAAAAACAGCCCCTTTGTGTATTGTAATCTTTTACGGCCTATTGTGATCACTGCCAGGTGTCTCGGATTTAAAATACAAACTGATTCTAAGAAATTCGGTCCACGTGGCCGGGCAGACATCTTGCATCTGTGCAGTATGAAACAATGTCCCAATGGAGAGATGGGGCAGTCAAGCGATAACCACGAGCGAAGCAAGACTTGTGTACATTCGGTAGTCCGTAATATAGTGACGGACTTTGCGCGTGTTATTGAATTGTGCATTACGTTTGGACTGGTTGTATTCAGTTATATTTATACCTATGTTATACGTGGTTGTATAGTTTTAATAAACTGTATAATAGTTCTAACGGGATATTAATTGGAGTCCTGCAACTCGTAACAATACATAGGAATCTACATTAAAAACAGCGATTATATTATATTTTGGTTTAAATCTCTGTGTAGCAAATAAGAGAACATAATCCTCTGAGGGCTATAAAAATAAATATTGGCTCGTAAAGTTGTTCATCCATGTAATTCAAGTTTCGGATACATTAAGCAGGTCTAGTTTTATTTTAATATTTTACTTGCTTTCTTTTTATTATAAGAAAATTGGAAAATATTACTTACTACCAGTGTTACGTAAGTTAATTATTTTAGAATTAATTTATTTAATTTACTTTGTGGAACTAAACCGTGGCATTACTTATAGGTACTTGCTGAAGATCAGCGCTGATTGTGACTCAAGTATTATGCCAAGCAAAGGCCTTTCCAGGACATCACAATTAATTAGTATGTCTATATTTGGTAACTGTTTTTGATCTTGTCCTTAATAAATATTGTTTTTCTCTTTATTAATTACATTATTTCACAGACATTATTTCATATTACACTGTATTATAACAGACTAACTGAAAAAGGACATTTAGCCGTCACCGGTACCATTGGAAGTAAAATAATAAAAATGATAATCTTCTAGTGATGTAACTTTAAAAAAATACTAAATCTGGTCGGCTCTGCATATATTTTGTTACTGAAAATAAAGAATATTATTTGTTATTTTAAAAAAACATACCTATCATGCGAAAGGAATTGTGGGTGCCGATCGTGAGACTACCCACTAAACGCACCAGCATCCTTCTACATCTGGTGATGCGCCGCGCGGCATTACCATACGTATCCAGCTGTGACGCATCAAGGCCTGTTCTTTGAGACCAGAATACCTTACGGCATTGAGTATATCCTCCTGGGGAGGTCCCCCAACTTTGACTTGGTCCCACTATATTATTGTTGAGAGGAAGTTAGCATAGCGACGCTTCCTGTCGAGCGCCGTATGGTGGAACCCTTACAAGCCAATAGTTGGCACTGTTCAGTAATTGAGGTCGCAAACGATTCCCGACACATACAAAGAACACATACAAATTTCCAAGAATAAGAGACAGGCTTAGGCCAACGAGGAACAACAATAGCCTAGCTGGAATATCTTCCTTTGAGATGAGAAGCGTTTCATCTCATTCCTTCACCCTATACGGTCCATCTTAAATCCGTCTGCAGCAGCAGTCCGCGAGCTCATCATACAATATCGGCAGTCTCTTTCTGTGACACGACGACCTTACGATTGATGATGATGAAATGGATACCAAGTTATAGGAATAGGAACCTTGATAGGTTCATCTATTGATATAGATGATATCATTATCAACCGGGACACTAGATTTCTGGGTGAGCCCACATTGTTCGTGTTGGTTCTGTTAATGTCTAAGCCTTGAGAAACATCGCGGTAATCTTATGGACGGTTCTTATAACTTACTATTCCTTCGCTTCCCTTATTATCGGTTAACTTTTGACATTACTTGTTGGAGCTTACGTCAACATTTTTTACCGATAAGTAGAGCAATGGACATAGCATGAATAGTCAATACGATATAGGAACTGGGCCTTAGTGAATTCTCGTCTGGAGTTCCCAATTTCTTCTAGTTAATATCCATCAGTGGAGTTTGTAGAAAATATCCCCATTTGCAAACAAAAGAATCTGGATCTTACTAGTTGAAGGAAGATTCTAGTCAGGTGAGTTTACCATTCATGATGTTCTTTCATTGTAAGCACGTGATAATTTTACCTAGTAAATCTTGCTGTAAAAAAGTTTCCTAATATACATTTTTCTAATTCAAGAAATCGTCTTAAAAAGATAGGTTGTTGGCATTCAAATTGTCTTCTCAATTTATTGTTATACAAACCTCAGGGTTTATAACGTGTCCTCCATTCCGTTCTCTGAAACCAACACACTTTATAGGACGTACGTGAGAAAATATTCTCCTTGCTTTTATTACATTTGCTTATTTCAAACCTAAGAAAGAAATCTTGGTGTGACCTTTTCATTTTATGTTTCTTTTAAGTGCAATACACATTATACATCAAAAAACCAATTTCTGATTTTTTAGAAAGTGTTTTAATTGGACGTAGTTATGCAAACCCAATCTAACTTACAACTCTTTTGTTTGGGGATGAAAAGTCCATGAATGACTACTCACGGACAGACGCGGCGAGGGCTGTAGAGACTCACTAAAACTCTAGGGAGAGGAGAGAGAACCACACAAACTTCAGCGAAGAAGTACTCATTAAACCTACCTCCGTGTTTCCTCGTCTACATTGACCGAGTCACAGGAAGCCTTGCAGAGCTCAACCGCAGCCGGCTGGATGTTGGACCAATCCTAAAAAAAATACAATGGTCCACTTATATGTGGGGATGCGGTGGAACTAAACCTCTGTTGGTGAGTTTCAGTAAACTGCTTCCCGGGGTATTCTCAATCTTCAACATGGGTGTAACTTCGTTCTAAGCATCATGTTCTTCTAATCACAAGCGCGGGCACATGGGAAGCAGTTTCAGGTTTAGTGGTGCATTGGGAACGACTGTACCAGAGGCCCACACAAGCTAACCCTTAAAAAGGACCCGGTAGTGTACGAAATAAATTCAACAAAAAAAACTGCATAAGACGATGTCGTCGCGTGCACACCGGTAGAGACGATGTTTCCCAATACCTCAAGAGTACAAGTTACAAACTTTGACAAAGTGGAATTAAGTACACAAAACAGTTCCAATTCGCAAAAATTGCAAAAATGCAATAATCTAATTTATTTTTTGAAAATAGGTAGTTATAAAAAAATTTTACGCGTCATTGTGTTTTTACTCACGTATACTACATTACCTCATATTTATATAAGCTCGACTAGACCTCAAAATAAAGGAGGGTCTCAAATGGAATCAAAGCAAAACGAGTTTATATTCTGCTTAGAATATACCTCGAAATTGTCTATAACAACAAGTAATTATTAAATAGTTATAAATATCATTATTTTTTTTGTTTTTACTTTTATATATTTCTTGAATTTGGTTTTGTGTTTTTAAACTTGTTTACGTTACACGATTTCTATAGCTTTAATTATTGTGCTGAGAATCAATGAAATGAAGTTACACGCCTAAATGTATATCACGATACACCCACATATATTTTTACCAAAACAACTATATACCCGTTCGTAAGTAACATATTTCATACACTCAAAAACCCTCCACACATAAAAGCGGCACTGTTACGTCATGTCGTTAATATCAGTATTTAACAAGTGGCCTAAATCACAACCTGTGTAACCATTAACAAGAAAGATATGAACCGATTGTGTTCTCGCTAACACACCGCCGGGAAAACCGGCAATTAGATGAGCTATGTTACTTTGTTGCTGACAGCTTATTATCAACACGTCTGTTTAAATTGCAACAAAAAAATGGAGTATTCCTTGTAAATATTTTATCATTGTTTAATACGTGAAGCAAAAACTGTGCCCCTTTTTACGAAGATTGCGCGGACGGAGCAGTATGACATTTCGAACACTTTTTTTTTTTTAAATTATGAATAAAAATTACATCAAGGGCCGTTTGTATAACGATCGCCTTTAAATAAAATTAGTTAATCATATTAAACTGCCTAAATACGTTATACACAAAACGTATTGACAGTTCTTTAAACATATTTAGTGGCAAATTTTGGGTTGTGCAAGACGCTAATTGTATTTAAGGGTGTTAAATACGTTTGATGTTCCTAAATTAATTTAAACAACCTTATGCGAGCGGCCCTTAATCAATAAAAAAATACACACACTACCATGTATTTGACACACACACGCATATATACTCTTCTGTTTATGGTTATACATATAAACCTTCCTCTTGAATCACTCTATCTATTGGAAAAAACCACATCAAAATTCGTTGGGTAGTTTTAAAGATTTAAGCGCACATAGGGATATAGGGACAGAAAAGGCGACTTTGTTTTATACTATGTAGTGATGATGTGAAATTAACTGTACCTTGGCGAAATCTGTGATTATAGAAGTATAGTCTATGACAACAGAAACTTAATAATGTTTAAACTTATAATTTAAATTAATTATGATCGAATTTCGACCACTGGGCGACCACTAATTTGCCTTAATAACTGTTGGTGTCTTTGTTTATGATACCTTATCTGCATTAATATACATAGTTATTATTATTATGTATGTATATCTAGATTACACAGATGAATCTGTTGTATTTCATCCGTGCAGGGACGGAGAAAGAATACAATTCCTGCAGCCGGCGCCAAGTCAGGAGAGGCGATAAAATAACCTACAGGCGGGTGGTAGGCCTGTCTAGTTGGCTACCTCCCCTGGTTTAGAGTATAACGCCATAAAAACCTTGAGTTGTGTTCCGGCATTAATAGCCAAGTTCCAATCTCCCTGTAGGGAGCAGCACATTGGTAGCCCCTGTGGTGTTACAAATGTCCATAGGGGATAGTAACCGCTTTCCGTCAAGTGGACCGTGTGCCTGTCTGCTAAACTTATTCAATAAAAAAAGATATAATGTGGTTTGCTTTTGATATGTAAATTAAAAAAGTAACGGTTGCTCTGAAAAGAGAATTTTTATTATTAAATACAATACGCTGTTTTGTATGTGAATTTATAGCTACGCAACTCACCTGAAAAGAGAGATAACATTTCAAGCTAATTAATTTACAATTTCAATCAATCTATTATAATTTTAAAATTTAAAATACCACTTAATTTGTTTATACTTCTAACTGACAAAAACTCTGACAAGTGTGATGTACAAGTGACATAACATTGACACTTGACGTATATAATGATCATGCGCGCCAAATTCAAATTAAATGAAGTTACATCATTTACAAAGATATTGGTATTTCTTGTAAATGGGTAGACTGGATAGTAGTATAAGCCGTTATGTCGGTTTGTGTTTCAGTCGGTCTATAAGTCTATGAATATTACAGTCATTTAAATCAAAAACGACTGGGTGTGTATAGAAAAATTTGATAGATAGATAACACTTTATTGTACACCATTACAGAAAGCTTACGATCTAGCATTATTCTAATTGTGTACAAAAGGTCGGTCTTATCCCTAAAAAGCAATCACACACTTAGGACCACTTGCATAAGGTTGCTAAAATTTACTTAACAAACACAGAAACACGTTGTCTTGCACAACGCAAAATTTGCCGCTAAATATGTTTACAGAATTGTCAATACGTTTTATGTCAAATGTATTTAGGCAGTTTAATATGATTAACTAATTTTATTTAAAGGCGATCGTTATGCAAGCGGCCCTTAGAATATTTTTAGGTTATAATTTTTTCTGTGTTTTCTGTAATGGTGTACAATAAAGTATTATCTATTCTAAGCGATTTTAAATGGAATATTCTAAATTTACCCACGCATTAGTATACATTCATAATGCATCTTAATAAAACAAGAAAGTTTTTTAAAGCAAATGCAGCTTAATATTACATAGAAACGCCAACACTCGCTGAAATGTTAATTTCCCTTTCACTTTGCATGTTAACGTTCCTTTAATTTATTTAACGTATTCTCAAAGTACTTCAATTTAGCTTACCTTTCAGAAGTGCGATTAATTTGTCGCAAAGTTAGTTCTTACGTTGATTCATGAATATTCTTTCTCCAAACATACATAATTCATTATTCACCTCAACAGAGTTGTGTGTAATTAGAACACATTAAGAAGTAATGAAAGACATTTACTTTTAAAGGAATTAATGTAACGTATTCCTTTCTGTTTTTTGGGTAGTCAATTAAAATCTGGAATCACTTGATGATTATTGCCCGTTGTCTATATTGAAGAAACTGTTTGTTTTTGCTTACTATCATAAAAATAAATACAATTAAATTAATAATTTATTGTTCGCATGTAAGTATAATTATGTAATTTATCTTTATATATATATATAATTCTTCTGTGCGTGTGTTGACAGTGAACTCCTAAACGGCTGGACCGAATTGAATGATTTTTTTGTGTGTTCAAGTGGATTCGAGGATGGTTTAGATTCACAAATAAGCCCGGCAAATGGCGCTGCAGTCGGGTTCTAAATTTTATTTCTTCAGGGCAGCACAACGTCTGTCGGGACAGCTAGTATTATTACAATCAATTTAATTATTTATATCTATATTAGTTTATTCATGTTATCATTTTTTTTTCTTTAATTAAGATTAAAGAAGTTTTAATTAAGTTAAACCACCAAATATTATTTA